>JAVSCE010022426.1:90000-453390 GCA_032199065.1 Smutsia gigantea
AAAAATAAACTTAAAGGTGATTACCCTGAGTTCTAGATGTTTAGATAAAAGATGGGTCATGCAGCTAAGAAGAGTGAGAGAGAAAATTTGGACCAAGTCCCAACTGTCTCCAAACCTGGCTTCCTAGGAGCCCTGTTATGCTGCACCAGGTGGTACTAACCACTTCCCGGCAAATTTTTTTTTTAACTCATCCAAGAACCACGTAGGGATGGGACCAGTGAGGGGGCCGAAGGGGAGAAGTCATGGCGAAACCCAACAGCTTGAGAGTGACCTCTCCTGACCCTGGGGAAAGGCTGACGACCCTCCAGTCTCTTGGAGCCACAGTGTCTGAGAGGCAACTTGCTCTGCAAGAATAATTTGGTTTCTTTCCACACTGCTGGTGCTCAAAGGAGGACAGGGCTAAGCCAGGTGACAGGAGACAAGCTCCTGCCTCCAGTTCCTTGAGGACAATGGCTGAGGCTGACTTGGAATCTCATGCTTCAACACAGGGAGCATCTCTGAAGGACCAGAGTTTTCCGCATGAGCTGAAGCAACTGAGGAAACCCCAACAGAGTTTCCGGAGCTCCCAGCTTCTGACAGCCCCTTCCCCTGAGAGAAGATGGTAGATGTTCCCATTCCCTTGCTCAACCTGGTTGCCCTCTAGGGGAAATAATATCCAGGAAAGATTTTTCTACTCATTCTGCCCTCTCAGAAGAATTCAAAACAGCCAGGAAGGGAGGCAGCCACGTTGGGCTTCCTGGGTCATCTGGGGGCCTCAGGATGAGTGACGAGACAGAAAGATCAGCTGCTCCATCATTTAAGGAGAAACCCAGCTGAGCCTGTAGCCTCTTAACTTCTGGCCACCACAGTGGGTCCCTTCTGCCTGCCCAGCCACCAGCTGGTCACCGCCGAAGAGGAGACCGCCCCCACCCTTTGTCCAGAGAGGAAGTTTAGACTCGCAAGCTCTAGCCCGGAGCCTGCCCCCGGCCTGCTGTAATCTCCTCCTCCGCCTCCTTCCTCTGGTCTGGCTTGCCCCGTGTCTCAAAGATGGGGGGTTGGGGGTTCAGAACTAAGAGGCTAACACACCCTTGGCAAGTGCTGGGAAGAGGGAAATGTGTTTGACACATGCTCACCCAGAGTGCAAGGAGGGCTCCCAGCAGGATACAATTAATGATAGAGGAGGAGGAGGGGATTGCAACAGCATGGAGTTTCCCCCGCCTCCCTGTATCCCTAGTTCCTGGACTTTGGCAACATTTCATGGTGGAGAGAAGAGCATCTCAACCCCCCTGGAAATAAATAGCCGGGGCACATTGGTCTCAGGTGTAAACTAAAGGGGCTTACAGTATTTTGCTCATCCTGCAGTGGACATCCAAGGATTTCAGGGAAAAACCGGGTTTTAAACTAGAAACCAGCTAAAAGGCATTGGGAAATTTTCCTCAAGGTAATCTTTAATCCGTGTTAATTTTGGAAAAAAAAGAAAAAGAGATGTGAAGCAAGACAATTAAATGTTATTAAAAACTGTTTAAAGTTAGGCTATGTAATCCACAGGCACCAAAATTTAATAGGAGGTCAGCATCAAAAATGGGAACAAGATTTTCTGTTCCACATCTTTAAAAGATAAGCTTGGTTTCTGGGCATCTTAAGATGGTAGAAAGCCAAAATCCTGCACCCTTTGAGAAAATGCTATTTATTTCAGAGTCACTGAAACACAACATTTTCTTAAGACATAAGGTAATAATGAGATGGAGTTGTTGATAACACTGCTCGTATGGGCCACGCATGGCATCCTCCAGGATTCCCCAATTCCTTTCTTCCCACATCCCAGGAATGAGGAAAAAAAAGAAAAGAAAAAAAAAAAGGAAAGAAAAGAAGAAAATGAAATTGAGCATAAAATATTTAGGGGAAATCCAATTGAAGATGATCAGAAGAGCTTAGTATTTGTAAACAACTTGGAAAAAATTTTAGCAGTCTGTTTTTCTGGGGAATTAATGGTATTTGACACCTGTCTGCACCTGTGTGATTTGATTTCCTTTGTGAGTCTCAACTCTCTTCTGAGGATACAGAGGCAGACTCTAAAACCCCCATTTTATAAAGAAGATAAACAAAATCCCTAGAGAGTTAAAATGAGCTCATCAAATCCCATAGCTTCCAAGCCTTAGGGTTAGGACCAGTATTTTCTTTTTGCCTGTTGGTTTTACTCCAGTCCAGTTTTCTTCCCCTTCACCATGGGGCCCAGGAGTAGGAAGATGACCCGCAGGATGTTATAAAGGTAGAGTGGCAAGCAGGTGTTCAGGTCCTAATCTTTCCCTCTCACTGCCTCCCTCCCAACCTCTGCTGAGGACACGGCTTTCCTGGAAGCTGAGTGTAGCAGGCACTCTCCTGCACACAGACTAATCAGCAATGAGTACTCTTTGTGCACACACTGAGGCAGCTAGGGAGAAAGAAACAGACCTTGGATATTGCTTCTCCGTCCATCTTCACAAGAGCCTGTGGGCTTGCCTGATCTGCTCTGGGAAGGTCATTACCCGGTGTTCATTCTATCTTGGGTAACCCGGCAGACACCATGATATTGCCCTTGATCTTTCCTGGCACAATGCAGAAACTAAGGCTGTGATATCTGGGTGTGGACTCAAAAGAGCTTGGGGCCAAAGCCACTTTTCCTGAACCAGAAAACAGGACATTTTAAAGACTGTCACAGGAGAGCCAACTGTGGGTGGAACTGCCCCAGCAAAGCCTGGCCTTGGGCGTCGGAGAATGACTCTTGACCAGTGCCAACAAGTGTGTCTGTGCTCTTGTTTCGTTATTCAAGGACTACGGACAACTTGGTGGCTGGAAGTTGAGAGAGGTCTGTGTCAGCTTTTCAAAGGGCCTATCACTGCGTAATGGCAGGGCCAAGGCAGTGGGGCTGATGGGACAATTCCACATTCCTTCTGATCTGTCCCTTCCCTTGTCCATCGAGCCACATCTCCTCCCTTTCCCCACATGACATCAGCTGTCACAAAAAAGCCTTCCACAAATATTAGCTCAGCCTGATTGTGGCCACAGTACATCTTGCTCCCAGTATCAACCCCGGGGGGCTGGCGAGGCCGGCCCTTTAGGGCCTGGCACCCTGCAGAGATTTATAGAATTCCAGAACTGGAAGCAACTTTCACATTCTTATTTTTCCAGCTCCCCTCATGAGAGATGGAAGGGGGCACTGCATGCTCCCCACCCCCACCCAGCTCAAGCCCTCCCCGGTCCCCATTATCATTTTGCATCCTTTTCACCTCAGCTAGTATAGAAAGAGCTATTTTAGGTGTCCCGAGCTTCTAAACAGTGGAAAATGAACAAAACTACTGTGGGTGGGACAAACCCTCAACCTTAATCTTGGCCCTCGAAGTGAGGACAGCTTGAATACATCGTGCAGTTTATGCAAATCCCATGCAAATCAGGGCAACTGGATTAACTCGGGAGGAAAAAATCCCATGGTCTTTCAGAGCCTTTCCAGCACTCTGTGTTGGCCTCAAAAAATGATGATTTTTTTTTTTTTTAAAGAGCTGCTTTCTGTTAGAAACTTCTCTTCTGCCCTGGCAGCCTCAGCCAGTACAGAGTGGGGCTCTCGACTGGCTCTTTCCATTTACCAGGCCCATGTGTGAACAGGGAGGTTTGTTTTAAGCTCTGTCAACGGGGCCTTGTTGGAAGTGACCACACCTTCCACAGGCTTGCCAAGCCCTCTGTAGGTGGTGAGCACAGGGAAGTGGCTGGCAGTGGCCAGGGCACAGGGGAGGCCCATTCAAGGAACCCTTGCTCGGACAAGGTCGGGGTGTCTCACCATAACTCGACAGATGAAGAATCTTCTTTGGGGTGGGAATCTGCTGACTGTAAGATCCTGACTATCCTATTTGAAAACACAGCCAGTTGCCATTTGACATCCTTAGAGACACCAGCTCTGCCACTCAGCTTGCATATTTATGCAAAACAAAATGCAAATAAGCCCATTGAACCCTTTGTCTCTATCCTGCCAAGCTGGGAACCAGGGTCTCCTGACAAACTCCTCCTCTAAGCCTTTATCCTCTCCAGGAGAGTTTTTCTAATTAGGACATGGAGCCTCTGAAACTTTGCTTGTTCAGTGAAATTTAACTCGATAAGTATGTTTATTAAACTCCTACTAAGTGCAAAGTACTGTGGATAGTGGGTTACAGAGAAGAAAAAAAAATTGAGTTACTGCCCTTGAACAACTCTCTCTTTTAATGACATTTCCAGTCCTGGCCAGTTTCTCATTGGTTGTTCGTTCATCACATGCGTACTCGGTGCCTGCCAGGTGCCAGGCCTGCAGCTTGGTGCTGGGATACACACTGGGCAAGCGTGAGCGTTCCAGCCTGCAAGAATTATATTCTAAAATGAGCCAGACAGACAAAAAAAGGGCAGGAACAAATCAAAAAGCAAGGTAATTACCGATTGTAATAGGGGCTATAAAGAAAATGAACAGGGTGATATTTTATTATGACAGAAATGTGCTACCTACCAGTTTGGTAAGACTTTGTAACAGTTAAATTTTATTTTTAAGTGAATTAAAAGCAGGTACAGAAATGACAAAGTACAGAAGGTATTTTTTTGCTTCTTCCCGGCATCCTCGTTTACCTTAATAGAGATCATGATGCCCTATTAATTAATGAATTCAATAAAGATGTATTGAGTGCCTACTTGGGTCAGGAGGTGTTCTGGGCACTGGGGATTCATTGTGGCACAAAACAAGCCTGCTCTCGGAGGGCGTCCCAACTAAGGGAGGGCGTAGGACCCACAGTGTGATGTGAGATAGGAGGGAGGAGAGAGGCAGCATGAAGCAGAAATAGCGGGCATGTGGTGGCAGGTAGGTGGCGAAGGTGGCTTTAAATGTTGAGCAGCCCAGGGGACAGTTGGAGTAAAGGGGTCTAAGGGACCTGATATGTTTGAGGGACAGCAGAATGCCGCTTGTGGCTGGCGTGCGGTCAGTAAGGACAAGTGTAGATGAGGCAGGATGGATGAGGTAAGCAGAGGTAGAAGATGGGCCAGGGAGAGGTGTTGAGAATTTATCGTCCATGTGGTGGGAAACCCTCAGTAGATTACGGATAGAGAAGAGATGTGATCTGATTTATGGTTTTAAAAAGATTACTTTGTCCCACCCACAGCGGTTGCTGAGCTGCGATTAGGCAGTAGGAGGGCAAAAGTGGAAGCTGGAAACACAGAAGCTTTGCAGAGGCCGAGGCAGGAGGTGGTGGCAGTTTGTAATTAGAGAGGCTGCAGTGGGGCTGATGCGCATGCAGCAAAATCAACCACCGTTTGGAATCGTTAGGAATGGCTTGCAGGACCTAGTGTTTGATCCAATGTGGGGTGAGATGCCTCGTGAATAACCTAATGGAGCTACTGAGAAGGCAGTAGGTAGGTCTAGCGCTCACAGCCCACCACAACTCATGTGGAGGCACCATCTTAACTCTTACTCTAAAACATTTCCCACCATTTCATAAAGATACTGGATGAAGCCAAGTGAGGTCTTCCTGGTCCATGGAGGGACAGAGGAGCTGAAAGAGTGGACAAGATGGGGCTGTTTTTGAGGGCTAAGGGCCATGTGTATCATTTGTGCTTTTCTGAGGCAGGAGGAGGGCATAGCAGACCCTCAAAGCCTGCTCATTGCCACTGTCCTGACCCTCTATGGATTTGTGAGACTCGTGTCGAAGAGATGACTTCCTAGAGACAAAATAAAGAAATTCTAATTAGAATCTGCGGAAGTGCTTGGAGCCCCAGGTGTTCGCTGCAGGAAGGGCCTGCCATCAGGCCACAGCAGCTCATGGCTTTGCAGATGAGAAACAGGGGCCTGGAGAAGAGAGAGGCTCTGACCAAGGTCGTACTGTTCAGTGTATGCAGAACTGGGTCTCGAACCTGGGTCTCACTTTGTCTCCCACATTCCTTCATGGAGGGCTGTGCGTACAGGACCCTCATTAATGTGCTATCAAAGGTTATGACCTAAGAGATGAGCAGGACCCCTGATATCCACGCTTTGTTGTACCTCCGCACAGGCTTATAAGTCAGCGACTTCAGCTCTCGTGGCCGACGTCAAGGCCCAGCGTCCGAATGGGCCACTTTTTTACCTGTTGGTGTTGCCCGTGCTGACGATCTCATTCATCAACTCTCCATAAAACCTTCTGAAGCGGAACATGAGAAAACAGGGCAAAACAAAATGAAAAAATCCCCATAGTTTTTGGGGCAACAATAAACTGTTTTCATCTGTAAAGATTTCTATTCGTAAGACAGCAGGATCCATTGGTTGGCTTTGGATGTGTGTGTGCTGGTTCTCTCTGGACACCACCACCGTCGCCCAGAACAAGCCTTGCCCCGTGTGTCAGGAGACTTCTGAAGATGTCTGATGTAAAGACTTGAGTTTTCTGAGTGAAATCTGGTGGCACACACAACCGAGGGAGGCAAAAGGCTAAATACCCACAATAATCAAGTGCAGTGCAGAAAGCCTGACTGGCTCTTGGGTGGGGTGACTGACCTTCCCGGTTTGCACAGGATGGAGCTGGGGGGGATGTGCCCCAGACTTCAAGTCCTAAAACTGGGACTCCTCTAAATCAAACCAGGAGGGCAGTGGTCACCTTACTTCTAATTCAGAGTAAGAAACAGAAACGAAAACTCAAACAGCTCTAAAGGACATTTGTAGGACCAGTGGGGAATTTTAAGATGGGCTGGGTAGCAAGTAATGATGGGCAACAACTATGAGATTTTTCTCAGGTCCATCAGTGGAATGTGGTTAGATAGGAGGATGTCCACATTCTAGGCTTTCAAAGGTGAGCGTCCCAGTCTGCAATGTATCCTCGAAAGGTCCAGCACAAAACAAAATAAAAAATCACACACACACAGAGACACAGCAGTATGGCAAAACGCTCCCATACTGAACCTAGGGACTAACCACATGGGTTCCCCGCACTGTTCTTTCAACTTTTCCTGGAAGTTTATACCAAAAAGGTGAGAAAATACTTCTGAGTGGAAAGGTTAGTTGTCCCCCTCACCCGCCGGTCTTTTAAAGATCTAGTTTCTTGCATAAATTGAGATTTTGTGACTCAGTTCTTTATCCCAATTCAGTTGTAAAGGTGGCTAGATGCCAAGAGAATGCGTACAATCATATTTGAGTAAGCAAAGAGCTATTGATGTTATCAGTCAGAAGTTGGGGGGGGGTATCTTAAGGCAAACCTCCACCCAATAAGGAAAATATAAGGAGGGAAGATGGAAAGTGTGGTTCGTAGAGGACAGTCTTTCAGGCTCATGCGGTAGGCAGAGACACAACACAACACATTTCTTGTTATGCTTCTTCCACATGGGCAAGGAAGGAAGAGAACGGCGCTAAATGTAAGGAAATACAACCATCAAGGAGGAAAATGGAGGTGGGGAGGTGGAGGGGTGAGCAGGCACCTATGAGCGGGAGTGATTCCTTGAAGAAACTCAAGATAGTCGTGGTTCTAAAGGGAAGGCAATGCTCTTTCATGCCTGACTTTCCATAGGAATGAAAAAAACCCAGCTAGCTAAAATATTTAATCAAGTTGATTTGAATCTCAGAGTTAGGAGAGAAAGTGTTTGGCTAGACAAAGAATTGCAGTGGAACATTCTCGTCAAGTCCAAGCCCAAAGGGGACCCAGTAAGAAAGTTTCCAAATGATATCCATTTGGCTGTTTCTTTAACAAGATGTACTTAATCCTTGTATCATGCTTTGAAGCTGTTGAATACAATTTCAGTTTTAATTTTAAAAGATGAGAGGACCAAATATGTTATTCTGATCTTGTTTCCAGATGAAAATCAAGGGAATCACAAAATAAATCTTGAATTGGTTTTCTTGGGCTATGGACAATGGAGACAAGGTACCAAGATTCTCTTGACCATGTAACTGCACAGTAGGCAAACAACTGCAGACAGACAGCAGATGAATTTGGTTCAGAGCTTGAGTTCAGGATCAGAGAGACCTCTGAGGGAATTCCAGCTCTGTTTGCTCAATGCTTACCTAATCTTAGACTAGCTATTTTACATGCTGTTTCCGTTTTCTCATCTGTAAAATGAGAGAAAAATGGTGTATTCTTCATGGAGCTTAGAAGTGTCCAGTGCAGGTAATGTGATGAGCATAATGTCCAAAATACAGTAAGCATTCAATAATTATCACCTGTTACTATGTCATTTACTACTAATAAAAAAGGAAGTAGGTCTGATGAACTGTATTAAACTTGCAACCTTAGACATGACTCCTTGCAAAATTGATCTCACCATGAAACAGAAGTCGACCAAATCCAGGAAAACGCATGTGGAGAACCCCCTTTCCTCTTAGAGTGTCTTTAGACACATTCAGAGTCCTTTGGGGACTATGACCTTGTTTAAACATTTGGCTCTTAACACACAATCCTTTTTTTTTCTTTGCTGACATCACATGCTCTCATTTAAAAGGACTTGAAAATGTCCACAGTTTTGGAATTGGGGGTTAAGTCCTGGGAATGAGTAAGCAGGACTGAATTGGTGGGGTGGGGTGGGGTGCAGCCTGAGAAAAACAGAGAAGTAATATTCTGCCTCAGATCAGGAATACCTGGCCCCAAGCTCTCGGAATGGGGGGCAGGTGAGTGAGAAAGGGCGCTGGGACCCTTTATGGACATGACAACCACTGCAGCTGGTGCAAGCAGAGATCAAAGATCAAGTCAAATTTCAAGTTGCAGGGACCTCAATCTGATCACCTGCGGAGGTCAGGGGAAGGAATTTTTCTGCCCTGAAGAGCCCCGAGATTGGCCGGATTCCCAACAGTGGGGGTTGGCACTGCCTTGAAGGATGTCATTACTGGCCACTGCCCAGGAGCTGGGGGACACAGCCTCGGGGTCGATGGCACTGGTGGGGCCATTCTATTGTTCCCCAGAAGAGTGTCTGCCAAGCAGAATGCAGAAACTCTGAGAAAACCCAGGGACTCAGCAGCCAGGAGGGGCTCCTGTGAGGTCAGTGCTCAAAAGCCTCCCTTTGAGTCCGCCATCAAGGTGGGGACCTGGAATGCTAAATGTTGGCGCTTCTGTGGGTGCTATGTTGGCCTCCGTGTCCTCTTCCCTTGAGGGGCCCAGGGTGAGATGGGACTTCTGCCAGAAGGAGGATGGGCAGTTGACTGTAGGGCCATCTGCACTGTTTGCATGTCCCTCGCCCCCCCACCCCCACCCCCAACACACACACACACATACACACACACACACACACACACAAAGGACAGTAGCTGGAGTCACGAGGCTCAGGCCTGTGCCCAGCTTTGTGGATACTCTCTCAGTGTGCCCTGCTGGAGATAGTGCCATCTGGTCAAAAGAAACACCCTGGCATCTCTGTACAGATGGAGGGAAGCAGGTGGTCCCCAGTGTTAGCTCTGAAAGTCTCCGTGGAACTATCTGAACTAGGATCTTCAAGACCACCTCTCTGTCTTTGCCTGGCCTCTCCCCAGTCCCACCTAATGACATTCCACATTGGCAGAGAAATTAGGAAGATTTATTGCAATGGTGGGAAGAGGATTTCATTGGATGACAGATAGAGAATGAAATTTAGTTCTTGAGAGATTCAATAAATTGTTTTTGAAATTTCCCCCTGATGGTAATGTCATGGTCTTTATCAGAGGGTGAGAAGGAAGTGTGTATAAGGCGTGAAGGCCAGGGGTGGGGGTGGTAAAATTAAACGTATCATCAAGTGACCATGGAGAACCAAGTGAAGGTGAACTTGGCCACTTGGACTGTGGATGTCAATCAAACTAATGTGTTGGGGGAAGGAGGGAGGAAGTTTGTCACCCGTTTTAATATCAGAAATTCCTTTCCGTGGGTGGTAACTGGGGAACAGCTGCAGGTAGCCAAAGCACAGGCCAAATCCTTGCAAAAACGCTGGTGGGACTCCTGCCAACGACTGAGCAATAGCTTTTCAAGCTGGAAGGGAGCAAGTCGGACTAAGTAAGGCGAAGGAGGGGGTGGGAGGGGGTGGGGAAGCAAGTTTTTAAAAAGCTGAGTTTGGAAGCTGCCGCATATTTAATAGGATTAGAACACATGAGTTAGAGGCTGAACATTCTCAACCTGCCTCGTTAAACAGCCAGCCCGCGGGAAGGCCCGGCTCTCCTAGCAATGGCAGGAAAGCAGGGAAGAAGGGAGATGGAGCACCTGGGGGTCTTCTGGCAGAGCAGGGCAGGAGGAGGGATTTTGGAAGCTCTTGTCTCTCCGATATTCCCTCTGCACCTTGGAGTTTGGAGTTTGGGGCGTCTCACCCTCGGGACCAGTAACACACCCAGTTTGTCAATAATGCCTTCGATGCCCTGTCCCTGTTTGACTTGGCCCAGGCTGGTCCGCCCACTGCCTTGGCCAGTCCTCGGGAGGGGAGCATTTACTTTTGCCTCCTCTTGTGGGTAGGTGGGCCCAGCTATGCCTCCAAGGTCTGTTTAGACACTCATTGGATGTGTTTTGGATGCTGTGGGTCTGGGGGTTTTGGGTGGTAGGTGGAGGGAAACGGTGAGGGTGAGCTGGGTCATTTTCTTCTTCTAAATATGGATCCTTATTTGCTTGCCTGATGACTATAGCCAGCGGGTTAGGAGGCTGTCCGGGTCCCTGAGCGCTCAGAGGGATGGCCCTGTCTTCCCGCTCTTGCACTAGCTTGAGTAGAGACTTCAGTCAACACCTCTCAAGCCCTGGGCTTCTCTTTTTCTTCTTTCATACACAGGCCACAGGTCAGTCGAGCTTTTCTTATGGCACTTTCAATATCATCGAAATGAGAAAGGAGTCCCCAGCTTTGCTACAAATATTTCCTCCGAGACAGTATGCAGATCATGTAATGAGGGTCACAGGTCACAGATGCAACCATGTTTACAAGATTGAGGCCTTCTGGACACATCCTACAATGGTGCCTATACTTGTCTCAACTCTTTAAACTATCCACTGTTCCCTACAGCATCTAGATACTAGCCTTGCACTGGAAAAAAATACAACCTCTCCCAGCACAATTGCTGAGAGTTGTTGAGGCTTAGGTATGTGAATATTGTGCTTCCTTGATTTTTTTCATTATACAAACTGTCCTCTTCCTGATGTTCTGAATTGGAAAGGGAAGACTCAGACCCGTGTTCAAGACCAGGAGGTGGTTCCTGTTTTGTTCTTTAAGTGCGGTAGAAGCTAAAGCACAGAGATGGAGAACTCAGGTGTTAGGACTGGACAAGCTTGGGTTGGTGTTCTGGCCACCACTTACCCATGCCAACTTGGAGCAGTACTGGACCTTTCTAAACCTCAGTGGTTTTGTTGTCAAATAGGTCAAAGAACGGTCATGTGAACAAAAAAAAAACCCTGCATGCAACAGAACAGTGTGTGGGTGTCTACGTCATGTGCCTGGAGCAGTCGTAGCACTGTTGGTTATTCACAATACCCAACATTAGCGTCGGTAGGTCAGGCACTGCAGGGAATAGTTACATGACTCATTCGTTTGCTGTCCACAGCCCAGCGGCCTGCTCAGTTGCATTGTCTCCCTTTTTGGTTGAGGCAACGACCTCTCAGGTCCTCCTTCCCAACTTGACACCCAGGCCCAGGACTGGGTCTGGAGAAACAGCCGGACCTGGCTTGGGGAGGTCCTTGAGGCCCTAGTCTTTGGCTGACCCAAGGGGAATCTCGAAGAGGAGCCCCAGCACATGGATGCGGGGGCCTCAGGAATCCGGGGAGGGAGGGACCATTCGGGCAGCTCTGGGGAGCCCTGCGCGAGCAGTGTGTGTCACGTAGGCTGTGTAAACACAGTAACCAAACACGCGGATGATTTCCAGGGCCCACCAGACGGCAACAAATGCAGTGTGCAATATCGCGGCCATTTCTTCTCCTCCTCTCTTCTTATTTTTACTAAGGGTAGGACAGAATGTGAGACGCCCAGGAAGCCTTGTTACAACCCTAAATCTTTGCTTTGTAGACTTGCATCTTCCCCCACAGGGTCCTGCAGGTCTTTGCCCACACCTTCTCAACGCAGTCGTCTTAGATCAACCAACTTCCCCAAACTTCATATACCGCCCCCTCTTGTCTTTTCCTCCTTAGTGCTCAATATCTGACATCCCATATATGGAAACTATTCCTTTGTTTTTAAAATTTTGTTATTCTCTTTCTCCAACAGAAAAAAAGTTTCTAGAAGGCAAGAATCTTTTTTTCTTTCTTTCTTTTGGTATATTACCGTAAGTCAGAGTCTATCTCAGTGACTATATTTTTTTGAATGAAAGAATGTGTCCCTCTCTGGCTAGGCCCAGGAGGAAGCTGAGCCGGCTGAAATATTTTGTGGAGTCTTAGGAACATCACATGCCATATTTCTGGACTCTTCTGGGCACTGGGCAACCGGGGTCAAAACAGAGATCTGCACTTTCACGTTTCTAAGAGAGAAAAGAGTTCCTTGCTCACATACAAAACAGTGAATATGCTACGGTCAAATCGGTGTGATCACTGCCCCTCTTTGGGGGTCTCAGTCCCGGGCATCCCCTCCCACCCAACTCCTCTTGCTCTTACCAGAGAGTAGAGCTGATGAGTGGCCCTCGGGATTCATCTTCCTTCAATGAACAGCCCACGGCCGCTGGATGCTCCAACCCAGGCTCTTCTCTCCTTTACAGCTTTAATACACCGTCCCTTTCACAGATGGAAAAATGTACTTTTATATTTTATTTTATGCATATTGTTTTTACCACTTTTGGCAGTGAGAGTAGAGGTAACAATAGAGGCCGGTGTCCCTGGACATGAACTAATAGTCAGTATTCCTAGCTCTCTCTGTGCACTCAGCGTGAGCTCATCAGAGAAAACAGAGCAAAGAAAAGGAAACTGGTCTTGGGACAGATGGAGTCATTTAATAGGAAAGCTGGGAATTGGGGAGGAGAGGAGACAGCAAGCTGAGGTGGGGTTTATGATGGATTCGCTTTGGTTTGGTAGCTGGGATGGTTTAGCGTGGACTGGATCTGAGGCATCTTAATCTCCCAGCTAAGTCTTCCTGTCTCTCCAGAGAAATAAAAGTCAACACCCAAAGTGATGTCCAGCCCACTTTTGGTTTCTTTCCATTCTCACCCATTGGCCATGCCCAGCAGCTCTTCACGGTGGGGGCGGTAATTCTGCCAAGTACTCTGTCATCTGAGTTCAGCCTTCAGTTATGTAATCAATGTCATGGAAAAACAAAAGCCAGCTATTTTTTTCCCCAGTTGGCTAAAAGTTTCATCTCTTACTAGTCTCCTTATTTTCCTTTCTTTTCCACTTTATGATTTCTATATATTTCTTATCTGAATAACTAAGAGGTCTCAGGGGAGAGGTATGAAGAGCAGAGTTGAGAGTTTTGAGGAGTTTGTCTTCATCTCTTTATAAGCTTTATTTTATGATAAGAAATGCTAACGTGAAAGAATTGTCCAATGCTACAAATATTGTCTACGAAAATAGGATTAAGATAAGGTCCCTGCTCCTAGACCAAAGGATACTGACAAGGACCGGAGTACATACGCTATGCTCTGCAAAGTTCTGCAATGAAGTGTAATGTGCGAGGTAGACAGTAGGGGATGAAGATGGTGATGGATGGATAAAAGATGGCTTTTCAGGCTTTGCCCAGCAATCAAAGGGAGCAAGGCCTCTGTAGGGCTAGAAAACAACCCTCCTGAAGGTACTGAGGGCGGAAAGGGCATGGCAGGTTTGAGGAACCCATCCTCAGCACACACGGTGGGGCTGGTGGGTGGGTGAGGTCTGGGGGATCAGAGGTGGGCGTGGGAAGAGAGCTGAGCAAGGGGCAGGGCCCGGTCTTGGCACTCGATGGTTGCCATGGCAGCACGTTGCGTTATTCTGTGGCTGACCAGACGGCAGAAGCGTTTGTTGCAGTCAAATAACGCGGTCAAATCTGGTTCCGACAGTGAGTCTCGTCAATGCAGAGGGTGGCCTGGAGGACGGTGGGTGGTGGGTGGTGGGAGGCAGGCCTGTTTGCTGGTTCATTCAGCACGTATTTAAGAGCTCCTTTTGGGTACCAGGCACCACTTTGGGTCTTGACACATAGCAGTAAACAAAACGAGATGATTTTCTGGAAGAAAAAGCCAAGAATAAACGTATGATGTGTAAATGGGTGATATATAATCATATATTTATGTATATATATGTGATATGAGAGGTGTGAATAGGGTCTTTTAAGGAAAATGATAAGTCATGTAATCAATGTTGTGAAAAAACATGGGTAAGAATAAAGAGTGATAGGGAGTCACATTTTAGATTGAGTGGCTGGAAAAGGGCTCTCTCTCTGAGCAGGTGGAATTGGAGCAGAAAGCTGCATTAAATGAAGGATCCAGCCATGCCAATATTTCAGGGAAACCACAGTAGTATTCTGGAGAATTAGATGGCCTAAATTAGATGGTGATGATAGGGAAAGATGGCAGAAAATTTTAGGAGGTGAAAGTGAAAGCACTTCTGGCTATGCGAGATGAGAGAAAGGAAAAGGTCCAGGATGCAACCTGGTTTTCTGCTGGGCCATCCAGCTGGTTGGCATGAACTGGGACAGAGAGGGAAGGGGAAAAGTATTTCTTTACAGAAAAATAATGAAATTCTTTTAGAGGCTGGTGGAGCCTGGGACTCTCTTCCATTTTTCTGACCATTGTTCCTTCTGAGAAGTCAGTCGCTCCAGATCTTGGGACCATTTTATATAATAATATCCATTCTCTTTTAAGAAAATGATGGAAGAGCTCAACCTCGAGTATCAGCAGTTTAGGAACTGATCTGAAATGGACTTGGCTTCTTTTCTGATTTCTCCTTCCCCTTTTTTTTCTTTCACCAGTGATACCACTTACTAGACAGAATCCACTCTTATATCTTGGAGCCGTGTGTGAAAATAAGACCATCTTCCCCTAGGAGCAGGGCCTCTCCTACTCAAAAAGCACAGGTTTAGAGAGATTACAGTCTGGCCACCAGCCTGACTTTAAAACCATTCTAAGCAGATCCTGCATTCTGAAGATGAGCAGGAAGAAGTAAAATTGGTGATAATTTTAGCCTATTCTTGAAGAAGTTTTCAAACCAAAGGATTACCACACTCCAGAGATGTCTGAAAGACATTTGCGAAATTGTGCAGTGGGGCCAGAGACTTGCAGAGACTTCCATTGTCTCCTTCACTCTTGCACTTAATTCTATTCATGTATTCACATAAGGGACTCTAAGGGTTCTTGAATTGCTTACATATTTTTCCCAGCATTTTGCTATTTACCCTGCCTGTGACTTGACTTCCTGTGCAACTGTTAAGCTGGAAAGAGTGGCTACTAGCAAAGCCACTTATACTTGGGGCAAGGGTCTGCTGCCTTGCAGGGAGTGGTCAGCTAACCCATGGCCTTATGGCCTTGCTCAGGTGAGCATGTGCTAGCCCCATGACGGAATGGTCAGTGACCCATCTCAGCTTCTAAACACTAATACTGCACCCTCTTGACATGTTTCCAAACAGAACAGGAGAGGCTGGCCAACTTACCATTTGATCACCTTTACACTTGTTTTCCAGCTGGGCTGAAATTCCGGTTCACGCTGGGAGCCCCTACTCTTTGGAAACTTCTCATTGCAGATCTTCAGACTTTGAACACTCACTCCATCTTCTTCATGTGGGGCATGTGGTGTCAGAGGCTGTTGTGGGTAGCATGACACAAATGACACTCACTGGTTTTGGGAGAAGACTTAGTATGAATGGAAGTAAAATTTTAACCCAAACCAGAAGGGTGTGTCTCCTTTGGAAGAGCATGAAGGCAAGAAAAAGGAGGAGGTGGGAGCCATGGCTTCCTACTGTTCTTTGGCTTAATACCAAAACCCTTGCAGTGGCCTCCAGGGCCTCCTAGCCCTAAGGCACGAGCCCTTGCCTGCCTCTCAGATTCATCTTGCACCCTTCCTTTCCTTGGCAACTAAGCTCCATCAGTTTTGACCTTTGTTATCTATCTCCCTGAGTCAGTTGTAAGCTCTATGAAGTCAGGGGTCATGTCTATCCCTTCACCATGTTTATTGGTTGAATGAATGAATGAATGAATGAATGAGTGTCTTGGGGAGTTTGAAGTTGGAAAACTACCCGGACGCTGTATTCAGCAGCTGAGCCTTCCAAGCAGGGGCTTAAGGCAATGTCCTTCTCTAATAAACTACCTGGGACTGAAAAAGCTGACACTTCCTTTGTAAAGGAGTTGATGCCTTAGAAATCAAATGACTTAGTGTGTGGAGACTTGGTAACCGAGGGTCTTGCGCTTTGGGAAAGGTGTTCCTCCCAGGCTCCTCATGAGTGTGGGTCTGAGGTTCAGGCTATGACTAAAACAGTGCTTCTACAGAAGCATGTACTGCAAGAGGGTGCAGCTTTAAAAAGAAGGCACGTGCTCGGAAGAGCTGAGGCTAACACCGTCCAGTCATTGAAAGGGCACCCTGAGAGTGATTTGGCAGTGGGGTTTTAAAAATGGGCTTCGTTTTGAAGCTTTAACAATAAGTAAACTCAGAAAGAAAACTAAAGAAAGAAAAACTCACCATCGCTTCTGCAGTAGGAACAGAAAAACGAAAGCGGGTCAGATGTTAAGCCTGTGTCGCCCTGACCAAGTGTGTTTAATATGTGTATAAGCCACAGGGTTTGCGGCAGCCAATTTTCTTCTGTTGGGAGGCTGACCCCCATGCTGCGCCAGCAGACAGCTGAGCCGCAGAAGGGCAAAGCAATCCTGCTGATTCCTCCAGAGAGAGGCAGCAACCTGGTTTATGCTCAGTTTAACAACACTGACTTCCCCCAGACAACTTTCATCTTTTTATACTATTTGTCTTGCAACTCCTTAAACCAAAAAAGGACCTTGGAGTCGAAAAGCAAATTTTCTAAAAGATAGGATGTGTTTGAATTTGGATTGGAGAAGCTGGGAGAAGGGTGGTGTCCAGCTATCAGAAGATCCTGGATCAGACCAGCTCGGCCAGTGGAGACCTAGGAAGGGTTCTAAGGGTGTAGAGTCTTCAGAAATATTAGAACAGATACAATTGTTGGCTTCCAGAATTTCACCTCTGCTTCCTACTTTGAGCTCTCTTTAGGTCATCATGGCTATTAATTTAAGATTTGCTTGCTATAAATCCACCTGCAGGAATCCTGTATAGGAGGGGGGCTGTGATGGGGAAGCCGTGTGGAAACAGTGGCCAGAGGTGCTGGACATTGACAAGCCATCTGAGAATGTGTGTGGTGGAAAGGACACTGGGCTGAGAGTTCAGCCACTGGAATCCAAGTCTTGCTGTCCCCATGACCCAACCACATGACTAACTTGGATGAGGTCATTTCTTTCTGGGTCTCAGGTCTATCATCTGTAAAAAGATACAATTAGATGGGAGAAGTTACCGGTTTCAGAGTCTATGGGATGACCCTGTTGGTGTTGGGAGATAGTCCCGTGCATAAGGCTGCAGACAGCCGTCCCTTCCATGTCAGCTGTCTAATGTAAGATCTTCTTTGAAAAAGCCACATGTCCTTGATGTAGGGGTGTACTGTCTATGCCGTATGCAGAGAAGTGTGTGTGTGTTCCCCTCATCATCTGTGTGTGCCGTGGATTTGTACAGTTGCATCTGAATCCATACTTAATGTTTTATGAGATCACCAGCTAACCTAATATCAGGGGAGCAGGGATTTGATGGCAGGGCTTTCTTGACAGTTGTCTGGGTGCTCACATTAGGTTTATGTACAATGACTGAAATCAGCACAGCTTGGAAAGAGCAGAGTACTGGGGATAGAGCGGTGTATAGTAGCCAAGGGGAGAGTGTCTGTGTCTATGCTGGACAGTGACAGGCTCCTCCCCTCTGCTTTCCTGATGTGTGTTCCACCCCATCCCACCAACCTTGGGCTGTCTACATGTGGAGGGAGGCTATAGGGCTCTGAGTATGGCTTGTTTACTACTACCAGCTCTGGCCTCAATGAAGCCAGAAGGCCTGAATTAAGTGCTGTTACTAAAGCCAGAAGGTTGCAATCAGGAATCAGGTGGTGAGGCTATGGGTCACCAGAAAGGTCACCCCTGACTTATTTCCAGGTCCCCCAGTCCTGTCAGGAGGTCTGTTGGGGCACAGAAAGCAAACACAGTGGAGGGCTCCAATCTGAAATAGCCTGTGACCTTCTCTGGCCCAGGGCGGGCAGTCATGATGGTCAAACTCTCCAGAGACTCCCTTAGGACTTAGGTGGAAGCAGAAAGTGCACATCTGAGGGTCTATGGGCATCTCTTTGCACTTCATGCACTCCTGCAGATGCATGCAAATTGGTGCAAAACATGCATGCATTGAGTGTGAGCATGGGACGCTCATGGGAAGAGAGCTTTCAGGGGATACAAAAGCCTATGAAAGTTTTGCGTGTGGTGCCAGTGAGTTCAAAGTGACCAGCCTCAGGGCCACCTCAGTGTCCCTTGTTCTTTTGTTAGAAGACTTGAAGGAACTATCCTGAATAGCGTGGCTAATGGACAAGCCGATCAGACTGTCTTCCTGTCACTCAGCAAATTTGACCAATCAATCAGTATCAGGTCTGATCAGTATGGGAAGGCGATTGTTTTGAATACAGCTTTGAAAAGGCAGTGGAGAGCAGAGAGCAGTGCTCATTCCCGTCTCTCTCTGTTAGGCCTCACTGTCCCTACTTCATGCTTGGGGACATTCTTTGGCAGCAATGTTCTCTTTGATGATCAGATGCCTTTTGGAATGGAAGGTTCTCTGTGAGTAGGATGGCCTCTTATGGGCCTTTTGGAGCTGTTTTCCTGTACTTTTAATATGCATAGTACCTCACCTATTGACTTCATATAATGGCTCCAATTTCCATGTTGCTTTGCATGTGATTTGCATTATATTAGGTCCACTCCCCCTTCAATGAATATTTATTACCAGTCACATACCATGGAAGATGCTATATAATGAGGAGGACTAAGGATGCAAAATCCTCTGCTCTAAATCTTTGTTGCTTTTCATAGGCAGCTTCAAGACCCTTTCCAGTCCACTAATCCATTTTACCACCTACTTTTCTTTGACAGTTTCTTAATAAAAGTTGCACTTCTTGAGATAATCACTAGTTTGGCTTCTCAGAGCTTAGCCCAGCCTGCAATATGTACCCAAAGGGTCAGTGCATGCACTTGTGCATACATATGGTCCTTTACATCATTTCTACCAATGATACCAAGGATTTCTTGGGCTCCTTTCCTTTTCTGTTGACCAAGTGTCTATCACACAGCTCTCATATACCTTAAGAACACTTGAGAAGGAGAGCCATGGTTTTTACCCTCTTACACTGATGAAAGGAAGAAACTGAGACATGAGCCTTAGGAGGAAATATAAGAGCCAAGGACTATTATCCCACTTTCCAGCATGACCTGAGGCTAGACTACATTCTATTATGTCTGAGTATTGGGTTAAAGGAAGAGGGAGACACTTAAAAAATTATGCCCTGGGGAGTCCACAATACACCTTCCCTGGCCATATACAATCCTTCTGAACTTGTTTTGGGGTAGTTTCCCTTGCTTGCTTCTACTGGACATGATGGACCTGTGCAGTATTTGGGTCCAGCTATTTCAACAATTCCTCCATTATCCCACAGAGCAGTGTATCATGGACCCTCTTTGAAATGGGACCTTTGGATAAGAGTAGTGTAGATCATGCCTAGCAACAAAGAAACTCAACAATATCAATTTGTATGACTCAAAAAGAGTGCCAGCTCTCCTCCAGTTAGTGACTCAAAGATCCTGGCTCCTTTTATGTGTCTCAGTCATCTTAGAGGCCCCTGCTTCCAGTCATAGCAGCAAGAGGTCCAAGGGGTACAGCCAAGAGGTGGTACACATTGCTTTTGTCCGCACTCCAAAAGCTCAGTGCCACGATTAACACAACTGTAAGGAAGATTGGGAAACAGAGATGCACAGAAATATGGGTGAGCATTAATGATCCCTGCCATACACACTTAGCTGTGGGCTGCAGACAGATCACCTGTTCTCACCAAGTCTTATTTCCTTATCCATAAAATGGGGACAATATCCTTTAGTTTCTAGAATTCTTACGAGGATTAAATAAGTTAATACATAGGAAGGTACCTACCAGTGCCAGGCATAGAGCAGAGGCTAGAGGAATGTTCCCCTCTGTTTTCAACCCCACACTGCCTCCCTATTAGTTGTTTCTTAGAGCATATAGGAAAGGAGGGGGCAGGATGGCTCACCTATGGTTTTAATCGGATAAATCAGTATGTGAGAACATGCCATTTGCTTTCTTTGTTGGTTTTCTCAAGGCAAATGAGTAATATTAGGCTGTTTGGCACGTAGAGGGCTTGCTAGCCCATGTTGAGTCCTGCCTGCTCTTTTGGTGGCTGTGTTTCCAGGCTCTGCTGGATAGAATAAAGGCACAGAAGGACACTGCCCATGAGCACTAGGGCATTGAAATCTAAAGCTATAGAAATTTGCTGGGTTGTGTACAAAGAGAGGCAGGCTGTGTGCTCTCCAAATTACTAACACAGGCGCTGGAGGCTGACTTGGTTATACTCTGCTTAGTGGATAAGCTGAAGGTGGGTGGAGGTTGTGTATACAGATGGGCTCTCTCTGACTCAAGTCTCAAAGGTGTTGACCCCTAGGCACAGCTTTGGAAAATGCTCTGTTTAGAAAGGATTGGCCAGTGACCTAGACTGTGTTCTCATTGTCTAGAATATGTTAGAAAAGTCAATCAGATTGAAATTCTGGTCTTCCTCTCCTTGTAGATCCTCATCTCATCCTCATATCACATTTATGCTAGCTGGTATAACTCATTTTTTTCTCTGTGGCCCCTTGACAATTCAGATTTATATCTTTAACATTTTTTTAAGGCCCAGTGTAAGGCCGTTGTGGAAATCAGTATAATCTAATGCCTAAAAACTACCAAACTGTTGTAGTAAGGTAAATAGTTGTATAGAAGTACTTTGAACTGTAAATAATAAAACTTAAAAAACA
The DNA here is from genome assembly GCA_032199065.1 of Smutsia gigantea. Lineage (NCBI taxonomy): Eukaryota > Metazoa > Chordata > Mammalia > Pholidota > Manidae > Smutsia > Smutsia gigantea. The sequence goes on from JAVSCE010022426.1 coordinate 110,891, forward strand.
GTGGTTTAAAAATGAAGGGCATTTAATTGCCTCATGAGGAAGTCTGGAGGCTGGTAGTGCAGGACTAGTTCAGCATGCAGGGATGTCCCCCAAGCCCATGCTTCTTTTTACCTGTCTACACTTATTTCCTTAGCTTAACTTGTTAGCCTTTTACCCTCATGGTCACAAAATAGCTTCTGCAGCTCCAGCCATCACATTTTCTTTCAAGGAAAGAAGAGGGAAGAAATTATAAAGCTATATCTGTTTCTTTTATCAGGACATCAAAAACCAAACTTAAAATATAGATCAGGGCAAACAATTCTTTTTAAATAAAGCCAACACAATCTAACTTGAGTTCCAAATTCTGGGTTCATTCATGTTTCTGGAATCTCTCCCTTCTCCCTTTTTCCTTGTAGAGGGAACCCTAGACTACAGCTGAGGGGTATGTTCTACTCCTTCCTCTGGAATGTCTTTTAAAGATGGAGAAGGAGGCTTCCAAAGATGAGGGTGAGAGAGAAAGAAAGAGAGAATTATCCAAGACATAGAGAGAGGTATTTTGATTGGTTTCAGTCAGTGTAAACCAATATATATATTTTTCCTTCCCCAGCTGTATCTTTATCATTACCAGCTGTGATTTTACCTGATTTCACAGGGAAGTTCTGCACCTCAGTCTTTGATAGTAAGATTTCATATTCAAGTGGTGAAACAAGAATGCTCATGGATAGGTAGGTAGCAAGATAAATCAAGGTTATTGATAAATTATTTTAGGGAGGCAAAAAATGAAGTCTGTTATGGATGTAGAAATCAACTTTTATTAAACTCTCTAGGACTGGACTTAGTATTTGGATAAGAAGGTTTCCATACCTGCTTTATCATACATAAATAAAAACTGATTATCATATGTAAATAAAACTGACTTCAGATACCAGTGCATTCAAACATTAAAACAATTAATTCCTCCTCTTCCTTTCCTTTTTATGCTCTAAGAAATGAAATGAGGACCCAGGAATTTCAAGAAACTGTGCAAAATTCCTTGGAACAGTAATATTAAAAGCTAGGAATTTTATTTTTGTATTGTCTAAGACATATCCAAGGGCACCACTCATGGCAGACATTGCTAATCAATCACTGTCAACTTCCTTCCCCCCACACAGCAGACATTGCTAATCAATCACAGCCAACTTAATGCAGGTTTATGGCTTCACACTCTGTCTTAGTAGAGTGCTTCAGGAACCTGCTTCCAAACCATCAGGATTGACTGCTGAGGTGTGATGAAACCTATTTGCCACACCTGTTACAGACGTCATCCATTGCCTTCTTTGACTAGATCTAAAAACCAGAATACTATTCATTCACTCAGTGAGTTTCTGTTGAATAGTTTTCTGAGATGAGAAATTTTCTTTCAAACATGTTCTACTCCCATACCTCCATCCTAAAGATCTCTGTTAAGTCAAAATCAGGGACTGTGTGGGGTATGTCCCAAACTCTGTGATTATTTCCCTGGGGTATGCACAGCTGGCCTTGGAGACATTCCTATGGAGAGGTATCAACTTCTCTGCAAGTTGCTTCCCAGAGAGGAATAGCCCATGGGTGACATGGGAAGGCCCCCAACACTCCTTCCCATAGCTGGAAACATTTGCTAGTGGATGAGATGTTTTGTGTAAAGGGACTTTGCCCCAGAATTAGTGATGATGGCATATTCCCTTTCCCACAGGGCTCCAGCCAACTAAACCTGACACCTGGAAACTGATCCCCTGGGGATGGGCTGAAAGACCTGAGAATTCTAGGTCTTTGTGTGCTGAGACATCAGGGAAGAGTCAATTTGGAAGAGGGGGGACAGAAGGGTGATATTCCACTGCTGGTAAGGTCAGCCAGATAATTAAATAGTGGTTGACGCTTCTAACTATCCTCATTGACTAAAGAGTTGACATTAGAAGCTGGTCACCACTAGGAAGTGCTAATAAACGTGTTAACCTTTTTGACGCATGATTTTCTTTTCAAGGCAATTCTTTTTGTTATTTTAGTTGTCTTTGACTTTCATCAGATGGATTGATGACTGGCTTTAGAAGTGAAGAACGAGGAATTTGAAATTCACATGTGTTTGTACAATTTTCAGTCGCAAATTACTGTCACATGATAAAGACTTTGAGTCTAGAATTGCGAACATATGCCTGGTGTTTCACTATAAGGTGCACATTCTGTAGGATGTAAATTTCTTCTGACATGTTAATATCAAAACAGCAGTTAACACTTATTGAGTGTTTACTCTCGGCACTGTTTTAAGTACAGTGTATGTATATCTTGACTCCTCACAACGCTTATTGATATTAGTTGAGAAAATGAAGTCCAGAGAAGTTAAGTGACTTTGCCAGGGTCACCCAGCTCTTCAGTGGCAACACCTGGCTTTGAACTTAATTACTATGACCTCAAAGCCTGTAATCTGAAACCCAATTCACTTTCCTGTCCCTTTCACCTTTAAAAGGCACTAATCATTGCTCAACATCAGTTTTCCTTGAACGAAGGTGAAGAGATTTCCTCTCCAAGCCGCAGTACTGGTTCTAGGTGTCGCTCACCAGCCTGGTTAGTGCTCTCCGTTTCTCTGCTGCCATGGCGACATCCTCAAGGCAACAGGTTGTTTCTGGATCTCTAATTTTTTCCCCCCAGATTATTTTAATGTAGCCCTTCCTTGTCTTTCTTCCACTTCCTGATCAGGTCTACTGGGCCAACATTCCAAGGGCAGCAAAAAGCTCGAGCTTGGGAGCCCCAGTTGTTGTTGTTTTTCAACTTCCTTTGATCCTATTTTGTGGTTGACTTGGCGAAAGTCCACATCTGTCACCAATGGGCTTTAAAGCGGCTGCAACTCAAAGCCCATATCGGATTTGACCTCAACACCCCCGGTTCTGAGGCATCCATTTCCTTTCAGTACTGGATGAATACACGGGGTTTCTCTTATTCGATATTCATCTTGCTCCCCGTTGCTCCCTCTCCTCCTCCTCAATAATCCTTCGGGCTCAGGAAGGACCTGAGTGTTTCTGTTGCTGTGCGGCATATGTTGTGTTCTAATCCTTCCTGTGTTTGCTGTAGGTATGGCGGTTCTCCAAGACAAATTACTGGTGTTGTCGAGGAGGTCACCGGGGCGTCGTTCTGATGGGGGGATGGGGCGGGAGCTGTCTCTGGTGATCCAGCCCTGGGGCCGCCTCCGCCTCCTGGCCTGTTCAGGGCTTTCTGATGGCTGGGGCGCTGGACCCTGGGACCCCAAGCTGCGAGCTGGCAGAAGGGGAAGGAAGAGAAGCGCTTTACCTACTGGCCCTGTCATCTGATGAAGGCGAAACTCGTATGGGGCAGACCTCGGGCAACAGATGTTGGTGAAGACCTGCCAAAACCGTGTTGAGGGTAAGGGGGTGATGCATATGTTACTTGACACGGGAGGATTAGGGAAACCATGAGGAAGCATGCCTCGTCCTTCACACCATGACACCTCGGGGAAGTGAATTATGAGAACAGAGACGCTCAGTCCTCGCACATGCAGGGAGTGGCGGGCTAAGGGCAGGCAGCTTGAGTGATGCTTTGCGTTCCTCTCCCCCGCCAACCCCACCCCACCCCCACTTGCCTGCTGGGGTGACTGGCAGGCATGGTGAGATGTATTGTGCAATCTGCCAAATCAAAAGCAGGAGTCCTGTAGTAGAAGAGCTGCCTTCAGGGTTCCTTCCATGGTCTGCCCAGTTAGCCCTCCCCGCCCACCCCTGTGTTGATAAGGGGCTGTGATGCAATGCCCAGCCTTTTTCCCCGGACTTTGCAAATGAAGTCATGTGGAAGGTGGCCAGAGGGTCCAACCGTTGGTCTTTGTGGATGGCACAAGAGAGCATCAATGGAAATGACACTCTTTATCCGGCTCTGGTTGTCGCCAGAGAAAGTCGGCAATGCGATCATTGGAAATCTGAGGCTGGGTTAAGTGGAAACCAGATAATAAGTGTGAAGAAAATGGGCTACATTCCATGATTCTTTCTTTTCTGCTGCATCATGTTTTCATGGGACTCTCCTTTCTCCTTCTTCTTCTGGCGGAGCTAGAGGCAGGCAAGAGATGCATGTGTTCCTCTGTATTCTCTACCTGTGAATGGTGATGCGGTGCAGGGGAAGTAGAAGAAAGAGGGAGATGGTGGAAGACTGGCCTTGGGAAAAGCACATTTTGGAATTGAATAGCTTTTGGAAATGTTTCCAGGCTCTAAATTGCTTTCCCTGGCTATCACTGTCCTGGAGGAAGGGCAAGGACAGCCCAGTTGAAGTCCATGGCTGGATCCCAGGAAGCCATGGGGATTCCCTAAGTTGGGAGACCCCTACAAAGAGAGCAAGCCTCTAGACCACGTCTTGGTTGCCTTACATCATTCTAACCTATTTCCATCAGAGAGTCTAGGAGGGACAGGGAGAGAGGGGGAAGGGAAGAAATCAAAGGAAAAGGACAACATGGGGAGATATTGTGGAGATGAAATGTGGAGAGGGATGGAAAAGGTAGGGAGTGAATGAAGAAGGGGAGAGCAGACAGGCAGAATGACGCTCAGCACGAGAGGATGTGGAAGTACGTGGAAGTGTATCTTGACGCACTCAGCTCCTGGACACGGGGTTTCCTTGATGCAGAGTGGTGGAAGCAATTTTGAGGTGCTGAGATGAGTGAGGACTCAGACCAGCAGAATTCTGAGAGCATACACACCATGGCTCAAATACCTCCCTCGTCTTTCCTACCCCTTAGAAACCTGACTGAGGGGTCTCCCTGAAAAGACCTCAGATAGCACACGGTTTTCAGATTGCAAGAAACAGTGTGGGCCACTAGGTCCAGCCTGGAGGCTGCTTTGTGTGCAACAGGAATAGTCCAAGTGCATTTCCTCTGTTTTTCATTATTGCAAGAGTTTACCCATTAGAGACTTTTTTCCACTAGATCCTGAAGGTGTTCCAGAAGTTGCGGTGAAACTTTAAAATGCTTGAGAAGGACGTATGGGTTTTCTTGGGCTTCCATAGCAAAATACCACAGACTGGGAGGCTTAAACAACAGAAATTATTTTTCTCACAGTTCTGGAAGCCGGAAGTCCACGGTCAAGGTGTTGGCAGGGCTGATTTCTTGAGACCTCTCTTGGCTTGTAGACGGCCTCGCCTCTTTCTCCTTGTGTCCTCACAAGGTCTTCTCTCATCTCTTCTTCTAAGGATACCAGTCATATGAGACTAGGATACACCCATATGGCTTCATTTTTAACTTAATCATCCCTTTAAAGTCCCTTTCTCCAAATGCAGTCACAGCACGAGGCACAGGGGCTTAGGACGTCAACATACAAATTTTGAGGGGGACCCAATTCATCCCCTTACAGAGGAGCACTAACCTAATTCTGCCTGAGCTATTTACAGTTTAGTAGGGATCTGACACCCAGCTGACAGCAAAGGCCATAAGTCAGGAAACGTAGGCTCGGAGGAGTTCAGGAACTTGGCCAAGGACGTGGACGGACCTTTTAAAAGGAAAAGATGGAATTTCAGCTCAGGTCAGTGGGAGCTGATGTTTGCTCTGCTTCCATTGTTCAGAGCAAGGGGAAAGAGGGAGGAGCTGTTGGGAGTGGGATCTGCATCCAGGAGGAAACATTAGGGTTTTGAATGCACAAGCAGTGAGGCTGAGGGAGAGTGTGGATGGGACTACGAGACAGGCCTTGATTGCTGAATCATCTCCCTGTGACAGACAGTGACCAACGTCCTGAGGTCATTGTTCCCTGATCACTCTTGAGTCCAGTTACTCTTCACTCTCGGCCCCTCACCCATTTCTAGTTTGCAAACATGCCCAGCACTGCAAGTTTGTATAACATGCCTAGGTTTCTAATCTTCCTTAGGGATTTTAAGCTTTCGAGGGTGCCACGTAAGAGCAGCATTGCATCATTGTAAAATTACCAAATTTGCTCTTCAATCTCACACACACACACACACACACACACACACACTGATTTTCTCATTGTGGTCATTTTTTATAGTTCTAAACTTTCCAGAAATGTCCTTTCTAGTGCTTCTAAGTAGAAATGAAGTGAGGTCTGGGGTTTACTTTAGTCCCAAGTGCTGAGAGAGAAATGGGGCTAACTTTGGCCTGGGCCATGCTATAGGTTAAGGTGAATAATAGTTGTCGTTACCTCCATAGCACCTACTGTGCACCAGACTCTAGTCTAAGCACTTTGCTTATACAAAGTTGCATAGCCCTCTCCTATGGGACACATGCTCTTATTATCGTCATCATTTCCACATGACAGAGGAAGAAGTTAAGACCAGAGAGCCTGATTAACTTCCCTGTTGTTGCAGAGCTCCCAAGAGGAGGAGCTGGGATGGGATCCAGGCAATTTTGTCCACAGGCTGCACCAGGCATTCTCAGCCTTGGCACTATTGCCACCTGAGGTTGAATTGTTCTTAGTGGTGGGAGCTGTTCTGGGCATGGTAGGACCTTTAGCGGCATCCCTTGCCTCTACTCACTAGATGCCAGTAACACATACCCCTCTCCCAGTCATGACAACCAAAAATATCTCAAGACATTGCCAGATCATACCTGGCTGGGGAGCAAAATCACTCCTGGTTGAGAACGACTGCTCTGCACCCCTGACTCCAATCCGGAGTGGACTTTCAGGTTTGAGCTATGCCCTCCTAGGACTGATGCCTCCCTAACACACATTCTCTCCTGGAGGCTGCTCCACCCCCTGAATTTTGCTTGCCCCTATAATCAGGAGGCTTTAGGAGTGGGATCCCTGGGCTTTGATCCCAATCCTGACCCTACCGATCTTACTGCTACTACTATTATTATTAATTAATATTAGTTGCATTGATTAAGCCTCCGCGTTGCATCAGAACCCATGTTAGGTTCTTAAGATAAATTAGCTCTCATCCTCTCACCAATGATGACTGTCTTCAGTTTATAGATGAGTGAGGACTTACATTCTATGGCATGTTATCCAGCATAATTGGCAATAGTGAAAAACTGGAAACAAGCACATACATTTGCAAATTATAAGTTCCTCATTCTCACCTCTTGTGCGTTTATATGAGTTCCTTTCAGTCTAGATTCTGAGAACTTGAAGAATATACGTTTAAGCTAACAGATACTGCCATGTTACCCTACTGGTGACTGATATTGGGGTGTTTTCTCCCTATCGTCTCAACCATGCTGGATAGTATCAATCCTTTGCATTTGTGCCAGACACTGGGAGCTATGTTATCCAGTACAGTCGCTGCTGGCCACATGTGGCTGTTTTAAAGTTCATTAAAGTTAAATTAAAATAAAATCCAGCTCCTCAGTTGCACCAGCCACATTTCAAGTGTTCACTAGCCACACGTGGCTCCAGTGGGTACTGTTTCATACAGCACAGCTATGGAGCATTTCCATCAGCCAAGCTCTACTAGAGAGCGCTGCTCTTGGGCAAAGGGGTCTCATTGTTTGGGGATGCATGTCCCTGATACTAATGAGCTTGGTCAGCTTTTCATAGAGTAATTACAGCCAACTCTCACACACACCTATTACATGACAGGCATATTCTAAATGCATGGCAGAGGTAATCCATTTAATGCATTGGTCAACTTGTTCTCTGAGTGCTGAAGAGCAAGCTCAAAAATTGAAGGGGAATTTGAAGGTATCTCAGAGAGGCCTCACCGCGTGATCAAGACCCCTGGGATGAATCTGGAGCAAACTGGGGTCTCTGAAGCAGAAGGCATGAGTCGTCCTCTGAGCACTAGGTAGGGCAGGAGAGGAAAGGTAAGGTGTGGTCATGGCTGTAGCTTTAGTGGGATGGCTTCTCCCTTCTCCGTGAAGTGTGAGGCATGATCCTCACCCAGGAGAGAAGAAACTAGGAGGCGGGAGGAAAGCGGAGGCATGACAGCCATTCCCCAGGCAGAGTGAGCTTACTAAGGAAATCGATGCAATTTCTGGCCATGTTTGAGGACCCAAACCTCTCACAGAACCTCTCCCCAGAGACCCTTGAGCGGTCTGTGGTTGCGTCAGCTCTTGTCGTTGTCCAGAGCTGGTGATGTCACTTTTTCTCTTGGCTTGGGGTCACCCTGGACAGAGAACTCCCCTCTGTCAGACAAGGTACGCGGTATGTCTGCTTCCCCAGGTCCTTCAGCCTCTGACCCCTGACAAACAGGTGCAATGAACTCCTCTGGAGAATTATATGCACCTCTGAATCTTCATAATGAATTCCAGACTAACCAATCAGAACACGAAATGCAGCTTGGGACGTAGGGGAGAAGGGAATGGGAATGTCTCCTCAAGGATTTTCTCCCGGGGTGAAGTATTTACATTCAGCTTTGCATATGATTTGCATATAATTTGTGTCTGGCTCCTAAGCCTGTCTGTCGTTCAGATAATGTTTAAGCTAGTGTTGACTTCTAGAATATCCATCTCTCTGTATCTTTCACTACCCCATCTACTTGGATGTATGGTACAAATGTCAGTACTTACAGGGGACAGGCAGTCTGTGGGTCACGTGTTTTCAGTGGCAGCGGTGCTGCATGTTATTATGCATTTTATTGTCACAAAATATCTTAGACAGTGAAAGAAACCAGGACAGGGCTGGCTGGAGGGTTGGAAGCAATAAATACTGGAGCGAACTCAGCTGAATTGGAAAGGGAAGAGTTAGCCAGTTGAGCAAAAATGTCAAATCTAGGAAAGTTAATTAATGACACTAGCTAACACTTATGAAAAGTGCTTATAATACTGCCCAGCATCGTTTTCAGTGCTTTACATGTATTATGTGTTTATAGAAGCCCTACAAGGTGAGTACAGTTGTTATCCTATTTTATAGATGAGTAAAGTGAGAGGCACAGAGGACCAGTAACTTGCCTAAGATCATGCAGCTAGAAGAGACAGAAGACTTGAATTGGTCTTCAGGCTCCTGAACTGTGAATTAACTAGTCTACTACACTGCGTATGGAACAGGAAGGCTTACATAGTTCTGGAAATAAGAGGGAGGGCCGACTCAACTTCAGGCTGCAGGTATAGACCCTCAGGCCAGGAGAGGGTTGGGGACAAGCTGTCTGGACATGAGGAGGGGGAGGTCAGGAGGTGGAAGGAGGTGCAGAGCCCAGACTTGCCATATGAATGAGCTGTAGCCCAGCTTCCTCCCCCTTCTGGCTTTGTCTGAAGCCACCCATGTTTACTTTCTTTTGACAGAGAACTCCCTCCAGGGCAAGAACTGGTCTCAGCCTGTGGCAATGCTCAGCTTAAGCCTGCTGATGTGGACAAGTGGGAAATACTTGGTCAGTGGCCTGGAGTAAGAGGTTGGCAGGCCAAACAATGGCCAGGATGAGTCAGCCCCTCTATAGTCAAGCTCAAAAAGAATCCATCTTATCAGGCCCTGAGTGACCAACTGAGAATGTGGCTCAGGGGCACAAGAGATGCTGCTTAGATAGTGTCCCCAGAATGTGGCAGGGAGGGAAAGGGGCCCCTGTTCTGCAGAGGCCTGCAACAGCTTCACTTTACTGTTCAATCAACCCTTCCTCCTCAGTGAGGGATCTGAACGTGGGTTTTCCTCTAGTTTTTATTTATTTATTTTTATATTTTACTTTGCTTACCGGGATGTCGTCAACTGCTGTGAAATTAAAAGTAGCCAGTAGCAGCTGGGAAGGGAAGGAAGGGGTTGTGGCTGAAAGCAAACCTCTCAGGAGTGCAGGGGGGAAAATAATTAATGAAAGATGGTGTCCAGGCCAGTCAGTATTGGCTGGAGCAGTGTGAGAAACTTCCTGGTGCTGGGGCGGGTTGTCGAGGAGAGAGTGTTGTCATCTGAATTAATTTGCATGACAATAGGCCGAGTCCTTATTATGCATGGCGATGCTAATGGGCACAGTCACAGCATATTTCCATGGGAAAAGGAGCTTCCTTTGAGGAGGCAGCCTCTTCCTCCTCCCTCTGCCCACCCTTCTCCTCCCCCTTCTCCCCTTCCTCTGCCTTCTCCTCTCCCCTCCCCCACCTCCCCTCCCCCTTCTGACCTTGGAAAGCCCCAGTCCCTCACCCAAGGGAACATCCCCTGGGGCGGGTGCTCTTAGTGAGGAGGAAAGGGTGCTCTGAGGTGGAAGGAATGCTTTTCAAAACCTCCCCAGACCCACCTCTCCCTCCCACCTCTTGCAACAGAACCAAGAAGGAGGTGTAAGTGTGTGCAGTTATAATTAAAAACAAATGGCTCCTCAGTGCTGCCAGCCTCGCCACTGGTGACATGTGGGAAGAAGCTGCTGTGGTGGCAGGTGGCACAGAAGATACCAAGGTTTAGGGGGAGCCTGGTGCTGGGCAAAGGATGGAGATGGATGGGGCATGGACTCTATTCAAGGACCTTGAAATCGCTTTCAGAGCAAGCTGTCCTCTTGCAGCTTTCCCACCAGTGCTCTCTTGAAAAAGGACTTAAAACTTGGCTAGAACAGCTCTGCTCAGTCTTGTTTCCTCCACTACTCCAGGAGGCTGCAGGATTCAAGGGGAGGGGTTGGAGTCAGGGTTCAAATCCCTTCTCTGCTGTTGAGGGACCATCTGACTTTGACCCTGCGACTTAACTCTTTGTTGATGCAGTGTCCTCACATTGTAAGCGCCCAGTGCTTACAGCTGGGTGTCACCCTCCTTCTTTCTTCTCTGGTTAGTTCTTCTACTCCCTGGCCTCAGCTGTCTGTCTGTCCCTTTAAATAACCCAGGTGGCCTTAGGCAGTTAGATGACTGATAATGTTGACAACCCATCCCGGCCCCTCCACCCCTGCTCCCACCGCTACCATCCTGGGGGATGGCTGGCTTGGTGGGACTGGACAGCTCACGGTTAAATAGTGGCCTGTTTTGTCCCATTGTATCTAATAGGTCAACTGAGGCGCCCAACTCACTTAACCGCGGTTGCCTCACATTCTAGCAGGTTTATCTACAATGTGCCTCATGGTATGAAGTGTGCTCTGTTCCCCAGAATGTGATTTGACTGCCACAGTTGAAATGACTGCATCTAACGGTGATGTGTGGAGTTTCTGAGCTTTGTCCCATGGTGTCCCTGAGGAGGAGAGATCAGGGCATCTCACTCATGTGGCTCATGACCCGTGCACTGGCTTGGAGAAGGAGACTCGGCGCTGCGGCAGAACCTCCCACACGCTTTTTAAAACTCGTGCAGTTTTGAGAAATGTAAATAGCTGATTCTGTATATGGTCATTTAATATTTCAAAAAATAGATATTTTTGCTAAATGTAAACCAAATAGGTGGTGGTTTTAAATATAGTTTTTGTATATTTAATAGAGGGTGTGGTCGAAGAAACAACCAATTGTCCCCAAATCACCCGTGAAGCTCTGGCACCATGACTGGGTCGTATGCACAGTAGGATGGCGTTAGAGAATGGAGGGGCTTGAGGCATGTGAAGGAAGCTATTTGTCCTTGCGCTCCAGAGGGCCGTATCTTATCAGCATGCTTCAGTTGTTCAATCCTAAATTGGAGTTACTATGACAGAAAATCTCCAGAGGAGAATCATTTGGGTTCTACTCTGTCACATTCCCGCTCAACAGTTTAATCAATACAAATGAGATGGACTCATAAAAGCAATGTTTATGAAATGTGATCAATAATTGGAAGGGGGTAACTACGACTGATCGCTCCATCAATAAAAATTCAGAGTGATCTGAGCCGGTAGCTACGGATCCAAGGAAGACAAATGAAATTCAGTGGACTCAAAAGGGAAGTCCTGAAGAGTTTAGTCTTAAAAACCAATTAGTAATGGTTCTCATGGGAATCCGACGAGAGATTTGGGTTAGTGACAAATGCAGTAAGAACGAAAGTACTGAGAAAGCAGCAGACACGGAATCCAACCGTACGGTCTGTTAATAAAGATGCATGTAATTTTCAATTCAAGAATGGACTGTTTTTCCAAACTTTCATTTGTAATCTTGGTTTGGAATTCAGAATATTTTTTCCCTTAGAAACACTGTTGTAAATTAAATAGGCTTTGATATAGCTTCAGTTAAAATCTCGCTGAACGGCAGTATAAATAATAACCCTGATTCCCATTTGCAGACAGAAGGACAACCTTGGCTTAACTGTTTCCAGACGGCACACGTGTTTTGCTCTTCGTTCTCCCCAGACCCTGCTTATCTCCTCACACCCCATCATGCAAAATGTCCCATTTGTTCCTCAACAGCTGGGCTGCAGGCAGGAGGAAAGGTGGTTGGTAGAGCAGCCATCCTGAAGAAAGACCCAGAGAGGGAGCAAATGAGAAGGAATCCAAGATCCAAGCGCAGCCCTGGCTCCATTTGGGGAAAACTTTCTTATTTGATTTGGCTGCAAAACAGATTAGTAACCCCAGGTAGAAAATTATAATCTGCATTTAAATAGCGGTACAAATTCAAGGCCCAGACTGCGTTCTATTGGAATTTCCAGAGTTAGCAATTTTTAATTTTTCCTTCAGAGATCTTTGAATTGTTAGCTCTCACTGTTAATATTGTCATTTCCAGGCCAGGGGAGGGAAATCATAGCAACCTCATGTGAGTTTCTAGTTTCTAAAGGGTTGAAAATTCCTTCTTAATCAGAGGAAATCCCAGTGTGGCTTGTTTAATTGTATTTGTTTTTATGTTCTTTTTCTTCTTTTTTTACTTTCTAATTCTTGACACTCTTAAGTTTTGAATAAGGTTAAACTCATGTGTCACTGATGAAGCCCTCTCATCATGAGAGCCCCTGCCCTGGGTGCATGGAAGTTGATTTGCTTCTGTTATAGACACTGTATGTTTGTGTCCCCTCCTCAAATTCATATGTTGAAGTCCTGATTCCCACTGTGATGGTATTAGGAGATGGAGCCTATGGGAGGTGATTAGGTCATGAGGGGAAGCTTCATGGATGGGATCAATGCTCTTATAAAAGAGACCCCAGATCACTTCCCAGCCCCCTTCTGCCAGGAGAGGACACAATGAGAACATGGGGTCTATGAACCAGAGTGTGGGTTCCCACCAGAAACAGTATCTGATGGATCCTTGATCTAGGATTTCTCAGCCTCCAGAACTCTGAGAAATAAATTTCTGTTGTTTATAAGCCATCCAGTCCGTGGTTTTCTAGTTTCCATAAAAAATCCTAATCATGCCGGGATGAACCAGATACAAGGAAAGGTGCCAGCCAGACAAGAACCCTGACGCCTATTGGAGCATCATTTTCCTTCCCAATCTTCTGAAGGAATGTTTTTTTTTTACTTATAACCATATGCATAAATGACATCTGTGCAGTCCTTTCTCCTCAGAGCCAGTTCCACGTTCCACTTTGGACTTCTTCCTGTCTCTATAGCTTCAGAGAGATCCTAGTTTTGAGACCAGAGGAATTTCCTGCTGATAGGAGATGGTGAATTGTATGGTGTCTATAGGAGTCTTAAAAATCTATCTGGCTACATTAATAGAGGCTTGAAATTTATGACTTGAGACTACTGGGGGCAATAAGGAACTCAGAACCCCAGCAACCCAAGGTAATATTCCCTTAGGTAGAACATAATGCCCAGTGGGCAGATCTCACAGACCTATAAACAGAGATGATCAAAAGAAACATGGTCCAAGTTTAGTATCTCTGCTGGTATGATGATGTTCTTTCCTTCTGGGATAGCATCTGTTTGTTGAAAAGCACATATAGTTGGTTGAGAGTAGGACTGAGATTCTGGGGTTATGGAAAGGTCTGCTCAAATGCTGTGGGGATGGAAGCTCTGCATCATTTTCAAGAATCAACTTTTCCCTGGTATGGTATTTTATCCTAATAACTGAAAGAGAAGACAGGCAATTTACTATGAGTCAATGAATGGGTAGATCTTTTTTCTCCCTTGATTCCTGAAATGCAATATTGGCATTCATGGAAGGTAGACACCCAATCTGTCTCCAAGGAGAGTGTGGAAAACTTTCCCAGAGTTCCTATACGATATCTTACTGAGTGATGGATTCTAGTGTCATCTGTGGGAGGAGGACAGGATCAGCAGTGGCGTGAGTGGCAGCATCTCTGCGCAGAGCTTTGAGTCATAGGGGGGATCTGGTCAGTGGTCATCTGCTGTCTGCTCCTTGCTTTCTGGCCCTAGTTGAGCTCTCAGCCTGGCTGTTTCTCAGTGTCTCATTGGTTCTTCTGATGGCTGTTTCCTCACTGAACTCCTGAGAAGTGGGTATGCAGGGGTCAGGAGGAGCAAATGAGACGGGTGCTCAGCGTAAGGTGCTAAACAGAAGTCCCGGAAGTCATGCTGCCCTAATCTCAGTCTTGCACTTACAGGGCTCACGCAAAGGCTAAAGGAGGAATCCCCCTGGGAGCTGGAGTGTGTGGGTTCCTCCTTTTACATATCTGCAATGTGTTATTTGTTCACAACATGCCTGATATTTTTAGGAGTAAAGGAAAAGATTCAATGCCATAGTAGTAAAGAAAATGTAGAGTCTTTAACTGTACCCCACAGAAGGCAAAGAAGCTTAGGGAAAGCCACCTCATCCAGCGGGAGTGGCCATTACTTGGACTTGCCGAGCAGATGAGAAAAGGCGGGGGCTCCGACCAGAGTTTTAGGGGTTCCCCAGCTCGTGGACCAAGCCGTTATCATCCCTTTCTGCATGCAGCCTCCTCCACGCACAGCACACAGTCTACTTCAGTCGCCTTGCCACCTCCAGGGATGCTGTACCTCCGCTTACGGGAGGGAACGGAGCAGACCCAAGACTTCTGCAGCTGCTCTAGGAAACCCACCAGGCCATGTTGGTGGTGGGGAAACAGCCTCCCACAGGCTGCTCCTGGCCAAGGGCTGAAGCTCAGCAGGGAGCCTTGCCAAGGGAGACCCAGGGGTCCTGTGAAGCCCACCCTCGGCTGGGTAATTCCCCTTTGGCCTTGCGCAACCATCTAGGAGGCTTTTCCTCCTTCACTCGGAGTCAGACTGGCATGGCGATGGGATGACTCCCCCAGCTTTCCAGCTCTGTTGTCCCTCACACAGCATTTTCTCTAAGAAAAACCTTTGTACGTCTAATCTCATCTGAGCATCAGGTTCTCCGAAGACCCGGGCTAACACATTTGGGTTTTTCATTTAATTTGTTTTGGTTTGTTTGCTTATGTTTTCCTATCTGCACCCTCCAGAGAGCCAAGTGGGAAGATCCTTGCTGGTTTCTCCCTCTGAGAAGGGAGGAAAATTACAGGATTCCCAGCCTTTCCTCACATGGCCTCCCTTGGAATCAGATCCTTCTTTGAGCAGCACCGGGCGTGGCAGTGAGATCTGCTCATTTCTAGGAGAGTAAAGACATTCGCTTCTGTGATGAGAGAGCTAAACTAGACATTGCTTAGAAATTCTTGAGCCCAGACTCAGGCATCAAGAGAAGGCGGGTTCAAATCCTGCCTTTGCCGCTCCCAAGCTGGGTCCTGAGCTGGACAGATGAACATAAAGCTGTAAAGTGGAGATCATAGTAACCATCTCACAGGCTGTGTGAGAATGAAAACAGCGTGCATCCTTCAGGAGGTTTTCAGAGTTCCTGCCCTTAGTAGACACTCCCATGCAATACTTGGCCTTGCCAAGCATTAACATGAATAGTTTGTCATTTTTATTCTCCTTCCTCATTCATTTGTATAAAGGTATATATTTTCATTAATTTGTATTCATGTCTATATTTTGCCATTATAAGCCAATATTTTGGAATGTATGAGTTAGGTGTTTGTGAGGAAAATGGACATTCCTGTGGTCAGGATCTTCACCTGCCCCTAAACTGCTTAATGACGTGATTGGCCTACTGCTAGGCTGATACTTCCACACTCATTGGCAATTGTTGACTGAGTCACTATATAAAGAGCTCTGCCCAGTGCTCTGGGCGGAGGCAGGGATGGAGGTGGATTACAGACCTGCAGACTGCTGGATGCAGACGTGATTCTAGCGGTTCAACCTACCACCATGAGAATAAAGCCAGATATAAGCCCTTACCCCAGGATTGTTCTTTTGTCATTTCTCGGTCTCACTGATTGCAGAGTGAACTTGCCCAGGCTGAAACCTTCAGGCAAGACAGCATTTAAAATATGCAGGTATACATTTTTGACTACAAAAACTAATGAATTGAATATTTCTACAAGGATTCTTGAAGTCAAGGATGCTTACTCAGTCTCACCGCCAGTTGCTCATATACAGTGCTATGTGTGCATAGGAGTATAGTATCAGCACCATGCCAGGTCTGAGGAGGAACACAGAAGTTGATCGGTTAAGAAGACTGCCATTCAGAAAGGGAGAAAAACACAGAAACACAGTCACTACCATACAGGGTAAATGTATAGAAAAAGATATCAGAAAGTAGGTATCTGAACACATGTGTATTTCATTGAGACTCGGATGCACATTTTGTTTTTCAATCAATAGCATGTTAGATTTGATCAAATACAACAGTCCCTTCAGGACGCTTTGGCAGTCTCCAGGAAGGAGAGGTTCTTAAGCACAATTGCATCAACTTCAGCATAAGCTGCAACAGCTCTTTCCGGGCTGGTAGCTGAGGAGAGCGTGCTGGAGAGAAGGCATTGACGGAAGGGAAGACTTACTTCTGCCACAGAATGAAGGAAAAGTCCCAAAGAGTCTGGCTGCAGTACTTCAGTATGACAATGTCCTCAAAGACCCAGCTTTGTCCTTGGGGCCTTGGGGACTCTGGCTGGCTTTGATAGTGCTGTTCTTCTTAGGAAAGACACTATTCATTCCATCTTGAGGGAAAGTTGCTCTTTTAAGTAGTTTCTAACTTTTCTCAAGCCTGATGGGATCATTTCTCGTAGGCTTTCTGGACTTGAGTAAATTTGCACTATGGGCTTTAACTACTTGTTTTATTTTGTTTCTTTTATAGGAAAGGTGAAGTAAAAAAAGCAAAACAAAACAGAAGGTTTTCCTAGGGAGAGAACCTGTTGCTTTAACCAGAAGGCTTCGCGCCTGCATCTCATGCCCCAGTCCCTATGCACTCTTCCTTCAAAGCTTCCTGAGGACACCACCTCCCCTCCCATGGCCTCCTCTCATTTCAGGTCCCTGGAGGGCTGATGGGTGGGTAACGTTCACTTCTGGTCCCTGTTCTCCATTGTCCTTACAGGAGCTGGTGGTGGCCTGGTGTGGAGTGTGCACGCATGTGTGTGTACACTCTGCCTCTGGAAACAGGGAAAAGGGCAAGAGAGAAACAGATGGGCCCTCTGAGCTTCTCCTCGGCCTGAAAAATGAAAGGCGGAGAAAATCGTAATAAAAAACGGAAACAGCTGTGACAGACAGGACAGGAGCAGCTTGTGGGGTGGGTCCCAGCCAGAGGGGGTTGCAGTCTGTCAAGATTCTGCCCCTAGGCGGGTGGGTACTACCAAAAATACAGTCCTCAGCGTAGACGTAGCCCACACCGTAGGTCATTAGATGTACCCTCCGCCCTTCCTCTCCTCACACCCCAAACCAGGCTGTAAAATGGAGGTTGAATGATCTTTTAATATATCAGAGAAGATTTGCAAATAGCACCCCCTCGTTGCTGCTGGCTGTTAACTGTGCTGTGTGGCTGTTCTCCTTCAATCTCATATACATGTGAGAAAACCTTTTTTTCTCAACTTTGTTTAAACCAGGTTTTGTTCAGGCTCTTGGCATCTAAAGTCCAAAGCAGGTCAGCATACTGTATCATTTTTGTCGACAGCTGACCAGGATGATATCGCCAATAAGCAGAAAAGACATTTAGACACGGTCATCGGCTCCCTTTCAAAAGCTACTGGGCTCTCTCTCCAAGGGCCTTTTGGGCTGGGTAGCTCTGAGAAATCAAGAGTGAAAAGGTGGCCATTTGGAGGAAGCATGAAGGTGCCATACAGAATAGACAGAGTTTCTAGAAGAGTGGATTTGCCACCCCTTCCCCACCCCCCACCATCAATGAAGAATGTAATTATAGTTTCAGTAAATCACTAAAGTTGTAACAGAGGATAACCTTGACAGGTAGGATAATGTAATCTAAATGATAATCAAATGGAAGATGGTTCTACGTATCAGGATATTGATTTCTTTTCAGTTAATTAATTTATTTATTAAGTAATCTTTTACTTTTTCATTTAGTATTTAAGAGCATAGACATTTAGATGATGAGGTTTAGAAGCCAGGGAACTCCTGACTATAAACTCTTTATTCACTTAAGTGCTGTGACCATATTTAACCCCGGAACATAGCTCTCTGTAATTTGTTTAAATTACTTGTTTAATGTGGGTCTCTCCCTAGTACATGTGGGGTCCCCACTGTACCCTAGCTTCTCCCACTAAGCCTGTCAGGTGGCAGATGTGCCAAGAAACATTTATTATCTCATTGATCATGACCCCCCGAGCCATGGGGTTGAACAGACCATGCAAAACAGTTCTTTCCACACTGTATGTCCTTGAGGACTGTTCTGATTAATAGCTATGGGGTGGGGGGGGCGGGGCTGGCCTCTGACGACAGCTGCATTTCATTTGGCCTCATGTCCATTGATCGGCTACTGCTCACAGCTGATTTCTGATACGCTGTCGGCTCAAGTTCCTTTCCTGCCATCTTAGTTTTGCTGTTAGGCATGAGGGGTAGGCTTGGTTTCAAGAGTTAAGCACTTGTACTAGGGCTGAATTGAAATGACCAGATCACACAGCTGAAAGTTGGACATGAAAGAGTCTTGGTGGGAATAGGGGAGCAAGGAGGAGGGCCACTGGGGAAACTTTAAAATGTCGTATCATTTTTTTTTCAAATCCCAGAAAACAGCTGCAGGTGGAGAGTAGGATGGATTTCAAGAATTCTCCATGGAGGCAGGGGTTCAGACAGGGGCCAGCTGGGTGATGAAATCAACTCAGAGGTCAGATGTGTGCTCATGTTCGGCGAAAGCTTCAGAAATTTCAGGGACTTTCAAAACTGGCTCTGGAGAGAGACAGAGCTGTTGACTGGGCAGACAAGGACTAATGCACGATCATTCTGGGATTCTGGGCCTCACTAGGAGGAAATGAGGCTCTAGGCTACTTCCTCTATCTCTGTTTTGGGGAACCCTAGAAGGGAAGCACCACCCTTTTTTTGAATTCACAGGGATGAAGGACACAGAATAAGAGCAAGTCTTACTCTTTCTAGGTACTTCAAGCTGTGAAATGCAAAAGCCCCACAAATGTCTTTCTGTAAGGTCCTGGATCTGCATAGATGTGGGTCAGCTCCCTACAGGTCAGAGGATTTAGGGTAATTTGGATATGCACCACCTAGATGCTCAGATGTTTATTTGGGCTTTAACATTCCTCTCCATTGTGCTGACTTCCTCCATCTCCCTAGCCGCCTTTAAGGAAGCCTAGAGTCTCACGTGAGGTGCTCCTGGATTCCCAGCCCTGTTTGTCTCCAGCTGGACCTGGAGGGCCAGTACAACCGGCTCCCTCACAGGGCTTGGCACACCGTGTATGGGTCTAGCTGGATTCATACAGTGCCGAGGCAGCTGCAAAAATGAAAAGTCATAAGAAAAATGGATATCCAAACTCTTCCCATCCAAGAAAAGAAATAAACATCTGGGTTCCAAAAGAATGTAGGGGGTCATCAGATGTGATGTCAAATTAATTCTGTAATGCAAAACCATGTGCAATGGAATGACACAGGGCGTTGAGGAAGAAGGGTCCCTGGAAATGAAAATTGAAAGCATGAGATACCATTTCACACCCATGAAAATAGTTGTCGGAAATTTTAAATCTGACAACAAATGTTGGTATTTATGTAGAGGAACTGGAACTCTCCTACATGGTTTGTGGGAGTATTAAAATGACTTGTGCACATTGAAAAATGGTTTGGAAATTTCTTATGAGCATTTACCTATTCTATGACCCAGTAATAATATTTCTGGGTATATGCTCAAGAGATATCTATATCAGCTTTATTGACAATAGTCCCAAACAACAAAAAATTCAAATGTCCATCAGTAGTAAAATGGGTAAACACATCATTGTGCATTTGTACAAGGGAATACTACTCAGCAAGAGAAAAGAGAACTATTGAAACATTCAACACTGATGCATTTTGCAGAAATTATGTTGAGTAAAAGAAGCCATATATAAATGGGTCCATATTGTACAATTCCATTTATACTAATTTCAAAAAAAGGCAAATTTAATATATGGAGATAGAAATCAGTCCCCTGATTGTCCATGGGGATTGACTGAGAGAGGGAACGAGGGAGCCTGCTGGGAGATGGTCAAGTTCTCTAATTTGATACACAGTGAAGATCTATTTGTTCCACTATACAGTGTTTTTTTTTTTTTTTCAGTTTTTCCCCTCAACAAAATAAGGGAGGAATGGAGTCAGAAAGGGGAAAGGAATCTGTGAAGGATGCTTTTTGGAGAGTTGTTGCCCCACAATACCTACTCATCCACTTCTCCCTGGGGAGCTATGGTGGTGTTACCCCCAACCCCATGTTAGCAAGAGAACTGGTGTTGGACTCGTGAGTCTCGGTAACTTGAGACTGAAAATGATGAGAAGGGGGGACCTCCTCCTGGGTGAGCTATGTTTCCACTAACTCAACTGGTTCCCTGGGAGAGAGAGCAGGCAGGGGAATCACCCTGGGCCCTGTGGAGCAGAGTCACCGGCAGAGGAAAGGACACCTCCCAGAAGGAGGTTGGAGGCATTGTGAGCCTGCCCAGCAGTGGGGTAGGAGGTGAAAACTACCAGCCTGAATGGTAATATATCTGCCTGAGCCAAGACAGCTGCACAAACGAAGAGTCGTGGATGTGCCCCAGGGGGAAAGAGGCAGCTGTGCTCCCATGCCCTGCTCACCAGGGACAGTAGTTTTAACCATTTCCTGGGACCTGATAGTAGGGCCCCACCCAGATAAAGGTCCCTCTTCCTCTCCTCTCTTTTCCTCTCCTCCCTGACTTCCCCATGACGGGTTTCCATCATGAAGCAATCATGAGTTGATTTAATGAGGAGATTCAATATTAAGCCAGTTTAGGTATTTCCCTGGAATGGAACATTTCAACTACAGAAATGAGACTGAAACAATATATATAACTCCATAACCAGAGGACTTGTTATTTTCTGAGGATATTGGGAAAAGTCGTGCTGTCATCTCCCAAGCCCAGGGCCAGCTCCACTGATCAGAGCCAAGAGAAAGGATCCCAGCTCCTGAATGAAGTCTAAAGACATAGTAAGGGCAAAATAAAGTTGTTGGAGGTTTTTATCACAATCCACACAGTACGTTTGTTTAGTAATATAGGTGACGTGTATACACAAAGGCCCACTAAGCATTTCTAACTACATTCCTCTATTCCACAGTTTGTTAAATGGCATCACTTCTCACCTTGTCACCTAAGACAGAGCACAAGGTTATCCTTGACTCCACCTCCTTGGTCTGCATGCCACCAGTCCTCAAAGCCTGCCACTTCTACCCCTTGAGTCTCTGCATAGCCATCTCCTTCTCTCCACTTGTATTAGTATTGCTTTGATCTTAGCTCAGGCTTGTATCTCTTCTGTAATGGACTAAATAAGAGACTTGGAAGTGATTTCTTGGTTCCTAGGTTTTGATGACAAAGTCAAAAAATGCCTGGGTTGGTCTGGGGGAATAAATGCACACAACTGCTCTTGTCGTTGCCCTGGTTAAAATCTTTCTCAAGTCCCCTATGACTCCACCCCTGCTTGTCTCTCAACTAATTCTCTGCCATTTACTTACCCATATCAATCTTGCTTACACCAAACCAACTTGTAGTTGCCCCAAAGTGTGAAGCTGCTTTATATTTCCACTTGCTTGAATATCCCTCCTCTGTGTCTTAAGTATCTTCCCTCAGCCAATGAACTTCCCCTTCCTCCAGAAGGCCCTCTCTGCTTCCCATCTTCTATATTTTTATAGCATTCTGCGCACACCTCTACTCAGCACTCAACACTAATGTTGGTTTCCTTAAGTTACAGCCATCATTTTTCTGGTGAGCTCCTTATCTTTATTGTTTTTGGAGTCCCCAACACCTACCTGGTAACAATGACCACTCATCAAATGTTTACTTAGTTGATTATTTAAATACAGAATAATCGATGACTTTTTGCCTTTTAACCCCTAATACTCAATTCCCACCTGAGGCTCTGGGGGAATACAAATGACTTAATATATCAGTGCATTCATCAGTTAGTAGTTATTGGGCTCCTGTTTTGCATCAAACACTTTTTCTGGGTACTAGAGGTAAGTTGGGAATAAGACAAAGTTCAGAGCTTTAGTTTGGGGAGATGAACACACAATAATTTCAGGAAAGGATGTGTTATAAAAGCAGGCAAGACAATGGGGGAGTGACTGTGGTGAATACAGCATGGGCCACTCAATCTGGGAAGGTCAGGTAAGGTCCCTTGCAGGAGATGACATTTGAGCTGAAATCTGAAAGAAGAAAAGTTAAGAAACGGGACAAGTTCTTGTGAAAGGGTGCCTTAGGCCAAGGAAATGGCAAATCCAAAGGCCCTTAAGTGGCAAAAAGCTTCACAGATTTTAGGAGGGTAATGTCAAGAGATGAGGTCACAGAAATAGTCAAGGGCTATATTGTGTTGGAAAAGAGTCAGTGAGCCTTCTTCGTAAAGGGCAAGGTGGTAAATACTTTAGGCTTTGCAGGACATGATCTCTGCTCCAACTACTCAATTCTGCTATCACAGCAGACAATAGCATGTATGATATTTAAGCTAATGGCCATGACAGTGTTCATGTAAGACTGTTTGCAACAATAAGTGGTCAGCCAGATTTGGCCCATGGGCTGTAGTTTGCACAACCCTGGAGAAGGGCATAGTATCCTACGCTAAAGAATTTGCATTTTATTTCAAGTGAGTAGGTAGCCATTGGAAGATTTTGAGAGTGTCCTATGTTCAGATTTTGCTTTAAAGAGATTCCGGGTGACAAAGTTTACAACATAAAAATGTATTCTCTCTCCCCTATTATGAACTCTATTTCAAATTCTCTTTTGAAAACTGAGGGTTTGATTGGGCAGCAGGTAAGTAGGGGGACAGAGAAATAGGGGAGCATGGGGAATTATCTATGCCATTTACTAGTAATGTAACCTTAGGTTCATTGCTAAATCTCTCTGAGCCTCAGTTTCATTCTTAATAAATTGTAATAATAACACCTGTCTCTAAGGATCATAACATGGGTTAAAGGAGGTCATGTATATAAAACATCTGTCACAGTGCCTGGCAAAGTAAGGGCTCAATAATGTAAATCCTTTTTCCTCTTTTTCCTCCTATTGAACCTGTATATGTCATGCTCCAGTCAAGGCAGAGGTAAATGTAAAACTTGGTAGTTAAGCTCAAAAACTCAATTGTACAATTACAAGATAGGTGAGAAATATCTCATCATAACAAAAGCAGGTGATTTGGCTACTCTAGTTAATAAATACAACTTTAAATTAATAGAAGCATCATTTCTGAGTACAAAAGGGAAGAATCTATTTGTACTCTATATTGGTCAAACCATAGTGGGAGTCCTGGAAATAATTCTCGGTATGTCAGTTTGAAAGAAATGATGGTAAGTGAAGTACATTCAAAGAAGAATGACCCAGAGAGGAAGGATGTGGACACCATATCATATGTAAGATGTATTGGAAATGTTTACCATGGGGGGGGGGGGAAGTGCCTATCAGAAATCTTGAGAACTGTACAAATAATGGCGGGGCTATCATTTGGAAGAAAGACGAGACTCTTATCATATTGCTGTAGAGGTAGGTCACCTTGGACCATTGGGTGGTGACTGCAGAGATAAGATTTCCCACAATTAAAGATCTCCATGATAGGAGAGATGAGCTCTCAATCAATGTAAGCATTCTAGAAGAGACTGGAGTATTCTGCAGCTGAGAGGTTCTATAAAGGACTTTTGCCATGAGAATATACCCAACTAGAAGACCTCCATTATACCTTCCAGATTTCCGATTCCATTAACCTGTGAGGTGCACCACCCAAATCTCTGGAAATCAAGAGAGCTTCTTTGATACCGGGGACTGAATTCTACTCTGGAGGTCTCTGGGTGAAAGAGGATTGTGAGATGCAAGATTCCATGGTTCATGGAGAGGTAGAGTGACTAAGAGAGGGTAATTGTAGGGGACAGCAGGGAATGACTAATGTAAAACCAGAGTGGGTCACTTTTATAGAAATTGGAGCAGGGTAGATTTCACATCACTGAAAAATGGATGGAGATTAGGAGAGGAAAAAAGGTTAGGAAGTTCTCACCAAAATCATTCCCAAATCCATCAACTACCCTGTCCCTATCCCATTCTAGACTAGGCCACCATCAACTGTCACTTGGATAGCTGCAAAAGCCTACCAACTGGCCCTAATTAGCTTCATTTTTTTTCACAGCATGTGAACAATAAAATACTGGGGAGTCCTGTTTGTTTTTGCCTGCCTTCTCTACCTTAGACTATAAGCCCTGCAAGGGCAGGGACTACTTCTGTCTTGTTCACTGCTGAATCCTGACCTACGGGAGATGCTCCTCAAATGTTTAGAGGGGAGAATGAGGAGTAGAAGTCTTTCTAGACTGGAATATGGCAGCGTGAAATCATGGTAATTGGATTAAGTTCAATATAAAACCCTGAAATTTCAAGGATGTGACCAGCAATAGCTTCAAGGTCATGTATGTATTGCTCTGACTTTAGCCTGACTGTTTTGAATGAATGCAAATCTGATGTCACCTGCCCTGTGTTGTATTTGGTCTAAACATAATTCTTCAAAGAGCCAGAGTAAAAGAGTTCTAGTCTGTGAATGATGCAAAAGCAACAGCCCAATCAGGGCCCAGCAAACTCTTTTCAGCTGCAAGAGTCAAAGGGAGACCCTAAGAAAACGTGGGGGAGAGGTGGCATAAGAAAGGGGAAAACAGGAATGAATAGAAAGAGGGAAATGAGGGCATGAGGAAGAATAGGTAATTCACATTTCTTTTGGGCTTTACTTCATTTAACCTCTATCATGCCCACAGGGAATATCGTTTGAGAAATGGAAATCATTTGAGCCTCAGAGGACTAAGAAAACTGTGTAAGGTCAAGTGGGAGAATGTTATGGCAGAGATTTCCAATACCATGTTCTGTGCCATTGCCATCAGGTCCATGGATACGATGAAAAGTTGGTATGTATTAGGCACCTATGGTGTTGAGAACAGAACGAAAAGCATCTACTTTGCAGGCTCTCATGTCATGGTTTGTTGTCCAATGACTATGGTCATGGGCGGACCCAGGTTTCATGCGGCCTGAAGCTTATATAGCTTTGCTTTTGTTTTTGAGGGAGGGATGCTTTTTAAGAAAAGAACAAATCTTTAAAATACAAGACTAAGCACAGGGCCTTAAGAGGAACCCATGCAAGGGACCCTCCTGAAGTTCAGGCTTCCTTAGCATCATGAGACCGTCTGTGGCTATGGCAACAGTTCATCTGTTAATTTACTCTAAGAACTGCCATGGTGGAGCCTTTTTGGAAATCAGGGGAAGGGAAGGGATGTGATGGAATTGAATTGGAAAAGTCAAACACACCTCAAACTAAGCCATAATTGCTGCTGTAACAATTGCCCCAAGTTTTTGATTTCTTTTGCTTATTCCCTTTTGATTAAAAAAAAAAAAGCCAAGTGAGGTTTTTGGTTTCTTTTGCTTATTCCCTTTTGATAAAAAAAAAGTTTTATTTTTGTTAAAATGGTAAAAGGAAGAAAAAAGGGTTTTATCTTGAGGGCAAATACACAAATAACCCTGGATCTAAATACTAGTTTTTTTCTGGTCTGAAGGCTCTTTCCTAGGTTTCTAATAAATGTCTTGTTGTCAGGGTGATAAGCTCTGTGTTTCTGGATTTAGAATAAAAATTCCTCCAAAATATTTTATAATCTGGTGATATTGGGCTTTGACTAGATCTGGTGGATGGGGTGGGTGGGATTCAGAGGAACTCTCTGCACTCCAGGGTTTCTTGCATTTTCCTGTGTATCAGAACCACTGGGAAGTGTGTGTAAACCTCTTTTCCCATTTACCTTTTATTCCAATGCAGTAGAAATCCTGTAGGGCCCAGGTGATTTAGAGGTAGTCTATTTCCAGACTGTTTTGTGCTAAAATCTGCTCAAATAACAATCCTATTACACGATGGTGGGATTATTAAACATTCTTAACAAAAGGGGAAACTAAGGTACAGGAAAATAAACAATCTACTCTAGGTCACCTAATAAGTTTATGTCCAAACAGAACATTCTGGTTTTAAGGTCTGCCAAAGGTTGCATACTGAGGAAAAGAGCATATTCTATGAGAAGAGAGAACAATCTAGCAAACACTGTAGATTTGGTAGGGAAAGGTGTGTCAGCTTGGGATGGGATGTGTTGATTTTAATAGAGAAAGGGCTTTGGGAGAATAAGGGTGGACAAGAATTGGTGAGCACCACGGAGACTTTTTAAAAGGGCGTTGTGAGTGTTGGCAAGGGGGGAAACAATAGAAATTTTGTAAGAATGGAGGCTAGACACCCAGCTTTAGAGAACAGCATGCCATGGCTCAAACTGGAACAGAATCTGATGTCTCGGGTGGCAGGGGTGAATTTGCACAACACCCCACAGATCACAGGCCCTCAGTCAATGTTGGTTGAAGGAATTTGCAAAGGAGGCCGAGGGCTAATGTTGCTTCAGTTTGATAACTACCATTTTGCTGGTTGCCATGATCCTGGCAGGGGATACAAGCCAGGAATCCAAAAAGCAAAAACAGACAATGTGAGGTAATACCAGAGAGACTGGATGCTGGTTAAGACTGTTAAGAGACACAGTTCCGGTGGTAAAGTCAGAGTGAGGTGAGAGAGATCTGCCTCTTAAGAGACATTTATTTCCCCAATCAGCTGGGGTGCAGGGTGGGGATGCTGGTGTTTCTGTGTACGGAGGTTGGGGAAAAGGAGTGATTTCATCTGTTTAATGAAAAATGACCTGAACGTTTCTCTGATCCTGGAAACTCCCATCTAACTGAGGCCAAGGAAAACAGGATTAGGTCTTATTACTTCTACGATGGCTTTGTATCTTCACAGAATGAGTTAAACTGGAGGGAACAAAAAAAATAAGGTAATTTCATTTCATTGTCCCTGCAAATAAACCAGGAAAGTTCTGAATCCTTTAATGGGCTCATAGGACAGGTTTCCCTCTGATCCTTTTTGGACCCTGTTCTGCTTTGGCTTCTTTTGCCTTTTAAATGGATACCCCATTTTTTGGTATGTGTTCATAACAGAAATTCTGTTCTATTAAATGCAGGTCACTCCTCTGGCATTTTGTCTACTGACAAGCTACTGATTTCAGGTCTGATATTCCCTTTTGACTTCTACCAGGGAACAGCTTTTCCCCTGAAGCATGAGGTGGTTGAAACCAAAACAAACACTTTGCCGGAGCAGGGGACTACTGACGTGTAATTCTCTACGTGACCTAATGGGGTGGCACTTTCCAAGATTTTTCTGTGTAGATTTTAAGCCTCGTCTTTAATGCCTATTTTAGTATTGCCAAAGTGCACACACACAAAAAAAGCAAAATGTCACAATGACCAGCATGTAACACTCTCTTTTGTGTCCCAATTCTTCAAATCATTCTTTTAACAGAACAGGGTGAATAAATCCACAGGGCCATTCTTTTTTTTAATGCAATGTATATTTATTGTAAACAATAATATACAAAAAAGAAAGAGAAAAAAGGAAAAGTAAGTTTCACAGAGAGAACAAAAGGTTTGGGCAGAGACAAGCGAAACAAACAAAACACAACACAAACCAAGCCTTACCTAAAGACAAAATATGATTTAAATGCCAGGTTTCTTAAGTTACAGAAATATTTTTTTAAAGATCTGCTTTTATACAGAAATTGAAAGATGCCATATTATAAGAGTGCTTTAAGATTTTTTCTACTGACTTCTAAAACTGTTAATATATCTTTTTTTAAATAAAAAAAAAGTTTGCTGTCTTTTTTAAAAAGCAATCCTCAAACGCTCCAGCCACAGAAATAATTAAGAATTAAGGTCTCAGTGGGCTGACGACTCCCTCCCTCTTTCCTCCTTTTCTCCAAGAGAACATGCTAGGGAATATGCCTGACACATGCCTGCATTGTTGTGTCACAACACACACACTCACACACACATATACATATGCCACATGCCTGCATTGTTACAGGTCACAACACACACACACACACACACACACACACACACACACACACACACACACACAAATTTAGGGCAGCCCAAGGATCTGTGGCAGAAAACACTGCAAATGACTCAGTGATACACTATATTTGCAACCTCTCATTTGTACAAAAAGAGAAACAAGTTTCCAGTTTGTTTTCAACAAAAACAACAAAGGAAAAAAAAAGGGCAGACAAAGGCATTTATACAATCTAGGACAAAGCATCCAAAGAAAACTTGCTTTTAATAATAATAAAAACAGAAGATTAAAGAGATAAATAAAAAAAACTGGTTATAGTGAAGAACATAATTTAACAACAGATGACCATACCCTTTGAGGAAGGCTTCAAGAACCTATTTTAAAGAAGGTAAATTTAAAAGATAAAAAAAAGAGGAAGATTTCTTTTCATTAAAACCTCTCCTTACAAAATAAATAATTTTAGCACGTGGAATGTCTTGAAGTCTAACTGCTGGTGTTCAGAGAGGCACTGGTGACAGTGTATAAGCCAGAGGACTGTAGCATCTGGGTTCCACATGGGGTGCGGGCAGGCAACCAGGGGCAGTGTGCTGGGGCACTTATTGGCTGCTGAAACATTCCCAAATCAGATTTTGTCTCCTTTGCTTGCTTTTTGCTTCTTAAGATTTTTGCAGTGAACAAGCCATGGCAGGCGGAAATGCACTTAAATGAGAGCGCAAGTATTTTCCAGCAGCATTGTTTTAAGGCTCAAGGTATTTTCTCTTGTTCAAAAAAATATATATGATAAAGCTTACCAAATGCTTCTCTAGCTATTGTTTACTTCCATATCTGCAAAATAAGGCCTTTATTTTTCTTTCTAAGGCAGCTCCTTCTTGAATCAGAAAGCCTGAGGAATTGAGCAAAGCTAACCCCCAAAACTGATCACACAACACAAACTTGTGTTTTTTTAAATGTTAATACAACACACACACTTTTTTTTTTTTTGGTAAGAGAAAGCAAATCTGTACAAAAATACTCTGGTTGCAGGAAAAGCTAGGGCACACTGTTCAACTAAGTTTAGCTGTTGGAAAAATAAGAGCATTTAATTATTTAAATCTAAAAATATGTATAAATCCCCTCAAAATGGTAATGAATCATACACAGTACATACTAAAAATATTTAAAATAGAGAATATTCCTCACAGAGGACTCTTTTCTTTAATTACTGCTAAAAAATAATTACAAAGTCCAAACAGGTAGAGAGATTGAGCAAACTGGTCACACGATTCACCATCACCGTCTACACTTCCTTTGAAGGTTTTCAAGTCCAGTTTCTTCACGGTTCCGCAGGACCTTCTAGCCAAGAGTGGCCTGGCCACTGAGGCCTCAACACGGTGGTGGCAATGCGTTTGGCTGGCTAATGCTTCAGTCTTGGAATATGGGTATGGAGTTGCCTTTAGTTTCAATGTCTTTAAGCGAATAAGAAAAAAAAATGTCCCAAGGAACTTCTGGTGGGTTATCTCTTACTTCGGTTGTTTCCGTGGTCATCACTGCCCTTTGTCTCAGGCGTCCTCAAGGTCTGGTGAGCTGTGTGTAGACGGGCTGTTCCCAGTGCTGGGGGCTGTGCGTCTGCGGGATGGAAGGCACCCCGGAAGTGTCGGCGATGGGGGTGTACATGGGCCGCTGCGCCGGGTTCATGTAGGTGAAGGTGGAGTAGAGGCCGGAGCCCTGGCCGGCCGCGTGGCTGTAGTAGGAGCCGGAGTTCTGGTGGTCGGTGTAGTCGTACTGCGAGCGGGTGATGGGCGGGTAGGAGGGGCTGTAGTGCGGGAGGTTGAAGGGGCTGTAAGCGATCTGCTGCGGCGAGTGCTGCTGCTCGCTGTAGTGGCTGGGGCTCAGCTGCTCCGTCTTGATGTGCGTTCGCTGCGCCTGGCCCGGCTCGCTGCTCAGCGTGGTCAGCGTGTGCGCCTGCGGCGGCTGCGGGGGCGCCTGTGGCGGCTGCGGGGCCGCGGGCTGCGGCTGCGCGGGCGGCTGCGGAGCCTGCGGGGGCTGCTGCGGAGGTGGCGGCGCCTGCTGCTTGGACATCCACACGTGGCCTGCGCCCCCCTGGGTCGCCGCGGTGCTGCTGATACCGTAACTGCCGGTGTAGGTGACGGGGCCGTGCGTGGCCGGCACCCCAGGGTGGCCATTGGGCGGCAGGTACTGGTCAAATTCGTTGACATCGAAGGTCTCAATGTTGGAGATGACGTCGCTGCTCAGCTCGCCGATGTCCACGTCGCGGAAGTCGATAGGGGGCTGTCTGCCTCCCTCTGGCAGGGGGCGCCCCTCTCGCTTCAGGTCAGCCTTTCCGGGCTGTACGTCGGTTTTGGGGGTGGTGGGTGGCGTCGGCGGGCCCTGGGACTGCCCTGCAGGCAATACAAGAGGAAGAAGCACAGGAAAATCAACACGGGCTGTGCACAGACCCTCGCCTTAGGAACCCTCCTGGGACCCTCCCTCCCTGCTAAAGTGTCATAAGGACCCGCATCCGCGAGGGAGGCGCGCTGCACCCAAGATAAATCGCCGAATGATTAACCCTCCGGTACACACTCGCAGTCTCCTTTTATCAGGGGAGGGTCCGAGGCCGGGATGGTCCGGAAGGCCAAATTGCTACCTGCAGAAGAGCCCTGTGTGTGCTTTTGGGGTGGAGGAGCAAAGCGACGGGAGAAGTCCCGTAAAGCTGTAAAGGCATTTTACCTCGCAATAAACATTAATCTGGATACAGGAATTGAATTGGTGTACGTGTGTGTTTAGGGGCTTCGTGGGGCCCTGGGCAGGGTAGGTGGTTAGGCGCAGGGGGTAGTGTTTCCCTTCCCCAGGGAGCTCAAAGTCCCGAAGCAGAGCCTCCTCGGTGGAGGCCTGGGGGTGTGCCAGGCGGAGCTGCGGGTGGCGGGGCTGGGGCGGAGGACGAGGGACTCACCTGAGTGCTCGCCGGGGGAGTGCACCTCGCTCATGCCAGAGGAGGAGTGCGGCGAGTCGGCCTGCAGCGCCTTGAAGATGGCGTTGGGCGAGATGTGCGTCTGCTCCGTGGCCTCCTCGGCCTCCGCCTGTCCGTTCTTCACCGACTTCCTCCGCCGCGGCTGGTACTTGTAATCCGGATGGTCCTTCTTGTGCTGCACGCGCAGCCGCTCCGCCTCCTCCACGAAGGGACGCTTCTCGCTCTCGTTCAACAGCCTGGGGCGGGAAAGGGGCGCAGAGAAACAGATTCCGGGGTCGGTGAAACCTGACAGCTCCGCGGGAGAGGGGAGGCGACCCCGACCACTTGGCTGCCCCGCAGCACTTCTCCCCCCCCCAGCCCCCCCCCCCCACCGTCCCCTTGCCGTCGGTTTTCCAGCCACTACCCTAACTCACAACTTTTCTTTAAAAAGAAAAAAGAAAAAACAAATCTCGGTTCTTTTAGCCAGACCTGAGCGGTCACCCCTCGCCCCGCCCTCTCCCCTTCTCTTATTTTGGAAACTCTGCGGTGAAAATAATTCTGCGCTGCTGCCGCTCTAAATGCCTTTGCTACTGGAGTTATACCGCCCCTCGCCCCCAACACCCTTTAAAATTTCCCTCAAACCACGTAATCCGCAAGGAGCTCCTACTGCCCCCCCGCAGCCCCCCCCCCCTACTGCGCCCACCTATTTCCAGTAGTCTCCCCACTCCATTCCCATTCCTTGCCAGGGGTCTCTCCTCTAGCCTCGGTTTCTGCCCCCCACCGTCCATCCCATCTCAGTGGATGTAGGGCTGCAAGAGCGTGCAGTCCGAGGGAGGGAGAGGCAGACTTCACTTCCCACTCCAATCCCTCACTTGGTAGTGAACTTAGGGAGATGAGAGATCAACCTGGTGGCCCCCTCCCACCACGTCCCCTACAAGTCCTCCCCTGCCCTTCAGCTCTCTCCTCCCTCCCTCCCTCCCTCCCCCCGAGAGCCATCCAAGAACTTTGTCAAACTCTGAGCCAAGTTACACCTCGTACCCACGGCCCCCGCCCTCCCCCCAACCCCGCCAGCTCCAGGACCAGCAACTCCTCCCGCCTGGAAGGCGGGGAGCGGAGAGACCATCCCCGACTAGAGCTCCCGCCACCCCGGAGCCCGGCCTGCGGCATCGGCCCTACCTCCAGAGCTTGCCCAGCGTCTTGCTGAGCTCGGCGTTGTGCAGGTGCGGGTACTGATCGGCGAGCTTCCTGCGCGCCGCCTGCGCCCACACCATGAAGGCGTTCATGGGCCGCTTGACGTGCGGCTTGTTCTTGCTGGAGCCGTTGACGCGCACCGGCATAGGGACCAGCGTCCAGTCGTAGCCCTTGAGCACCTGGCTGACCGCCTCGCGGATGCACACGGGGAACTTGTCCTCCTCGTTCTCCTTCTTCAGGTCCGGCTCGCCCTTGGGGAACGTGTTCTCCTGGGGCCGCGTGTTCTCTGTGTCCGACCCGGAGCCCGATGGGCAGGGCGAACCTGCTGAGTCCTCGGACATGGTGGGGCTGGGGGCGCCGGACAGGCCCTTCTCCTGCTCGTCGGTCATCTTCATGAAGGGGTCCAGGAGATTCATACGCGGATCCGAGGCAGGAGGCGGGTGGCCGGGAAAGGCGAGAAGCCGCGGCTGCTCGGGCACTCGAGGCGCGGGCTCCTCTCCCCTCGGCGGCCCGGACGTGGTGCGAGCGGCTCCGGGGGAGCCTGGAGTGTCACCCGGCTACGGCGGTGAGCACTTAGGAAGGCACGGGGTGGCCAGCCCGCAGCTGCCTGCTCCAAGTGGGGTAACACGAATTGGAGAGGAGGAGGGGAAGAAAGAGTGCAAAAGCGGGGGCGCTTGCACCCCTTCTCTCCTTCTCCTGCAAAGAAAAATTCCTGGGGGTGAGACTAGCAAGTCGCGGCGCCGCTGAAGTTTCCAGTCAGTTTCAAGCTCGGCTCTCCGCTCTACAGCACACAGCCCAGGGGCTCTTTAATAACTACTCCCCCTCACCTTAGAGACGGCCAGCCAATCAGAGTGCGGCATTTCAGGGGTTGGCAGGCCGCTGATTGGATCTGATTTTGGGGGGGAGGAGGATTGTGGCACTGGGCTGGGTGACGGGAGGGGCGGGGCGGGGAGCGCAGCCGCGGGTCGGGCGGGGGGGGTTCCTGCGGGAAAGGCGGGGGACCCGGGACGTCCAAGTGTGTAAGTTCGCCATACTCTCGTCATGTCACAATTTTGGTGCGGTCTCCGCGCGAATCTTTTCGCGTGTGCGTGTGTGTGTGTGTGTGTGTGCGTCTACACTGGGATCTACCCCCACCGCCAAGCCTTTCTTTTTCTCTGCTTTCTCCGCCGCACTGGGGACTAAGCTGGAGTTTGCAGCTTTCAAAAAGCAGTCGCTCCTTAGTGCGTAGCCCAGTTTACGCGCCAGGAGGCTGCCTGCTCCGAAAGTGCTTAGAAATGGTCTTTTGAAGCAAATGTTTTGGTGACTCAACGCCCGCTGTTCCCCAGTAATAATCCGTATAAATAGATTAACATGCTCTGGTTCTCCGGCGCTGGTGCGGCTGGTCGGGATTCTGCTGCGCTCCTGCGAAGGGAATCAATGAAAACCAAAGCTAAGTCCCTGCGAAGGCTGGCGGCGGCGGCGGCGGCGGCGGCGGCGCGCTGGCCCCGCGCTGGCGCGAGCGGTCCCGCTCCACCCCGACCTTGAACTCTGACCAAAGTCCTTCTCTGGTCCTCCAAGCTCCCACCCTGCCAACGCTTCCCAGTGACAGGGTAACTGCCTTGACGTCCTGCCCTTCACCTCCGGGCCGAGGCAAAACGTTTCTGGGCTTGCCACTACAGAGAGTTTGCAAACTGCTTCTGGCTTTGAGAGATCGCACTTTGCGAAAGTGGCAGTCGCGGCCGCGAGGCTGAGGCCGGTCACTTGGTCTGTAAAAGGCCAAACAAATGCGCACCGCCGCAGACAAAACAATCCACTTGGGCCGAGTCTTGCTGCCTGCTGTTTTTGCCCTCCTTTACAGAACACCTGGAGGAGGGAAGCGCCAGTTTCCTGGCTTTAGTTGGGTCCTTTTCTGACTCGCACAGTTGGGAGTTCTGGAGGAGGCAATGGGGGTGTCGCTGATGCATTTCAAGTGTGATTTGAGCACAACCTTTGTGTTTACACGAACTTCTTAGAGCCTGGATGGTATCAGTTCTGGGAGAGAAGAAAAATCTTAGTCGCTTGAGGGTTACATGTCTTCCGAATCACAAAT
The DNA here is from genome assembly GCA_032199065.1 of Smutsia gigantea. Taxonomy (NCBI): domain Eukaryota; kingdom Metazoa; phylum Chordata; class Mammalia; order Pholidota; family Manidae; genus Smutsia; species Smutsia gigantea. Next base: position 145,075 of record JAVSCE010022426.1, read on the forward strand.
AAACGCACAACTGTGGAAAACTCTCAATTTTAAATTCCCCCTTTCTGGCTCCTGCAAATGTTCGCCTCCAATTAAATTATTGTTACTGCGAACTGGCCCGCATCATATCAAAAGCTTGCGGATTTCTAATTTGCAAATTGCAGACTCTGTTACTAGACTAAAAAGAATGTTTTCCTTAAAGAATTTTTTTAAATCTCGTTTTCCTTCCAGGAAGTTGACATTTCATATAGGCAGCAGAACTCTTCAGAAGATAGTAAGTTACAACCCTGTCAGATAGTATTTACTTTTTAAACGAACGTAACTCACAGAGGATGTGTCTAATATCCTATAGCTTGTTTACGAGTTTGAAAGACCTCGATGCCCTAGCTTTGTCTTCATGGCTGTGTGAATATGCCCGAAAAGTATAAGGAACAACTCCGTCCTTCCTGGGGAGAAAAAGTCCCGCGTAGTATGGACTGAGTTTTATGTCCTCGGGAGGGGATATTTGTTGAGTACAACTGTGTGATTCGCAGACACCTGACCCAGGGAGATTCAGAGATTAGAACTTCTGGCAGAAGTTTTAACCAGACGTCTGTACTTAGTTGAATTTTATTGTAATTCTCGTGTTTGCTGGCATAAAGGCAGTGAAGACTGACTTTAAGATATTTTGGAATATTTAAGTATTTGTCAAGATAAACAGGCACATAGGTATAAATATATATTTAACACAATTGTGTAATAATGTGTAATATGTAGCATTTTAAATAATAAACTACGGTGCTATGTACATTTTCTGTTCTTTTGATGCAAGCATTTTGTATTCTTGTATCTTTGAAAATTAGGATAAACAATCGGTTGACTTAAAAATTGGACTGCAATTTCCAGCTGTGTCCAGAGGGGGTGCCAAAAGCCCAGAAACTGTCTAATTCTCAGAAACTGCAGGAAAAGTGGTGGTGGTGGGGGTGGTGTGTTCACTCAGTCAGGACTGCTTTGCTGCTGAGATTTATCTCGGCATAAATTCCTACTGGATATACCCTCCCGCGCAGATCCATCTTTAGGCAGCCCAGTGAGGGAACTGGGAGGTGTGTGTCTATAGGGGACCCAGCCCCCCCAAAATGATAATGATGTTCGTGATGCCTGACGTTTTTACTCTGCAGAGAACGTAGACACCGAAACCACGAGCAGGACCTCTGTCTCCCAGATGCCAAGTGTTGACCTCTGCTCGGCGTGTGAGGACCAGGCCAAGTGTGAAGCATGGGCGCCATCGACTAGCCAGTAGGGCGGTTCCTGCGTTTCTGCAGGGGCCTCTGGTGCCAACCCCCCATCCCCTTTCAAAGGCTCGGTTTGCTTAGGTGTGACTTTCCCGGGTCTCCCTAGACCTCTCCTCCCTGTCCCGGGAAGATGCGCGCCGTCCCGGACCAGAGGGTTTGAATGGAAGAGAGCCAGGGAGAAAGGAACCCGTTTCCAGTGTTCAGGTTACAGACCGGGAAACTGAGGCTGCTGTCCCGGTTTAGGCCAGAGCATTCAGTTATCCAAAAGCTAAAGGCTGGTGTGGATAAGGGAGGGAACGAGTGTAGGTCAAGAAAAGGTGCAAGCAACCGACGTCACTTCACACACACACACACACACACACACACGCGACGTGAGTTCGGGTCCCTGCTGCCTAGCAAGTGCCGCGAGGTCTGTCGCAGGGAGCGGAGACTTGAAGGTGCAAGCGGATCCCGAGGTCTGGGATCCACCCCCTTCTCACTGTTTCGGCTACCTCGGCGGCGCCGGGCTCAATTTCCCGAGGCTGGGCAGCCAATCTCGCCCCGCGTCTACGCGGGAGCTGAGGAAGTAGCCCCGAGTTGCTGGCGCAGAGCGAGTTTCTCGGGCTCTGTGGGGCGGCGCAAATATGCAATGCAAGGGGGTTATCAGTCTCAGGAGGGGGGTGGGCGGTGTGGGCGGATGGGGTTCCCTTTACCTGGGAGTTAAGGACCACAACCCCTCTCCAAAATCCCTAAAGAAACACGGGGAGCGTGTCTAAATTCGTTCACAGCAGGGATGCACGTCCTAGAAAAATCTGGTCGGGTGAGCAGCACCGTGGCCCAGAGATCTCAGCCCTGGGCCACGCTTCCTGTGGAGGCGCGCAGCGAGGAGGCCCACACCTTCTCTCCGCCAGTTCCCCAGGGTCCGGTTCCCTTGAGGTAACGGACCCCCATCAATCCCCGGCGGGACGGTCAGGTCCCCGCGCCCTCCGCTCCCAGCCGCTCCTCAGTCATGAATACTTTACACTGGCCGTGGAGCTTGTTGGCCGAGCTCTTTTCTTCCGGACCCCGGCCTTCTGGAAAGGAGCGGCAGGTAAGCGCGAGTTTCAGGCGTTGGGCGGGACAGCAACAGCTCAGGGCAAAGGAAAGTGCCGGGTAGCTGCCTGAGTGCGCAGTAAATATCTGCAGAGCGGCCGAGTAAGTGTGACCTTTGGACATTTTGCCCAAGTGTGTATGCCCCATCACAGGCCTCCAGACCTCCCAGCAGCACGTTCTCTAAACGCATGTGTCTTACCCTGCATGTGTATTCCTCCCCAAACAGGTTCCCTACTTGGGAGATTATCCGACAAGTGACACCTAGGACTCTCAAATCCTGCTTCCCCCCTAAAAAAAAAAAAACAACCCCCCCCCAAAAAAACTTCAGGCCAAAAGGGGCATTTTATTTTTATTCCCTCTTATGTGTTTGGAGAGAGACGAGGTGGACGGGGGTGTTGGGTGAGGGAGGAGTGAACCGTCAGTGTGCTGCTGGGTGACCGGCTGGGCAGAGGAGGCTGTAACCCAGCGGGGGCGTTGCGGGGGTGCAGAGCGGAGCCAAAGCAGGAGACCGGACGAGCTGGCTTGTTCTGGACCAGCCGACTAGCTGAGGGGGGAGGCGGGGTGGGAGTGGGAAGTCCAGCACCAAAGGGACTGTCCTTCCAGAGGAATTCGCGTGCGTGTGTGCGTGCGTGCGTGTGTGTGTCTGTGTGTGTGTGTGTGTTCTAAAATCTTCCTTTTCTCAAAGTGCCTGTCTTTAGTCCGGGCACCAGGGAGCAAGCGTCATTTGGATTCCCTCAACGCATCCCTAGAACAGACTGCAGGAAATTTCCTAGGCCAAGTTTTATTTTTCCCTCCCCAATATTCCTCTTTTAACACTCTTTCGGGCATTTTTCAGCTGAAGGTACTTTTGCTTTGCCGATTTAAAAATACAAGTGAAATAAGCGCTCAGCGCAGCAGTCCTTCCCTGCAGCCGACACCCCCCCTCCACCCCCACCCCCGCCCCCGGGCCAGGGCGCTCACTTCAGCACGCGGGCTTCCTGCGCGGACCGCCAGTCCGCACCTGCACCTCCTCCTCCCCTCGCGGCCCCTTTCGGTTTAGGGGGGTTCGGTCTTGGGGAGGGCGCCGGCAGGAAGGAGCTGAGCGTCTTATCACAGTTCTGTTTCATCTCCCGAGGACCGTGGGCTCTTAGGGACGACTGCTCCTCAGCCTCAAGGGACTCTAACCAACTATTTCCTCTGAGGTGTCCTACTGGGTGGGTGATTATTGCGGGTCTTTACTAATCGGAGAAAATGTCCCCATCAAGCCACGGAAAAGGGAGAATGCTATTAATATACAATTCCAAAGGTAGCTGTCAGAATTAAAGGCGTAAATTATCTTGTGTCTTTCTCCAAATCCTTCTCCATCTCAGCAGACCCCAGGGGGCCCCGGGACAGAGGGCATCTCTCCGGTTCATCGAACCTATTGTTGCGCTGGGCCAAACCCTGCGTCTTTCTGCAAAGCCGCGAGAAAGAGGCGCGAGGGTAGGAGCGCGCGGCCAGTCGCCTGCGTTCCGCCGCAAGCACCCCGCGAGGCCGAGGGCACGTGGTCAGCCCCCAACTTTGGAGTTTCCGCGAAATGACGTCCTAACGCTGGGGTTTGGCCGGGGAGGGGGTCCCGAAGCTGTGACGTCGAAACCCTGCAGTGGACAGGCGGACGGAAAGCTTCTTTAAAGGGCCCAGGGGCTTTGGGGATGTGAGGGCAGTGAGGAGGCCGCGGACACGTTGGGCTCCCTGCCTTGTCATTATTTATTTCAAGTTAATTTTTTGATGCGCGGCGCTGTCTGCAAGTCTGCAGGAGGGGCAGGCTGCACTGTTGGCCCATTCCATCCCCGTTTGTTGGCAGGGAGAAGCAAGGGATGTCTCCTGGACGGCCTCAGCCTGGAATGGGCAGATTAGAGATTTTAAGAAAGCAGTATTTTTTTCTTTTTTCATTTTTCCCTTCTCTCTGTGACATCTTTTTTCCCAAGTCCCTTTCACTGTTGTGAAAGGAGTAAGTGGATTCCTAAATGCCTCCCCCGTTATCCCCCACCTTCAATCCCCTCCCTGTCCTTTCGTCCTTTTTTATTTTTTGATGAGTGTGAAATTTACCCTGGCACAGAAGAGAGGGACTTTTTTTTTGTCCCCTCTCCCTTAGATCATTAAGACCCAGAAAATCTCACAGTGTCCCTGTCACTATCTTTAGGACAGAATGTGTTTCCATCCAAAGGGAAAGAGCAGATTGTTCTCTTTGTCACTGAATCCTAAAACTGGAACCTGCCTCTCCCCCAGTTTCCCAGTTGGCTGAAATGCAAGGGAAGGCCTAACAGAGCACAGTCTAGATAAGATGTAGACGGTTTGCAGAAACTGCTTCTCTTTGTCAGCTTCGGTTGTCAGAAGAGTGTCTTTTTGGTCTCATCAGCCTTAATATCCATGTGCAAAGCAGGACAGATAAACAGTTATTGGTATAATTCAGGGATGAGGTTACTATAGATTCAAATATCAGGGCATTTATTGTTCTTCAAAAAGGTGATACGGTCTTAAAGGGTCATACAGGTAGCCATCTTTCCCTTAAATACTTTGTGGGCACAATGGAGACATCTTACAGGTTGAGATGTTTCCCACAGCAAGAAGAGAAAAAGTGGTGTCTGACTGAGGGTTGATCGTTCTGGAAGGAAAGGAGGGATGGGTGGTCTTGACTCAGACACTCTACCCAGGCATTCACCCCACCCACACCTCCAGGGTCCACTTCTCCACCAAGGTGTGGCTCTAGAGTCTGCTGAGAGAGCCCAAATCCAGCTTTCATTTGAACCTCAGCTGTGTTAGAGATGTGAGGTCTCATGGGCAGCAGACCTGGTGGCCACTGGTCTTGCAAATTTTCCAGGCATCATGACCGCCAGGGGCAGGGTCTGTGGGTCTGAGTGAGGCCCTAGCACCCTGCATGATGGAGTAGAGTTCTGGGTCATTGACATACAACAGAGTGGAGACTTCATGTCCTCCCAATCCCATGTTGTTCCCTGCCATTTGCTCGCTTGTCATCTCTCGCACATTAGCCTCACATTAATGATTCTCAGCCCCCACATAAATCAATTCAGCAAATACCACTTGAAGGTTACTATGTGCCTTAACATCCAAAAGGAGACGAGGTTGGGTCCCTGCTGTTAAAGTCTTCATGTCTGGTTTCTGTCAGAATTCAGTCCCTGTCCACCCATACTCCTTTCTTCTCCTGGGCCTTCTCCACTCTGAGACCCTCTTTCTCTGCCTCAACCATGATTTTCTTTTTCTGGGCTCTGAAAGAATGCTTGGGTCACAGAGAGCTGCCCCTCATACGTGCTGCTCCATCTGAGTGCTGCGGGGAAACCTAACCCAAGGGAAGGGTGGCCCAGGGGCAAATCCCTTTCCATGTCTTTCCTCTTGGCCCCCGGAGTCACCTCTTGTATCTGAGATGATCCTGCCCTGTTCTGCGTGAGCCATCACCTCCCCACCGCCCCGCCTCCCGCCCTTGGTCCAAGTCCAGAGATGCCTAGTAGTGTATGGTACGCTTCACTCTCTCTTTGGGGGCCATCTGCCAATGAGCACAGTGGTGATGACAGTTTCCAGATGATTTTCCAGGAGCAAAGAAATCTTCTGGGGGAGGAGAGAATGGCACTGGCCAAACACTGAGTGGGCTGAACATTGCGGTTCCGGAAGAGGCCCAGGGAGGTGGAGTTTTGTGGCGCTCCAAGATTTCTTTTTCCCCTTTAGAGTATGCCTAAAGCAAAAGTCACTAATTGCTTTTATTTTCCCGGCATTTATGAGGGTCTCTGGATTACGACGTTCCTCCAGGAATTTAGGTCTGAGGAAAGCAGGGCTTCTGGGGGATATTGGTGTGGACGTTTGCTTCCAAGTTCCCCTTCCTCAGCTCAGTTGGGCCTGAGACCTGCTTCAGCCAACTCTTGTGTTAGTTCCCTTAACCAAGAGGACTGGACAGGTTAGCGAAGGAATGGAATGAATATTCACTTGCCCTCTCCTTCTGTTCCTGGGCTTTTCCCAGCCCAGTATCCTTCTGCCAGGGGCACTTTGATTTTTAGTTAAGTAAAGCAGGAAGTGGGAGTAGGGTTACCATGGAGACTTAAGAATGGGTTCAGAAAAAAGATTAGAGTCTCTTTTAATCCCAAGAAATACTTCCTTGGAGGGAAAGAATTACTATTTGTCTTTGTTTGCCAATTCTGAAGAGTGACCCTAACGTCTGAAGTCTCTTCCATGTCCTTCAGTTGTTTCTCAGTGACTCATGGACAGAAGTAGCCCAGCCTTGCCAGCTTTATGTACTGACACCCCCGTCTTCAAGATGTTCCTTTCTCATGAACTGGGGAGCCTTCCTTACAACCCTTTCTTGTGGCACTCCTCTCCCTTTTCAGAGAAGGGTGTCTCTCCCGATGAAAGCTGCCCATATCTACTTTTCTCTTGGTAAAGATGGGAGACTCATTCAGACTATGGAGTAAGTGACTAGTAAGGCTTCGTATATTCTCAGTTTAAGAGGCAGCCAGATTTGAGTAAGGGACAGAGATCCTGTTCAAATGTTAACCCCTCCAAAAAGACCTGAGGTCTCCCCAGGAAAAAAGACTTGCTCCCATCTCTGTGTTCTTATAACATTTTGTGCATGACTCTTTGTGCTGTCATTTGTGTGTTTATGCCCACCATTAAGTTGTGATCTCAGTGAGGACAGAGACAGGTTGTTACCTGCTTGTATCTCCAGTCTATGTGTCACATAGACTTTGCTGAATAAATGTGCATTGAGGGAACAAATGCCCAAAATACCCAGGGGTAGATTTCAACTACCAGGCACAAAGAGGGACACTTTGGCCAGTTAGATGGGATGTCTTTACGGTATCCCTCAAGGTGTGTGTCCTGTAGATAGGTGGCTGCTGGTGCCACTTAAAAGGAAGTCTGTCCTGGCCCTGGAGCCCCCTTCTAAATTTGCTGTTCTCTCACTTCTGTAAAAAAGGGTGTTGGAGACATGCCATTGGAGAGAATATTTGGAGTGATGTATATAAAGCTTTCAGATTGCAATCTTTATACATTTCTGGCCTAGATTTACAAGTTTTGAGAAAACAATCAAACCACAAACTGAAATCATTATTAACATATCAGAACCTTTAAAACCCTCAGACCTTGCTATCCAAATATACAATGATAATAAATATTTTTTTCTTCCTGGTTTTCTTGCTTGCTTTTCTAAGCACAAAGCACAGTCCTTTCATGGATGAGCCGTGGCATGGCCGGACAGTTGAATGAATGGTGGGGGATGTCGTCCTGCAGAGGAGACAATTATGACCTGGCTTTCCCCCACAGCTCCTCTAAGGAAGGCTTTTTCTTTTTCTCTGCAAATGGCACTAATGTTTGTTTGGAGAAGGAGAGCTGTGGGTATGGAATTAGGGGGTGTCATGTGGCCTGCACGTGTGGCTGGAGCTACCTGAAGTCTGTAAGCTAATCACTCCCAGATGGCCCCAGGGACTGCAGTCCCGTGAGCCCCAGAAGCACAAATCCCTCCCTAGCTCCTCCTGTGGTGGGGGAGGGATTTAAAGTGAAAGCGAGAATGAAAATGTGTATATGTGGCTGTGCGGTGTCTGGGAACTTTGGGGACTTGCAGTGCAGCTTGGACCTAATACCCTACATCCTCCCCAGCCAGAGGCATTCGGAAAACGAATCACCCATCTTCACCCCTCCCCTAATTCCAAACTGCGATTTATTTGGAAGAAGGAGGAGGAGAAAGGAGAGGTGGAGGAAAATGAGATACAGGAGGAGAGAAGCCCTAGCTTCAGGAACTATTGCACTGGCTAGAAGGTGGGTTGGGGGTGCAGTGGATGGAATTAATTTCAACAGGTATTTATTCAGTTATTAAATGTCAAAAGTGTCATAGCTTGTTGCTGCTTCTGGGTGGACCTTTGCTGCTCCGGGATGGAGCAGGGCTTCAGGCTGAGCATTCTCTTCCAGCAAGGGGGAGCCACCCCATGTGGGGAATGTGGGGTGCCAGCCTGAGAAGGAAGAAGTCTTGGGCTTGGCCTCAGTCTGTTTAAAGCCTGTACTCTCTCTGCTCTGTGCAAGGCACCGTGTCCCCTTCCACCCACACTGTGGGCTCTATCCTTCTGCCCAGAACCAGCCTTTGCGTGGACATACTTATCCCAGCTCCTCACAGTTCTCATTAGTTACCCCAATGCACGCTGCAGGATCGCTCATTCATATGCAGGAACCCTGGGAGCGCACCCACTCCTCGTCCCCTTTCTTGCTGTGTCCCACACACAAACACCCCTCCAAAGCACACGTGTTCACCTATTGCTGCAAAAAACGACTTCGCTGCTAACGAATATTGCTTTGTTGCTTGCTCCTGCTTATGGCTGCGGCTTTTGAAGTGCCCTTACTTGAACTCGTCCACTAGATGCCCTGACCACCCCTATAGGCGGCGGTGAGAGGAAGAAATGACTGTCTTTGCTTTTGGTGTCAAGAAACGGAAGCCGCAAAGCAGCGGGCAGCCTGCTCAGGGCCACGCAGCGCCCTGGAGGGCAGCCAGGAGGGGCCCGCGGGCGCGGACGCCCGGAGTCCACAGGCTGCTGCGCGGAGCCCAGCCTTCGCGACCTTACAGTTCTCCCCGGTCTCGCCTGGGCTGTCGCTCTCTTTGGGGTCACGCGGAGAGACTGGGGGCTCCACTCTTTGGGTCCTTGATTTTATCTCCTCCCTTCTCCTCTAATCAGGGTTTGCCTTCCTTTGTCTCGGAGGAGGAGCAGAGAGCAAAGTGAGCCGTGCACGTCCAACCTGTCTCCAGTCCTTCTCATTTCCTCTGAGTGAGAACTTCTCTGGGTGGGCAGAATGGTGCATTGCTCGATTTTGCTTCACTGCAGTCATTTTACTTTATTTTACTCTGACGTGTGTTGAATTTTTTTCTTCTCTGGGTTATGCGGCAGCTTTTTTACATCTTGACCCAGGTTTGTCCAGATTTTCAAAATCAATACAAGGCGGAAGTGGGATGTCCCCATCCTGTTAGATCTGTTCTGGAGAAGTCCTTATATGGAAGTGCAGGGCTTTACATCACCACCCGACCCTTAACTTTTCTCTCAGTTGGGACGTTTATTAGTAAGAGGTTTACTGTTTGCAGAATCTTTACTATGTTCTCAGCCATCTGCTAAGGGCTTCAACGAATCTACCACCTGTGTCCCCCCCCAGAAAGCCTTTCATAGTAGTTATTATCTTCCTATTTAACAGATGAGAGAGCTGGGGTTTAGAATGGTTAATTCTCTTCTCCAAACTCCCACAGCTCTGTGTTAAGGGGTAAAATTTACAGTCAAACAAGGAAACCACAGCTCCCAACTCTTGGATGCTTACTATGTAAACATTCACTTAATACAAAGATGGAATGGACTATGCCATCCTCACTTCTACGGTGGGGGAAACTGTTTACCCCTGGCCCTGTTTCTTTTTAGCGTTGATTACCTTTTGACTCTGTGTTTTGTGAGGCAATGTTAACCCATGTTTAGGGACAAAAGTTCCCAAACAAGGTTGTCAGTAACAGAGAAGGAGCAGGGGAGGGAAAGTTGATGCTGAGATTTCTGATCTTTCCTGTCTTGCCTGGGCTGCCTGCACCCCACATTGGTACTAGCTGTTTGCTCTTGTTGTCTTTCTGCCCCTCTGCCCAGACTCCCCATTCACCACCTAATGCTGAAGAGCCATGCGGGGGAAGGACGTTTTCTTTCTGGGAGGGAGCAATATTAAAAGTCTCTGGATCAAATCTGGTCTTAGCGAGAATACATTTCATTTGTGTTGCTAAGGAACTTGGTCTTAGGAATTTAGGAGTTTACGAAGACAAGGTGTTTAAAACTGTATCAGGTATAGCAGGGGCCAGGATGGAGCGGAGAGATGGCCGTGGAGACTTGGAACTCAGATTCCCTGAGGATATTGGTGTCCTTTCACTGTTCTCTAGCTCTTTTCTCCAAGCAAGAGCCAGATTAGAATTCACCTGGGCTCAGTCTTACTGTGCGGCACTTCTTCCTGTATAATTGGTTGGAAAAATTGAAAAATGGGGTAAAGACAATGGCTAAGGTCTGTCTCCAGAGACTGTACAGACCAGGGATGGAGGATTTCAACAGAAGGACAAGAAGCAATTAGTTTCATAGTCCATTTCATCAATGTTCCCTGACCTAGGTTGCCTCTCAGGGGAGCCAGGGAGTCTCGTGGGCATGAGAACAACGACAGATTCAAACGTTAGGACTCCTGCCTCTGGGAGACGTTCAGTATGTCCTAACAATGACACAGAGCTCTTCAAAAAAGCAGTACACATTCATTCCACAAACATTTCACGAATGTCTGAGAGGCCCGACTGAGCGCTATACAACTCCCCAAACGAACCAACTCCAGGGAAACTTCATTTCTTAATCTGTCATGGCAGGCTGTGCTGCTTTCTTAGCGAAAGCCCTTGTCAGTCTGGCCTTTGGTGAAGAAATGCCACTCTGGTGGGGGGAGGGGGGGGGACCTGATTAGAAAAAGAGAGCAACATGCCTGCGCCACGTACTTGGACACTCCCGTTTACCTTCCCTGTGTGTCTGACGCTCAGGCACGGTCTTTTTCTACGTCTGTGGCCACAAAGGTTTCCATGGACGTTATAAAGTGCTTGGTGTATTGGAAACTGTGAATAAAAAGGTAGGGGGAGGGAAAAAAATAAGGCGGGCCATCAAGCTCACCCAAGCCCTAAACCTCAGACTCTTGGAAGGAACCAGCTGCATAAAACAGTCCCAGACTGCAAACATACCGTCAGCAGGGAGGCCAAGGGAGATGTTTCCAGAGAGACTGGTGGTGGTTCTGCCTCTGTGGAGGCCTTGGCGGCCGAGTCCACCCCAAGCAGGAGTGGAGATCCTTTTTAAATCTCGTAAGGCAAGACACTTTTTTCCTGCAGCCCCTTTCCCCCCAACCTCGCTCCCTCTGACAAGGCTGGCCTCTCCTTGGGGGCTCCCGGCTGACCCCAGAGCCAACAGCAGCCTCTGCCTTGCTAGCAGTCACCTCTCACGCTGGTGCTTATCTGGGAGAGCAGGAGCTCTACCTTTCAGATCTCCTACAGTTTCTGAAAGAAGGTATTGTTATTTCCACAAAACTTCCCAGGTTAGGAACAAAGGCCGACTCTGGATCTTCTTTAAGCAGGATAGAAATGAATTGGCATTCCTTTAAAATGGCTTGTCAGTGCAGCCAATTTCTGCTAACAATTACCTGACAATATAAAATGGGGTCTGACTCCTTGAGGGGCTCATGGAGTTTTCCTTCTCTTTTTCTTTTTTGTGGAGGCTTAAAAAAATTGGTGTGTTTTAAGCTTTGGAGCTTTTGATTTGGACACACCTAGTATATTTACATTCATGACATGTGTGAATCTTACTGGACAAATAATTACTTTATATAGGTGTGTGTGTGTGTGTGTGTGTGTTTGTGCATGTGTGTGTGTGTGTGTGTATGTGTGTCTGGGTACACGTACATGCCTTCCCAGCAAAAAGAAAATTGGGATAATTTCTTTCCTTCTATAATCAAAGTGTCTCTTTTAAAAGACCAAGAATGTGGAAAAGAGAAAAGAGTGAGTTGCTGAATTTTGGAAACATATATGGAGAGTATGATAGGACGGTCTGCTTCAGAAGCAGATCTGTTTTTTTTTTTAATTATCTGATTTGAGCAAATGCCTTGCATATAAGTGACATTCAACAAATATTTGTTGAAAAGAATTGCATCTCCTATGCTTGATATGTTTAAGCAGAAGGAAGTCTAGACTATGTGCTGGAATTGGTTAGGTGAGCATAAAATGTTTTATTGTTGGCTTAGGAGAAATGAGTGTTCTGCAAACTGTAATGCTGCAAGGCTTCAGCAGATGGTCAGGACATTTGGTTAAACCTAAAAGCCAATTTTTGTCAGCACAGTACAACTTCCACATATCTTTCAGGTAATAATCCTAAATCCAGAGTTCCTTAGACCCAAAATGTGATCTCTGTGTCCCTAAGAATATGTTGTGTGATCTTCTATAAAGTGTTTTGCTTCTCAACAAGCCAGTTTTCTCCTATTAAAAATGAGACATTGTCTTGTCTGAGTTTCCATAGATATTGAAGCTGCATTGACTCACGCTTACTAGCGATTTTGACCTCTGAGATAAGAGCTGGATTTAAAAAACCAGTCCAAACTAAACACCTGGCATTATTAGCATTGTTTTTCCATCAGATCTGTTTGCTTGATAGAGAAGCTGGGGGTGGAACTGGTGGCTGCCCTAAATGTCCCAGCCTGGTGAGAGGTAAGATACCCCATAAATATCTCTTTGCAGCCTGACATACTTCAGGGGTCAGTAGGCAACCAAACAGAAAATTCCCTGAATACCAGGAGATCTGGTTGTTTGGGGATGGCTGAAAGCTGTGTGGGGACTTCAGGCATGTTCTAGCCCTTTCAGAGGTAATACGTGTCAAGGGGAGGTCATGTGCATGTCATATTCTTTGTAATGTGAGTCCCATGCCAAATGAGCAGAATCCTTTTTGATGAGACTGGGTTTGATAGCAGATAGGTTTGTGTTTGTTTGTTTCAACCAAAACCAAGGTGTCAACTTCCCTGTTCACCTCCTTGTTCCCCTCTTCCTAGCTCGCTCTTACGGGCCCCACACATTGATTGTAATTTTCAACACTTAGCGCCTGACTTAGTGATCTAAGATCACTGACTCAGAAAACGGGAAAGGTCAGTCTGACTAACACCTCACCCAGCGTCCTGGGATTAGCATCCAAAACAGATCAGAGATGGGATGCAGACTCCCAAGAGACAATTCCCTCGTGTGAGAAAGCCCAGGAGAAACGGACGGCGTTTCTCAGGCTCACTGACATCACTCAAGTTCATGATCCAAGGCTTTACCTTGCTGAGGTTAGGGGTTGGAATTCTTCAGGAAGAGCAGAAGAACTAGGCTGGTGGATTAAAAAAAAAAAACAAGCAGGGGGAGGGAGAGGAATTCTTTCTGCTAATCAAAGGAGAAACCAAATAAAACGAATGAAGTCCAAGAAAAATACAGCTCTATTGTTTTGGGGGCATAAGATGCTGGCTTGGAGGCTTCATTGAGTAATTCCTGTCACACCCTTTCTCTGTGGGACTGAAGGAATGTTGGCTGTTTCTCTGGAGGCCAGGTGGGAGGTGGGTAGACAGGTCTATGGAGATGAGAATTTCTTGGAGCTAGAACTCTCTGAACATCCCCCATGGCCTTGCAACTGGAGGCTGGGACTCAAAGAAGCAAGAATTTGGTGCTGAATGAGAGCCGAGGTGCGGTGTCCGTGGTAAAGGACGGGAGGAGCAAAAGAGGGTGGAAGGAAACTAGGAAGCAGGGAGAGAAATGACCCTCTTCTTTGTGTCTTCGTCTGAACAGGGGCGTCTGTGTCCTCAAGAGCCCCTTGGTTCCTTTTCATTAAACCATAGGGCGGATACCCAGGGAGAGGTGGTGTGTCTGGGTCTGGGGTGCGTCGGGAAGCAGGAAGTACCAGTCATTTCACAAGAAGGCTTGACAGTAGAGAGAGAGCCAGTGAAAACTGGCAGACCCCCAAGGTGGGGTAGGAAAGTCTGGCCCAGCCTAAAGAACACTTGGCTTCACATAGTTCTGTGGGTATGTTAAAAAACAAGGCAGTCCACAGAGTTGTTCTGCCAGCCCACCTAAACCTCACTTTCTGTTCCCTATCCTTGATTGTTTCTCTGCGACGACTTGTCAGCTGCTGACGGTGAACTTCTATGGACCAAGGAAGGATTAATGTGACCAGATGTCTTGGCAGGCTAGTCCTTCCCAATAGCAAGTTCTTAAAATAGAATTCTCGTGAACGTGTGTAGGCTCCTGACGGACCCTGCTACCTTATTTTATCCTTCCTTTCCCCTCACTTTTTCTTCTCTTTAGATTTTTAGCAAGAATCTTACTTGTAGAGACACAGCCCTGGAACTGCTTGTAACTCTACTTTTTTTTGGAAGAGCTCCACTGTTGGATCAGGTGGTGGTCCATTTCCTTCTGAACATGTCCATCCTTTTTGGACCTTTGATCCTTTCTTTGGCTGGGGATCTCCTACCCATATTCTAGCTCCAAATCCCCAAACTCCGACTTGTCTTCTTCAGCTATTAATGGCAAAGACTCAGAAGATGCCTCTTCTTTTGCCACCTATGATATAACACATCAGATTCATCAGTGTCCTCCTATCTTGCTGTATCTGAAACTGCGACCATTGAGAAAGACAGTGTCTTTGGGTGCTTTCAGTTTTTTCCAGAACGTTTGTTCTACATTCAGGTTTGTTTCAGCTCCCATGTCTCTGGACTTCTGCTAATGGGCATTATTGTATATCTAAGGCACAGCAGCATTCTGCACTCAGAGTACCTGGGTTTTCTTTCTTTTTGATCAGCTTGTTCTGTGATTTTAGAAAAGCTATATACCTGTATCTCTATATAAAGCTGTATCTCTTACTTAAAGGTGGTTCTTCATCAAAAGTTAATGTCCACCCATGCTTTTGCCTTTCCCCAGGCCAGGAGACGTACTGTAGAGGTCACCGACATGCTTCTTCCCATGCAGTTTGGTTCGAGTGAGTTTGAAGGAGCTTAGGATGCGGGAAGTGTTAGAAGCAGACAAGAGATTTGAGGGTTGAGAGATGGCTGTCCGTTTGCCTTTAAGGAATCCCCTGCCTTACCCTAGAGACAGAGAAGAGCTCATCCTCTATGGGGCACCAGCCCCTGAACTTTCAAGGTTTAGAACTTGTATGGCAGCCGTCCGGGAAAATATCTTTGACCTGAACAGATGAGGGATGAACCGGTCTGGAAATAGTTCCACAGTATCAATAGCCACGTTTACAGTAACGCATATGGACAGAGTTTAGATTTGATAAATTTCCATCCCTTTTTACAACAAGATGATCCAGCCAATGAAAGGTAGACTTAGCAAGTGTTTGTGTCTGAAATCTATTTGTCTGATATGGTATAGAAGTACCCAAATATGGCATCTTAACATTGCCCAGTTCCTTACCACAGCCAGAGCACCCAGTGTTCTGAACTAAAAATCTTAAGCCCTCAGAGCGATGCTTTGCAGAAAAGTCTTTGTCCGCTATGCAGAAAGTGGCTTTCCAAGTGAACCGTCAGTTGGGGGTGCCACTCTTAGTGCGAGGGTGCTCTCTTTCGTCGTAGTGTCCTCAACTGTTCCAATAATGGAGTCTAGGAGTCCCAAGCAATGAGAAGCACTGTTGTTGGCTGTGTTCTCAGCTCTTTTGGGGGTTGATTGGGTGCTCTCTCTAAAAACACCCCTACTGCTGCCCATGATCACCATCATCTTTAGTTGAAAAGCCACTGCAAGCAAGAGTTTTGTACTAAATGTGCCGTGTTCGCTACAACTCATTTCACATAGCGGGCTTGGGTTTCCAGCTGATTCTCCATGATGGAAAATAACTCTAGTGTTTCTCCTCTGAGGTTACACTGAGGGTTTGAGCTAGTGGGTGTCACAGGGAAGAAGAGTGTCTAATAAATGCTCAACATTGGTTAACTGGGTTAACTCTGTGTCCATGATAAACTGAAGACAAGCTGAGGCTCAGAGCTATCAGATAATATATCCTAGTTCACATAGCTGCTAAGTGGAAGGGTTAAAGTCAACACTCAGGGCTGTCTGTAACTGCAACCTGGGTGTTTGTCATTTCTGGAAGAGGACGGTAGGAAGCCCTAGGGAGTGTCTCCAGCAGCCGTGGAGTGCTGAGTTCCCAGGCCATGTGCTTCCCACCTCAGGGCTCTCAAAAAACTGTTGCTTGGAGGAAAGGATATTAGTACAAGAGCCATGCAAGATAGGGCAATAACTGAAAAATATGTCTCATGAGTGGCTACAGTATGATTCGTTTACATTTTCTGGTTGTTTGCAATTTTTATAATAGAATGTTGGGGGAAAAAAGATGCAATGGAAGCAACATGAGGCTTATATGGAAGGCAGGAGGGCTTTGCCTAGAGACTCAAACTGTAACCTCAGCATTTTCCAGAGGCAAGAAGAAGTAGCACTGGCCTGGAGCTCTGTGGACCTTTTCTGGAGGCCTGGACCCCTGAGAATTGCTCAGCCTGATTCAGGGGACATCTGTCCTAGGTGGAAGATTGGTTCTAAGGAACAAAAAGCCTCTTTTCCCCAAACCTTGCTGATGTTCACATTACATAATGTAGAGTTATATGTGTGCTCTGAGGTTGGTAGGAGCCTGAACGTGATATGTTGATAATATATGGAGTCTTGCATACAATCTTTGTTTATACATGGGGCCCTCCCTCCGAGTCTGGGGCAGGGAGCTGGCTGCACGGCCTCCATCAGAGCCCGGAAGAGTCCGTATTTTATGGACATTCATGTTTATTTTGCTGTCTAACTATGTTAGCCATTGTGAGTTTGGTTAAAGCAAAGCACCAAAGAGAGATGGAGAAAGCATCCTTTGATACAGATGTAACTGCATATCCTTGAGTATCTTCCTTGTCAGATGGCAGTCTATGGAGGAAGGGCTGCCCAAGGCCAAAAAGGAGGCTAGAGCCTTGCCTTGATGTTTTATCTAATGACCTAAAAAATTCAGTTTTATATCCAAGCTTATTTAAATATTTAACCAACTTTTATGTCAAAGTTGGCTTCTGAGAACTGAGAATTGGATAGCAGGCAGACACATTCCAGATCGTCACTTCCAAGCCATCAGTTTTGAGTGGGAAAAAAAGACCAGCCCTGCTCAAGAAGCCTCGCCATCCCAGCCAAGAGGGATCTCAGGCCTCAGGTTGAGGCAGGTTCCCACGAAGCAGCCAAATGCTTGCAAAACAAGCACCAGGATGAAGAGGCTTGGTGTGCAGAGACATCCCAAGGTTGCGACAGTCTCAGAAGGAGTGAGCTGATGGAAGAGCTTCGGGGAACCAAGGCTGAGAGGCAGACTTGCTCAGGGAAGAGCCAGGTCCTCTCTGCTCACTGCCCCAGACCCAGTGTGCTGAGCAAGGAAGGGTGAGCTGGCTGGGATAATTGTCCAGTGTTTATATTTGAAAAGGGATACTGCACTTCCAGGATAATTCCCTCCAGCCTCCTCTTGGGCTAAGATTTCCAAATGGCCTAAAATCCTGAAGAGAAATCAGGGGCTGATTACCTGGACGACTGGGCTGCAATCACACCTTTCAATACTGATTATCTGCTCCTTGAGTTCAATGACATTGAGCGGCCAGGCTCTGGCTGGGGAGAACCCTGCTCAGTGGTTTGCATCACTGGCTTAAGACAATGATTTGAATGGACAAAGTACCCACACCGTGCCTCGATAAGCAGGAAATGAAAGCTTGTTTGCAAATAAGATTGGGAAATGCGATCAGCTTCTTGTTCGGCATCTGTCTTAGGTAACCAGCCTGATAATACCAATGTAGATATAATATGTTAGAAGATACCAGCGAGGGTGCCTTTTTAAATGATCCCCCCTACTCTGCAACTTTCTGTACCTGAAGCAAAGGCAGAAGTTAATGAAATGTGTGTGTGTGTGTGTGTGTTTCCTCCCTGAAAGCATTCTACTTTGAATGTGTCTGTGTGGGGATTTGGAAAAATGGGTAACATTTCGATAGGATACTTTTTCAGTGTTGGGATTTGTTCATATATGTGGCTTTCCTAGATGCCTGTTTCTGTTCTCAGCTTTCTGTGACCTCTTTCCCCCAGGAAGCCCTCCTTCATTCAAGAGAATAAAAATTTTACTTCCACTTGGATGCAGCTTAACCAGGGTTCATTAGTTACATAAACAGCTTCAGTATAGAGTCATTTGAATGGCGTATTACTTGGTGACTGGAATGCATTATGAGTGTCTGAAAGCTCAAGGAGGATTAAGATATGGGCCGGGTGAATGGAGAGGGAACTTACAGGCCAGTGATCTGTAGGAGCTGCCTGCAACGGTGTCTTCTTAATGTATCATTTCTGGTGAAGGGGAACGGGGGACTTGGCCTTTAATCTTTGGGAAATGTTACTTTCAGATCCTGACCTCTTGATCATAAATTAGAGAAGGTTAGTGTTCTGGGTCACATGGCATCCCCCTTTAAAGATGTAGAAGTCCTAACCTCCCGTACCTCTAAGAATGTGACCTCATTTGGAAACGGGGTCATTGCAAATGTAATTAGCTGAGTAGGATGGGTCCCTAAGCCAATATGGCTGGTGTCCTTTCGAAAAGGAAAAATTTGGACACAGACACACCCAGAAGAAAGACACAGGGAGACAGCATGAGGAGACTGAGGATTGGATCAATGCCTCTGCAAGCCAAGGAGCGCCTGAGGCTGTCAGAAGGTAGAGGATGACATGGAACAGACCCTTTCCTGGTGTCTGCAGAGGAAGCATGGCCCAGCTGATGCTATGATTGCAGACTTCTACCCTCCAGAACCATGAGGTAATATGTTTCTGTTGTTTTTAACCCATCCAGTTTGTGGTACTATGTTATGGCAGCGTTAGGAAATTCATCCACCTCGCTTCCACAGATCTGAATAATTTGGACCAGCATAGAAAGGTCAGCCAACGCAAGTCAAGACACATACGTCCTTTGCCTTCCAAGCTGGGCAGCTTCTTCATCTGTTGCCACTGAAGTCTTAGAAGTACCTGGCCTATCTTGGAGGCATTTAAGTTTCAGGGTACTAAACCAACTGTGTGCATACCTCAGGCCACGGTATGAACCGAGGTCGGCATGTGAGACAGCTGTTTGGTATGATGGACTTGCACTTGGAATCCCTACTTCATCCTCTTACATTCCCTCCCTTCACCCTGGAAGGGCAGCCAAGAGAAAAATGCTTCGGGGGAGATGTTCACTTTAGAGCCAAGTATGGTTAGCGCCATGGGTGGTGTCAATGGAGTCTTACCGGGCCAGTCTCAGGGCCCTTTGAAATAGATTAGATATTCCTTTTAGCACTCCTCCCATGCAAATTCCCCCAAATATAACTGGAACCCAGGGGGCAGTGGAGACCCTTGGGACTGAAAATACTGTATGTACTTTATCTTCATCTCTTTTTTACTGTCCTGAGAATTACTAGGTCCACAAGGTCCTGATGAATTTCTCTACCTGGCTTCTGCTCTATGGTGGGAAAGACAACCAGTGAGGAGGTTCCTCTTACCTTGGCCCTGACTTTTTGTGGTGTTTAGAACCGTAGAACCCTAGTGATATAAGGACCTTCAGGGATCAATATTAAAACTGTCTTATTTTTGCCTGAGAATGCCATGGTGCAAAGAGGGAAGGCACCTTGCCACAATGTGGGCTTTGAATCCATGTATTCCAAACTGTGCCCTTCCTACTGCGGCCCATTCTTCCCTCTTCTCCGGAAGCTTTAAGGCCTGTCCCGTGATATGGGAGCTCTTCAGGTCTCTGTCTTCCCCAGACTCCCATCCTCCTGTTGCCAGACCACCTAGGGTTGCTTTCTCTTTCCCTGGGCATCCTGTCCTCTCTCTTGGGGCTACTTGCATCAGAAAAGAAAGGAGAATTAATATTTGCTGGGCACCTACTCTTTGCTAGGCATTGTGCTGAGTGTTTTACCTGTGTTAAGAGATTCGGGTACTGGGGCTCAAAGAGTTGTAAAAGCCCTGCTGGAGATCATGCAGCTTATTAAGAGGTAGAGCTGGAATCCACATTTCTCCAGGGAGGCTCTTTCTCCAGCTAGAGAAGGGGCACCACACCCATGGTGCCAGGCTTGGGTGTAGCCGTAAGGGGCAAACAGGGGATGAAAATAGTGCCTCCCTGTGACATTTCCATTCTCTGCCACATTCTTCTAGCTGGACTGTTTTTCATTTCCATGTCAACAGAAGCATTTTGATTCGATGCCTGCTATCTGTTAATGAGGTGATTTATTTTTTCCTCTCTGAACCTTTTTGACATAAATAGAACGTTTTATGCTGGTGGTACATGCAGACTCCCCTGTTTTGCACACTTACAGGTCCAGCATTAGAGTTGAAGCGAGCTGACAAATATCTGGTGGGCACCCCTGATGCTCTGTGTGAGAGCAGTGACGTATGGGCTCCTCTATTTGAGTTGGTTACTAGCCTCGAGAGGGATGACTCAGGGGCCGCTCAGCAAGTCAGCATGCCCAAAATAAGGATGTTCTATGAGGAATCCAGCCACCGGCCACCCCTCAGTTCACCTTCAAACCTCTCCTGTCACGTCTGTTCCCTGCTAGCCGAGTCCTGTTGCTACAGACACTGCCACATCCTGCTCACTCCCTTTGGTGCCGTGGCTGAGGTTTCACCCCACCTCTTCCTCAAATGGCCCCAGTGATGTAGTGGAAAGACTGGGCGCCTGGGCTCCTGACTCCCTGATCCTCTTCTGCCACAGGACCTGGTGGGATGGGGGGTATGGAGAAACCTCCTGGACCTCATTGTCTGCATTGTTTTCCTGAAGGAAATGAACACAGGACACTGAAGAGATACCTGTACTGCCATGTTTACTGCCGCATTAGTCACCATAGCCAAGGTATGGAAACGACCTAAGTGTCAGTCAATGCACACACACACACAGTGGAATATTGTTCAGCCATGAGAAAGAAGGAACTCCTTCCACTTGCAGCCACATGGATGGGCCTTGGGAACATTATGCGAAATGGGGGAAGTCAGACAGAGCAAGACAAATACTGTCTGTTATCACTTACATGTGGAATCTAAAAAAGCCACACTTGGAAAAACAGAGTGCCATGGTGGTCACCAGGGGTTGGGGGGAGTGTGAGGGGGATAGGGTGGAGGGGATAGAGATGCAGTTTAAGGGCACAAACTTGCAACTAGCAGATGAATAAATAAATAAATCTTGGAGACCTCAGGCCTTTCCTGCTCTGCCTCTCCTTCCCTAGCCTAGTTCTACCGCTGTATAGTGAATATAGGCAACAATATTTTATTATGGTCATCAAACTTGCTAAGAGACTAGGTCTTTTTAAAATTTGTTTTTATTAAGGAATCATTGATATACCATCTTATGAAGGTTTCTCATTAGCAACATTGTGGTTACAACATTCACCATGTTATCAAGTCCCCCCCACCCCCACCCCATGGCAGTCACTGTCCGTCAGCGTAGTAAGATGCTCTAGAGTCACTACTTGAAGAGACTAGATCTTAATTATTTCCACCACTAAAAAGAAATGATAACTATGTGATGAGAGAGAGGTGTGAATGGTCACTATAGTGGCAGTCATGTTTCACTGTAGAAATGAATCCTATCAACATGCTCTGTACACTTTCAACTGATACAATGTTATATGTCAAATATAGTTCAATTTAAAAAGGACACTTTAAATACAGGGGTTCTACTTAATAATAAAACAAATCCTTCCAGTTCTAAAACTTCATAATTTTTCTGGGTCAATCCTTGACTGATCCTTCTCTTCAAGATTTTAGCCAAAACTGTTCCTGTTAATTTTTTCCTGTCTAACTTACTCAGACCTTCAGAGCACTTAACTAAATAGTTTTTGTAGACTATTTTATGTTTTTTATAGGCATCTAGAACAGTTTCATAATTGTACGTTTTGTTTTCTGAGCAAGAGGGTCAGCCCTCAAGTGCAGCTTGGTCATTCAGTCATTTACAATCACAGGCACTCAACAGATCTGATGAACAGACCTTATTTGTGAATTCCTATGTATTACCTTGTTGCTGATCATATTCTTTCATCCAGTCTGCTGTTAAATTCTTTGATGATTGAAAGATTCTTATAAATACACTCATACACTTGTGCAGGTAGAGAAGACTCCCAGGTGGATGTGAGTAAAATGCTGTTCTGGCCCCAAATGATGGATAACACAAGGAAGAGTTTGTGACCTCCTTTCTTGCAACAACACGATTAGTTTCCTTGGCCTTTTGGGCTACACATCTTCCTGTCACTGCTACTTTCTGTTCATATGAGCTCAGTTGAAGATAAAATTGCTCATGGGGTCAGGGATCCTGGGTTTGCGTGGCTGTTACTGCTCTCTCCATTTCACTAAATAAACCCAGACAAAGCAAGGACCTTTATAAATTAGTCAAACAGGCATTGACTGAGGCTTCATCGAATTCCAGGCACTGTGCTGATACAGTAGAGAGCTGCCCTCAAGGAGCTTCAAGTTGGAACAGCAACACAAAGCAAATAAAATTGTTAGAAACTGTGACACATGTTTGAAGAAAGCAATTGAATGCCCAAGATAGAGAATCATTGAAGTGGGATGGGTGGAGGATGACTTCCTTTACATAGGGTACTGGGGACAGGGTCTTCACGAAAATGGTAATTAAGCTGAAAACTGAAGGATGAGGCTTGCCATTCATGACAAGCAGGGAGTGGAAGGGGAGGGAAATGGGGAAAGCATCCCATGCAGAGACAAGAGCATATTCAAAGGGCCTGGGGTGGGGAAGAGTGTGGCATATTCGAGAAACCAAAAGAATACTGACAGTTTTCAAATGTGGAGCCTGTGGCATAGAGGCTAAGCAACTCTCTCAAGCCCTTCCTGCTAGAAAATGGGAGAATACAAGTCTGTGCTCTTTCTCACCCACCATGCGTCAAGGTTTGTAGTCGGCTGGGTATGTGTCTCTGTAAGAAAGTCAGAATGGATCACCTGTCAGAACTGGGGAGGCTGGAGCTTGGCTGGCAGGATGTGGCGTGTGCGTATTTTCTGTTTATTCTTGAAGTTTACTTCCTTGCAAATACATGCTTAGCCACCACGCACCTTTCACAAGGAAGCCAACGCCAGCACTCCATCGCTCATGAGCAATCCTGCAAAAACACATCCATATCCTTCATGCAGCCCTAGGCCCTGGCTGGGCAGCCTGGAGTTTAGGAACAATCTGGTCCTTAGGAAGGGAGGGAAGAAAAACAATTTCAAATTCCAGACACTGAGGGCCTCTTACAGACAGCTGTTGTCCAGAGAAGGGAAAAGGAAACTGTGTAAGGGAGCCCAGTGGCGCCTCGGGGAAGGGGAGAGGATATTGAGGTTAGGGGCAGCTGCTCAGGGTGCGGCATTGGGGATGGGATGGATAATCTGACGGGCTGCATGGTTTGCTCCTGTGATCCTGGGGCAGCTTGTCTCTAAGGGAGCCTGTTTCCTCATATTTAAAATTATGGGAAGAGTGTATCTGCCCTCCCTCCCTCAGATTGGACATCAGCATGAGAATAGCCTTAGGAAAGGGTCACATGCTCTCCAGAAGTCAGATTGCAAAAGGGGGCCACCTCCCTCTTTAATCAGGTGGTTGGCTAGATGCCCCAGAGTATCTTAGTGACTTTCACCCTCCTGGGAATAGCCGTGGAGGAGAGTCATAGTTTCCCATTTCCAAGGATGAAGGTGTTGGGTGGGTGTTCGCCAGTGTGATCTAGGTTAGGTTAACCCCTCAAAGGGCTTTATCGGCTGCAAAAGGGGACTAACTCATCCAATTTTAAAGCACCTGGAGCTGCCATGGAGAGATGGGATAGGAGATACTTAGCATTTTGATAATGAAGATAATGACAGTGGTGACAGTAGTCATTTATTGAGTCGACTGAGTTCTACTACATGCCTGGTGTCTTGGTCAACTCAGGCTACCATAATTGAAATACCAGAGACTGTGTGGTTTATAAACAACAGAAATTTATTTCTTATAGTTCTGGAGGCTGGAAGGCCAAGGTCAAGGCCCTGGTAGATTCAGTGTCTGGTGAAAGCCCACTTCCTCTTCGATGACCCTCTTCTCCTATAACCTCACCTGGTAGAAGGGGATCTCCCTAAGGTCTCTTTTATAGGACACTAATCCCATTCATGAGGGCTCCCCTCTCATGGCCTAATCATTTTCCAAAAGTCCCACCTCCTAATACCATCACCCTGGGAGTTAGAATTTCAACATATGAATTTTGGGGAGGTGTGAACAGATACTGACACCTGGTAAATAGCACTAAGCACTATGTTCTTATGATCTCATTTGCTCCTCACAACAACTGTATCAAGCAGGTGCTCGGGTAATCTCCACTTCACAGATGAGAAGACTGAGCCAAAAGGGGTTGATAATTAGCCCAAGGTCATACTTCTAGTAAGTGGCAGAGCTGACACTCAAAGCCATGTATCTGACTTTCAAAAAAGATGACCTGCCCATTATATATGGGTCATTTTAAAGAAATGATCATGTTTGAGTAATTGATGTTCATCTTTTTAAACAAGCTTGTATAAGCACATATAAACTACATTTAATGTTTATTGGGGAGAAATTATTTACCATATGGGATTGTTTAATTTGTTGCTTTGTACATGCTTTAGTCCTTGGTGCTTTTAGAGAAACAAAATACTAATGTAATGCAAAAACACAGCTGGGGGCTGATGCTATTTATTTTCCATTATATGCTTTCTTGTTGCATAAAAGTTAACCAGAGGGAGAAAAGGCGGGGAAAACAAGTTCCAGATAGAGGGAAGAACATAGGCAAAACTCAAGAGAAAACAGCGCAGGTTCTGGGAGCTGCAAGTCAGTGAGATGCCTGGACTGTAGAGGCTGGTGGGGGTGAAGGGTGGGGTGGGGTAAGAGATAAAGTCGGGCAAGTGGCTGGTGGCAGATCAGAAAAGGCCTTAGATGCAATGTTAAGGACTTCGGGATTTATCCCAAATCAATGAAGGCTCTGAAGCTGGAGGCAGACACGATCCGATTTGCATTTTAGAAAGAGAATGCTGGCTGTAATAGATCACACTTCCCAGGCTGCAGACTTAGATCTATTCCCTCCCCTTGCTCCAATCCGATTGCACATGGATTTTTTTTCACCATCTGGTTTGGTGCTCAAGGGGCCTGCCCTGGGGAGTTAGGCCATTTTCTTCTTAGGAGTCCAGCTGACCTGCAGCTGCTGGAACAGCCCAGCCCTAACCCAGTGAGGACTGGCTGTCAGCCTGGGGTGTGCTCCCCCTTTTTCTCATTTGCGGGACACTAAAAAGACAGGTGCTGAGTTCCAGGGCTTTCAGACTATTGACTATCTGCCTTTATGCTGAGTTCTGAAGGATGTTTAGCTGAAGCCATTTGGGGTCAGACACTAGGTGATTTTTCATCTTAGGCTGTAAGTCAACCTGCACCTCAGAATGGAAAATGTTGAAATGAACTATGGCATCTCTGTACTTAACGACAAAGTAGAAATGTTCACTTCCTGCTGGCACTTAAGTCCCTAAATGGGGTCTCCACCATCATCACCACCACAGCAAGATATGCAGTTAGATGACAGGTGAATGGACACTTAAACAATTGGGTACAACTGGACTTGAAATGTGTCAGGTCTGCTCACCTCTCTCCTTGACTTTGCTTTTGGCTGAAGTCAATGATACCAGCTCCTCCGTGTTCAGTCCATTCCAGGGACTGCAGGTCAGTGTGGAAGGCAGGCAGGGAGATGTGTAGACCTGGACTTGTTTTACCATTGGGGGTGCTTTGTGCTTTTTCTGATTCCGTTGTCCAACTCGTTCAGATACAAATTTCTTGAAGTTCGGTTGTGAAGGCCAACCAACTGGAATGGATGATCCTGGGTAATGACAGTGCCAGAAAATTCTTTCCTTGCTGCTTCATAGGCATCAGGTCTTTAGAAGGCGACGGGCTGTTGTTTGCAGGGTGGACCTTCGTCACCTGAATGGAGCTTGGGAAACTTCACAGCTCCACTTCGAACTCCCCTGCAAGAAGTCAGAGCAAACACCGGAGGTCAATGACTAAATCATGTCTTAAAGCCTTTTCCATGGGGGTCAAATTCCACTGCCAGCTGTTTAACCAGGATATCTGGAGCCTGAATGTGAACATTTTTGACATTCATTCTTGAAGGGACAGTCTATTGGATGATGACCTGCCATTTTCTTTTGGCCAAAGGAAGAGAGGGAAGGAATAAAAATGGCAGAGTATGTTGTGTTACCCTTGATTTCCTTAAATGGTTTAATACCCCCAGTAGCCTATTGGACAATTGGCCACGACGACATTGGTGATAATCAGATTTCTCTTCCATTTTGTGTTCTGGGTTTGAATTTATTTCAAGTTCTAAATCTTACCTGTGTAAGAAGTCATGCTTAATTTAGTGGGGGAGCAATACACTGGGATGGAGCCAACAGGAAGGTGCAGATTTGTACAGCAACAAATTCACTTTATGACTCCGAGCTTCAGTTCTTTTTCAGACACAACAGATAGGTAATTTAAAATGTGGAGGAATCATGAATATCACTGTGGCATCTCTTCATTAACTCCTTAAAAATCAGGTATCTGTGTTGGAAGGACATGATGACAGACAGACACACACTTTCTTGGTATTTCAGCCTTTTTTCACCTCTACTTTGGTAGTTGTATCATTACTAAGATGTGAAAGTATTTGGAGATTATGTATGAGACTTTGTGTTGGGCTCTGCAAAGACCCCCATACAGGGTACCTTCAGTAATAGGGATGTATTATAAGGGTTGGTGTGGGTTTGGGGGAGAAAAGGATGCCATCTCTTCCATCACAGTGTCTTCCTGGATCTTAATAGACCTGGGACTGGGAGGTGTATCAACCCTCAGGGAGAAATGGGCTTTGGAAATTAGCCTTCTTGTTGTTTGCCCAATAGTCATGCTTCCTGAAAGAAAGGATTTGATTTGGCTTATCTGTCACCATCCTCCATGGGCAGCCTTATTGGGCAAAATATAGGAACAGTATACCCCAGAGATATTCAGCCTTTCCCATGTCCACCCACATGTGGTTGTCTTTGACTTATCAACCCTTCCCTGGGGCCATCAGATGTGGTTAGAGAGCAGGGCTGGTTTATTCACGCAACGTGGCGGGAACTCTATCATGATATGTAGGAATGAACCATTCTAGCCATTTCCTTTACATGCATGTGAACACCTCAGGCATCTGATTGTCTGGTGTTCCTCCTGCAGTCCCTCCTAAATATTACTCTCGTTCTGCCCAAAGTCTTGGAGCATCATGTCACTAGTATGCCATTGACCAATGCCTCCTGTTCCAATGCCAACATGTGGCTTTTACAGGTGTTTCTAGAAGACCTGTCTTTGTACGACCTGTGTTTGGACAACCTAGAGATATACCAGGTGGAAGGCCAAGGAACCGCAGAGAAGTCTGAGAATCAGCTCTGAGCACCACCGGGCTTGTTGTCCTTGCAGGTTTTGACCAGAGACTTCTGGGAATCACGACATTGGCTAAAATGTGAATGTTGATCTTGCTGTCGGATGGGCTCTGTCTCTTCTCTTGCGTCACATTGTCTTTGACAGTGATGTGTTCCATGTAAACGTCGTTCTGCCATGAGACGAGCTGCACTTAAAAATTTCTTACCCTTGTTTTCTTTCTTGCTCGTCCACTTTTTGTAAAGCCGGACTAGGGTGAGGTGAACAGTGTACCCAGAGTACAAACCATTAGGAGATGCTCACCCTCAGGGTCATACAAGTGTGCAGTTGGCTTTCAAGTGTGAGGGCCTCCTTACATTTTGCATTCCAGGTGCTTCACCACCTCACCTGAATGAAATAATACGTTTTCATTAATTTAGAATAATATTTTTTCATTAATTTAAAAAATAATAATAGTATTAACAAGAACTAGTACTTAGCAAGTGTTCCTTATGGGCTGGAAATGTGAGTTACATGTATTTGGTTATTTTTCCTCCCTTAAAAATCCTCCAAAGTAGGTCCAAGTCATATCATCCCTGTTTTACAGACAGCGGAGCTAAAACATGGAGATGTTAATAAGTAACTATCTCCAGGCTTCTCACCTGGGAAGGGCCGCATCCAGGAGGTGGATCCAGGTAAAATCTGACTTTGAACTTTTGATTTGCTAATTTCTACGTATACCTCTTTAAGGGTATTTCTGTCCATGTGACAAGTAGAAAAGTTCCACCGACTGTTTTCTTCTTGTAATTATAACACAAGGGATTTGAAACTGTGAATTGCCGACAGTCAAGAATTTTCAGGGTAACTCCTCAGTAAGACAAATATCACATATCAAACACCAGACCACTCATTCTCAGCATGGTGCTTTAAGTGACTGATCCTTGGACCAGTCTGTGGTTTCATGCATTCAACAACTGTTTATTGAGCCTCTCTCATGTGCTGGGTACCGTTCTAGATCCTAGGAACACAGCTATGATTAAATTAATGCCTCTGTCCTCAGTGAGCTCACATTCGAACAGGGAAGACAGATTATAAGTAAATAAACAAACAGATAAGGGATGCCAAGAAAAAAAGCAGAGTCGACTTAATGGGTAGTGAGTGTGGGGTGGGAGAGGGACAATCTTGAGTGGCTGCCTAGGGACAGTCTCTCTGAGAAAGTGTCATTTGAGTAGGGTCTTGAGTGACATGAGGGAGACAGGCCAACGGCAAGCCTCACCTAGACATCCTGTAGTTATTTTGTGAAATAAATTCTTCCTCCCATGCCTTGGACATTAAACTGAAAAGGCACAAGGTCAGCGTGACAGCAGTGTAGCAGGGAGAGCGTCACTCACCCAGGCAAGGCTTTGAGCTATTTTAATCTACTTACTGTGGCAAGAGGGAGTGGGTGGGGTAGATGGTCCCTAAAGCTGTCAGCTCCATGGGCACAATCCTCTGGCTGGGGATTTGAGGTCTACTGAGTGAGCCCCTGTTTGCTACCCCGAATTAAGTCAGAATTGGGCAGACTCCGTTTCACAGCTCTGTTTTGCCGTCTCTGGTGCACCAGAGCGTCAGCCAGTTTTCATTCGTGGGTGAATTCACGGGTGACAGAAGCCGCCCGATGTGAAATACACCTGTTCCTGGCTGACGGCTGCAGACCCCGCTTCTGGCGGCCTGTCCGTGGAGCAGCTTTATCTGGTCTCTCGTTTTGAACGTTGTGCATCACGATAGCTCTCAGGTGGGGGATTTGTAAGTCCTCCCTAAGGCTGGGGGAGGACGGAGGACGAAAGCTGCCAAGACAATAGTGTGTATAATTGATCGGGCAGGCGAATATGTTAGGTGAGGCCTGCAGTCCTCCTGTGAGACGATGCACCTCTGCTGTGAGACAGAGGCAGATTTGGGCGACCTCCTTGGGTCTTTTCCAGCCTGGGACTCATGGGAAGCTCACATACAAACTGTGATCTGGGTAAGGGCGACCGGGACTGAAGGTAGATGCTCCCCGGGGCATCTCTGGCCGGAGGTAACATTTTAACTCTGGTCAGAGCCAGATTTTAAGTTTTGGCAAAAACACGTTTTGCAACTCAAAACTTCTCTTCCTGATTGACTCTGATTGGTTGTTAGTTGAAAACACTCAGCACCTCAGCCCTGCTCATTCCTCCCTGTTATTCCCTGTCTCCAACAACTGCAAACTTCCAAGCTCAGGGCTGTGTTCAGGGTAGACATTTATAATAATTAAAGGGAGGTAGATGGGAAGAAAGCAGGGAAAAAAGGGAAGGAAGATGAGAGAAATTCCTAATCCCCCAGGTCTCGGCCAGGAGATGCTGCTCTACAGGGCACAGGGCTGTCCTCCAGAGTTAGAAGGGTCAGGTTCAAACTTGATCCTCCACTGAAAGTGCTGTGTGACTTGGGACAAGTGGCTTAACCTTTCTGAGCCTTAGATTTGTCCTCATCTGCAAAGGAATAATGTGAGGATTCATTTCAGGGAAATAACTTCAGTCTAATGATGCTTTTAAACTTGGCAAATTGCCCAACACATGCTAAGCATGCAAGTTGGGAGTTGTTTTCTTAATACTTTAGTTCAACACCAAGACCCCCATTTCAAGGGCGGCACTGCCTGGCCTGGGGTAAAGTTGCACTCACATATCCCAGGTCCACAAAGTCTATGGCATTGCATAGCTAAGAGGTTGGAACAATCCCAAAGAGTCTTACTATGCAAGAACCTCATAGAGGCTCAGATGCTGACAAATAAACTAGATATTTTATTTTAATATTAGATATATTTAATATTATAATTAATCAATATATCAATATTTTATATATTATATAACATTATATTATATTATTATTACTTATATATTAACCATATTAAGATATATTAACAATATATTAATATGGTTAATATAATATTTAATATTAGCTATATTAAAATATGTAGGAAAATAAATAAAATAACATACAAATATAAAATAAAATATAAAACAATGCAAAAGTTGTGTTAGTTAATTTGATATGTCAACTTACAAGTGCAAAGCTATAGGACTGAGCTATTTAATCAAACATTAATCTAAATTTTGCTGAGAAGGTATTTTGTAGGTGCATTTAACATCTACAACTTGTCGGCTTTAAGTAGATCGCCTCCATAACGTAGATGGGCCTCAGTCAGCTGAAGGACTTGGGTGCAGAAACTGTTTCTCCCAAAAAGGAGAAATTCTCCTTTAGATTGCAGAATCAATTCAGACCTGAGTTTCTGGCTTCATGGCCTGCCCTGTGGATTTTGGACTTTCTAGTCCCCACCATCACATGAGCCAATTCCTGGAAATAAATTTCCTTATATACGTGTGTGAGTATAAATGTGTATATACACATATATATATGTTATATATAATATATATTTATATCACTTATAGCATATATATGTACATATTTTATATGTATTACAAAACTAGATATTTATATTTTAATATCAGATATATTAAAGTATGCTGAAAAATAGATACAATACATACAAATATAAAGTAAATACATAAAAATGTATATCTTTAATGTCCTACTTGTTCTGTTTCTCGGGAGAGCCCTGACTGACATAGATACCGGTGACTTCACCATGTATGTCGACAAATTTTAGCAGGAATCTTTTTTCGGCTCATCTATTATAGGAATCCAGACTGGAGTGCTTAGTGAAAACAAATAAGAAAAGGAGGAAGGCAGGAGCTTCTGGCTCGGTGGATACCGGTGTGGGGATGGATTTCCTAATCTTAACCTGAAAAGGGAATTTCAGGCTGGAATGGATAACATCCCAAATGCCAGCCCAGTGTCCCAGCCTTGAAAGAGGCTCGGGCAGAAGTAAACAGTTTGGGTGGGGTGTGCAGTTTTGACTCCTTTGCTTAGCATTCTGGGCCTTTCCTCTAGGCTTGGTCATGGTGGTTTGTTTAAAATTAGTTCTTGTTTGGCCTGTGGGGAAGAGTGATTTGCGGAGTCTGGGGTTTACTCTGCATTTCAGGTTCTGAGGCTGGATCCCTTGTCTATTTCTGTTTTAAAAGTGGAGAGAGGTGGCCCAAGGCTGCCATGTGACTGAACGCCCGTCCTTATGGTCAGAGCTGGCTAGAAGCCTGAACTGGGTAAGAGGCTGGTCCAATTTGGGAAGGATCTCCCCGGTTCCACATGCAGCTTCTACCTTCCAGTGTGAGATGCCTCCAGTCTCTCCAGAGAGTTGTCCCTCTCTAGAACAACTTGGAAGCAGCTGCCCCATTGCATAAGTGTCACCTCAAAGCCCTCACTGACCATGAGCACACACTGCCACTGCATTTCATCTTTATGATTGGCTGCATCTCCTAGAGCAGGGTCACCTTGGAACAAGACAGAGGGTGGGTAAGCTTTACGTGGGGAGGGAAGGAAAGTTGAGATACTAATTGTATGTAATTGCATATTTGGGAAGAAGTTCTGGCTCTTTGGGTATCGACAATCTTTGGGGGCTGGGGAGTGAAGGAAGTCAACGGAGAGAGTTCCATCAAGAGACAAAGGAACATAAAAATGGGCATCTCATTCACTTTGCACCTGTGCTTTCAGGCTGCCATGAAACCTCCTCTGACTCTGGAGTTGTTGTCTCTAAATATATTTGCTTTTCCCTTTTCTATAGGGTTGATTACGATTCCAGTGTCAGAGTTAAGGCCACACGTGGTTGACTACACACACTGCCTGGTCCCTGTGAAAATATCTAAACTAATCTTGAGTTCAGGGTTACTGCTGATGGTTGTCCTTGGTGGGCTTACATTGTGCAGCTTTATTGAAATCAAAGACCATATCGACAAGCCATGCTGTGAACGTGTGCTGTCAGCTTTGGTAGTTTTAGACTAATACCTCATACATGCTCACACACACATGCACACAGACAAAACACTCTGCTACTTTATCAGCTGAGTTTAGTTATATTCGTTCCGATCTCATCAATGCTTGATTTCCTTACCAGTCATCAGTGGCAAAAACAAGTGATTGAAGGTAATTGGGCCTTTACCCCCTTCACGTCACCTGCTTAAATCTTTGGTTAACAGTTGAAACTCATGGTCACCAAAAAAGAGTGATCATTGGGGTAGGATCAGCTTGGTAGGAATGTTAGGATTTTAATACCCCCAACACAGTAAAACAAAAACAAAAAAGGAGTTAGAAGTAATTGGAAGATTTGCTGTATATTCTTATTAAGTTATAAAAGACTTCTACACACCCATCATATAGACAGTAGATAGATTTCTGTTCCAATTACAGATAACTATGTTATCTGCTATTCAGTTAAGAACATTTATATAGTTTGTGTTCAAACAGATAAATCTGAGCAATGAAAAAAATATCATTACTGGGCATCTGTTGGTTCCCTACCCAGCGGTCAGCCTCTGCTATATCTTCCTAACAGAATGCTGGTTTGACTGAGGTTTATGGAAGCCATATGTCAGGGAAGGTGGACTTTAGGAAGATGCTCAGGGAGGGAATCTAAGCCATTGTGAGACTCCTGAAATTCCCTTGGTATATGAAGGATGATAGGCATCCGCTAGAAGCTCTTGGAAAATATTGCACCAAAAGATTCATTGAAATAGGCTTTTCCTTTTTGCCTTGGATGTCGCCATGTAGGAAGTAATGTTTGAAGCTGCTACAGACAAATTGCAACCATTACGGAAAGCCGAGAGACTCTGAGACTTTCCATTTACTGAGCTGCTGAATTAACCCTTCCTGGAGTCACCTACGTCATGGCTTATTAATGTGTCTTTGCCATTTAAGCCAGTTTCTGGATGTTTTGTTACCTACAGCCAAAGACATTCCATCGATACGCTTTGTAATATTATCTAAAAAATATAGATATGGGAAAGATTTAGTCTTTATATTTTTCTTGGTCCTAAGTAAAAGGTAATATCGTGGACGAAAGTTGATTGTGCTTTTCATAATTCTAGTAGACATCATCTAAGAATAAAATAATTTGGAAAGCATACACATATACAGGAGCACATGAGGGTGCACGTGCACACACACACACACACACACACACACACAATCCATTTTTCAGAGTTTCCAGGCATTGGTTTTTCACCATGTCCGTAAGTAAAAAAATTGATGAAGGATCTGAGAGACCCAGATCTAGAATTTTTTAGCCCCTTCTATGCAAGTTGGCAATGCATAAATGGTAGGGAAAGGAAGCATGGTGGACCAGGACCAGTGGGTGGATAGTTACCAAAAGGACAGCAACCCTCAGCCCTGTGGGTAGTGTACTCTAGCCACACCACTTCCCAAGCTAAGAAGTCACACTTGCTAAGTGTGTTTTACAGATAGAAAACTCAATATGCAGAGAAGTCAGGACCTCCTCCCAGAATCTGAATGGTCCAAGTTCCCAGCATCCCCAGTGGATTTTCATCACCGCATATTACTTCTGGTCTAACTCCTCTTATGAACAAGGAAACGGATGCAAGCTGAGCACCCCGAAGATGCACTGCCCCTTTATGAGCTTGTGGAGGAACAAGGTTAAGCCATTGCTGAATCTGCTCAGATTGAAACTGTGAATTTGTCTCAAAAAAAAAAAAAGGTTTTCATTGTAATTAACCCAGCCATCTGGACTTTTTGGGTCCTAATAGCCAAATGTAAGGAACCACATTTGGAAGAGATTAATTTCCTTTTGTAGTTTAGCAAGGGGGTCACGAGGGGCACTCTCAGGGCCTTGCCGACACCAGACCAGCCACTGATGGAGATCCTAACTAGGTGTGACAGGTCTGAATGCCACGCTTTCAGGCTGCTGCAGGGACATACTTCCTGAAACCCACCTCTGATGTAAAACTTTCCCCTGGCAGTCTAGCCCCGAAGGTGCAGTAACATCCGCAAGTCATCATGAACATTTCTAGTTCAATTGTCATCAAGTGGTTCCTCAAGGACAAGGAGGTGTATGAAAAAGAGTGACAAGAGGGGACCACGGTGGTTCGGGCACCACTGCTTTGGCGTTGGGCATTTCTGTAGACTGAGGACACCCTGGAGTTAGGAGCCATCAAACCTCCTCCGCAGTTGACGAGGGACGATCTAGCAAAGGCTTTGATGGATACAAGGCTAGTGGGGAGGAGACAGAAAAGTCAAGGGCTTCCAACCCTCTGCCGCTTATATTCTGCTTCCACCTTGGCGACCCTCTGGGGACCTGCCACTTAGCCATTGTCCTGCTGTTGCATCTTCCCTATGGAAGTTGGGGGAAGTTAAAAGAGGAGATTTTTTTTTTACATTTTTCTTTAGACCGAGACAGTCTGAAATTTTTCAAAAATATCACTGTTGTTTTAAATACATTTTTATCAGATGAAAACACCTATGAACAATGTGAAAACAGTTGAGTTTCCAAAACTAATTCTCAGAAAGCTAAAACGTCACCATAGAGCAGCTTTTGTCATCCCTTCTCTAGTTCCTGTTTCTGTCCCATCTGTCCTGAGACTTTTTCACTCCTTAGAAACTGGTTGGCCTAAGCTTCCTGATCGATCTGATTAAAGTTACCTGTGACTCTCATTTTCTTATTTCAAATATATGTATTCCTCAGCATATATTCTCTGAGGACAGAATTATGATTTAGAGCAAGAATCTTATTCTTGGTGTACTTACGTAACATATGTGATTAATATACCTTGTGCCAAATAAGGGCACAGACTTTTCTGTTTTTGCTTCTTACTTCCACTGCTAGTGGATCATTCTTCAGATAAATCTGTCCTCTACTGGGAATTTTCTATCAAGATCTAAAGGAATTTGGTAACTGCTGCACTGGAGTCAAGTATCGTCTCTCAAATACGCTCCATGGAACACTGATTCCTTGTGAACTGGTATTTCATGTTCCATGTTATAACACCTTCCAGGACTCATGTTCTTAGGGAGATATTTTGGGAAATGTTGGAGTGATGCAATGTTCTGGGAAAACACAGAGGTAGCATTGACTGTAACTGCCTTGGAATATTGGAGAAGGTTTCCAAGAGGAGATGACATTTGATCTTGATCCTGAGGATGTAGTAAGAACTCAACCAGGAACTCAGAGAGGCTAACGGCATACTAGTCTAAAATATGTTAAAGTAGGGACAAGTCAGATAACTTGGCATGTTTAAGAAGCTTTGGAATTTCCATCGTGGAGGGCAGATGAGTGAGGGGTGGGAGAGAAGAGGGTATGAGGAGTTCGGAGCAGAGCATGAAGAGTCTTCACTAGTGTGCTAGATTTCTTCTACCTAGCACAATATCGATCTCCACCCTGTCCACCTTGTTCTTAGAAGAATATCAATGGTTTCCCTTACCCACTGACTTCTGGTTGGATTCGCCTAGGTGTGGGCCCTGGCAGGAGACTGGAAGAAGGGGGCCTGGCAGGAGACTGGAAGAAGTAGGAGAGTATTTTAGGAGGGTATTCGCTCCATTGGCTCCTTCCATGAGAAGTCATCTTGGGTTAGTTGCCTCCCCCAACTGAGGGGACCTTCGAAAGCTGTCCAACTCAACTTGTCCTTCAAGGATTGGTAACTTCTGCCTCTCCTTACCCTTTGGGTCTGGAAATGGTAAGCCCATCGTTACTGCAATGCCTCTTGTAATTCCCCTACACTCATACCTTTGTAAATACTCTCTTTGTAAATATATCCTTCTCAAATTATTTTTTTAAATGTGCCGACTACTTTCTGTTGTGGTTCTGACTTACAGAAATATGAAGCTAAGGACTTAGAATATAATATGGACAAAAGAGAGCCAGTGAGAATTTTTATTAAGTTGTGATATTACCTGACTTATATTAGCAAGAAATCATTTGTTTAGGATGGTTAGAGGAGATCTTTGGGGAAATAGGAAAAGTTATTTAGAAATCATGTGAATGTATATGTCTAAGATTTGGCCACAGATCCTTTAGTTCAGTGTTCATGGACCCACACAGGATCTGTAGAGAGAATTCAGGTAGTCCTTGAACTAGGAAGGAAAAAAATTTCATCTTTAGTTGAAATTTAGCATGTCTTTTAATTATGAAGATATGCAATACTATTGGTCATCCTAAGACTTTGTCATCAATGGAAATGGCAGGTATTTTCCTATCACACTGCAGTGTTCTAAACATCTCAAAATATTATCTATACTCATCTCTAGCTTGAAACTATGGTGATTAGTAGACCAACTATGGTGATTGTTATGGATGTGGTAATAAAGAAGTATATATATCAAACATGACAATTTTGTTTTCAAAATCTTTGGATAACTTCATTTCAGTATAATATACTTTTTCATGACCCAATGTATTTCAAGTTATATATTTAAACATATAATTCTGAGAAGGAGTCCATAGGTTTCAACAAATTTCTAAAAGGTCCATGGTACACAAATTGTTAAGACTCTTTGTTCATTCATAGATACTCACTCAATAAAATATAACAATGGCTGGGTCTCTGGGATATCTCTTTCCAGAAAAAGAAAATACCCCCAGTGATTAGAAGGCCTGGATATTTTCTATATGTGGAATTTCTAGACTAAATTCTTTGAGTTCAATGTGTTGATTATATCTAAATCATCTTAAATATTTGACTTGATTTTATTTTTTTCTCCAATTCTTTGTGCGTTTCATAAATGAATTTCCCATGTAGCATTTGATTTTAAAATATGAAGAGTGAAACTTTCCAACTTTGGCCTTACTTTAATTTTCATTATGTAAACTTATAAGTAGCTCACAAGTTGGTATCTCATAACTCACTTCTGAAATATCCAATGAGAAACTGCCAAGTTCTTCACAGTTGTTTATTTTGGTCCTAATACACTGTCCATGCCCTGGTTGAATATCTCACCAAATTTCCTCCAATATATTGCAAAACCAATTGGCAGAACAATAAGGAAACCTGTTTGGGGCCAATTTTAGGCAATTGATGGTGCCGCCTCTTTCCCCCACCCCCACTTCCCACTAATCCCTCAGGTTTCTTCCAGATCCAGCCATTCTTAATAGGAATATAACACACCTTGGCATGACTCCAGACATGAAAGAAATACATTCTTCCTATCCCTGCCACACTTCTCCCCTCCCCTCTGCTTCCTATCCTTTCCTCAAAATCTGTAGCATCCAACACTTCTCTCAGCAGAGAGGATGGTCAACCTGGTATTGCAATATCCAGAATAAATCTTTTGGGGCAAATGGGTGATTGTGCTCTAATCAATAAAGGAAATGGGAGATTTCAACCTCTTACCATCAACATGTGACAAGCAACAGATCTGGAGTATTTCCTGTGTGACTGTTGTAGGTGGGAGGAGCTGACTTGCCGAGCCTATTGAGATCAAAACTAGGAAGCGTCTTACAGCCTATTGTTAGTCGAAGTAGTTCTGTATAGATGGTGGTGTCTTCCTAACATAGGTTTTAAATCTCTTTCACACAGACTCTCTATAGTTCCACTGTATTTTTAGAACAGAGCAAAGAGCTAAGTTTCTCTGCTTTCATTTACATCTGAAGACTAGAGACTCAAGAAGGTGATAGGACTTGTTCTTCAAACAATGAGCACCAAACTCACAGGAAAATTATTTCCTCTTTCAGTCTCTGCTGTCATTTAGAGCTAAGAATATGCTGGGTTGATTCTCAGATTTCTCTCTCGGTAATGACCACAAAACATTTTAGGATATTTATTCATTATGGGTACAGGCAAGAAAACAGAAACCACTCCAGGTATTATCACAGAGGGAATTTAATATAGGGGATTGATTATTTAGCTGTTGGATGGCTGAAACAGTGAAAGGGGAAGAGTGAGGTAACAGAGGTAGGAGCTGGTGGGAGAAGCTACCCCCTTAAGGCTGGGGCAATACCAGAGAAGATTTGAACTGTGAGACCTAAATGATCAGAGGAAGGCTCAGAGGAGCTAGGGCCCAAATCCCTGAGGAGGAGGTTCTGTGTGGCTGCTGAGGGCCTCTGAGGAGCCTGGAGGAAGAGCATTACAGAGCTCGAGTTCTGATTTCTGAGGAAGGACAGATGTCTAGCAAAGATGAACTATCATTTGTAGAGTATCTTTTAGCATCATAAGCAGAACATAGGGAGTTTTAGAGCTGGGAGACAGAGCTCACTACCCCACACAGGTATGTGGGACACTTTC
This sequence comes from Smutsia gigantea, assembly GCA_032199065.1. Taxonomy (NCBI): domain Eukaryota; kingdom Metazoa; phylum Chordata; class Mammalia; order Pholidota; family Manidae; genus Smutsia; species Smutsia gigantea. Next base: position 183,451 of record JAVSCE010022426.1, read on the forward strand.
AGATTGCCAGAGGATGTGTCAGTCAGCTGTAGGGACACTGAGTATCAGGAAGAGGCTGATTTAATAGCAAGTCTCCAGGTCATGTAGGTATGGCCTACAGCCGGCTTGTGAGTCACTGGGACTCCAGATTTCTTAGGCCCTTTCTTGTTTGCATAGTCTTGTTGCTTGGGGCGGAGAGAGTAGGGTTGGTGTGGGAAGGAGACTGCAGCATGCACAGCTGTGGGTGGTGGGGCCAGGGCCCCTTGTCCAGCCATGCAGGTACTGGGAACTCCATAGCAGGCAGGTCTGGGCTGACTGGGCTAGGCTGTGGGCAGGGGTTAGGCAGAGAGGAAACAGACACTCTCTGAGAGGCCACCCCAACCTCATTTTCATGAAGAATCAGAATATTGGTCTAGAGAAGCACCTGTACCTATTTATGGCTCAGGTTTCTGGAATTGTGAGAAGGAGAGAGAAACTTGATAATATAAATGTACAGAGTTATGTGTTCATCAATAATGAAAGGGTGTCTAGTATATTGCTGGCCACCATGCTAAGGCCTGGGGATATGGAGACGAATCAGGTAAAGATGAATCTGCCTACAGGGGAGCTCAAATATTAGAAAGTGTATACAATAGAGCATTATAGTCGCTTCTGTCTGCCAGAGTGGGGACAGACTTGAGGGAGTAGTAACTCACCCAAGGCACCCCAGAGACAGCTTCAAACAGGAGTCCTGAATCCTGACATAAGGACGGACACTCAGTGGGTAGCAAGGCGGGAAAGAGGAAGCTCCATAAACAGAGGCCCAGGGGTATATATAGGTCAGCCTGGTGCCCATGAGGGAGTGGGAGGGCTCGCATGAGAAGCTTAGGGTCTTCATTCTGACAGCAGCTTCAATCTTCTTCTCTGCTCAAACCTGCTACCAGGTAGCAGCCGGACCGGTTTGGGTTCACCTTCTGCTCACCTTTGATAAGAGCAATAATCATTGCTACCCAGAGAGCATCCAAAGGAAGAGAAAAATGCTGAATATCTGAACAACAGACACATCATTGGGATAGTCAGCTCTTGGATAACAGAGAGAAGACAGCACATGAATGGTCTTGATTTACTCATGAAGGCAGAGCCCAGTATCTGCCTTTTTCTCAAATCAGTCTATATTACCTTGTGGCTTCCCAAGGTAGAGAGGGCATGTTAGAACATTTGGATTTTTCTCACATTTTAGAGAGAAGGAGGGACCCACAGCGTCTGGATTACAGCGTGTAATATGCAGGTCCTTCTGAATGAGCTGGCCATTAGTCAGCCCCTTCCAGAAAGCTGTCCTATTATTTAAGCTCTATTAGCAGCCTTCTATCAGCTCCCATCCCCCACAGAGCCTTTGGCTTCCGTCTGACCAGCCTTGACACCCAGTGTCCAAACATTGATAAAATTGATTTCTCTAAGTGTGGGAAAGTCCTAGAGCATCGATTGTTTCCTCCTCTTCACCCCCCATGCCCTGGTGTTAGCACTCTCCCAGAATGTACCTTCCTTGTTTGGTTGGAGGAGGTCAAAGCCCTGATGAGGAATGAGTGGAATTCCACAGGATCAGGCCAGTCTTGATAAATGACAGCAGGGGATGGTGTGGGGAGGGGGAAGGAATCTGGGAAGTGGAGAGAACTGATTGGCTTAAAGACAATCAACTCACTGCCTCCCCTTGTCCTACCAGTCTGTCTAGTACTTTTAGAGTGACCGAAGGCTTGCCATTCTAAATATTTGCAGCTTCAGAAAAATGATCTGTGGAATATGTTTATTTTTTTCAAGTTAAAAATATTAATTTTTCTGAGACTGTTATTGTTATATATACCTCAGCGAGCTAGACCCACCTAAGCAGGATTGGCTGTCAGTGGCTGAGGTGTTTGCTCTGACACATTTCCTCCTTGTTGTTGCAGACCGGGACAATGGACCTGTCCATTTTTAGCTGTGAAAAGGCCACCGTCCTCTGCTCAGGGTTCTAGTCTTGCTCTGCTCTTAAGTTGCCCATGACCCTCCTTAACTTGCTGTAAAATGAGAGGTGGGTTGGTGGTCTCCTATGTTCCTTCCAGCTTTGACTTTTATGCTTTCTAGCTCCCAGGTACCTCACCAAGTCTGCAGAATGAGGCTAGACAGGGATTAACTACAGATGAACCACCTGCAAGGTGGTACCGGGACGGCATAGAGAGTCCCTGCACTACCCTTTACATCTTCTCAAACCCAGCCAGGGATCACAGTGGTGACATACCTTGGTGAATCATGGACGTGCTTCTGGTTATTCTGCCATGGGTAGATTGACATGTCCCCTATGAAGAAGAGAACTGCTCACACTATCAGGCAATTAGACAAAGACATAGAAGCCTGGATTACAGATGCTACTCAGATCTAGTTAGGATCAAAGGTGAAGAGAACCTGATGGCTTGATGGCTCTTGAACATATGGCCAATGGTCTTCTTGGGAAGGCTTTTCCCAGCCATGGGAAATTTGTTTTTATTGCTTAAGCTTCTGCACAGACCAGAAAGAGACATCCATTTCTGTTACCACTGGGTTTAAAATCATGCTGAAAGTTCAAGGAGAGACTTTGACATATAGGATTGAATAGGATGGGTGTGTACTTGTATGCCCTCCATTCCTTGAGCGTGAAGATTGTTTTGTCCATTCAGTGTCTCATCTGGGGATGGCTTTGCCTCTACTGGACGTTTGCAATATCCACAGACATTTTTGATTGTCACCTTGGTAGGATGGATGCTGCTGGCACTGAATGAATAGACTTTCATGACTGTTTTAGAAGAAGAAAACCACCCTTTAAAGGCTCAGCTCTATTGGCTTCCCCAACCGTATGTTCTTATTAAAATGCTTATGACACTCTTTATCTTAGAATTACAATGTTAGGACTGCTATCAATTAATAAAACATACTGCAAACTATAACTTATTTATCATTTAGATTTTTTAAAATATGGGAATATCACATATTTGGTGTTAAGGATTTCCTAAGCCAGTCTCAAAGTATTCTCAATATCAACAGAGAATGTTAGCAGGTCATGTCATTTCCAGACTAGACATACCTTGTATATTTGCTGATGTTGGGGTAACACTCCTTGTGATGTTTGTTGTGAGAATGTATAAAATATATTCCAAGGCTGACAGCAGCAGAGCAGTTATTGACATCTTTCAGGTGTTTTCTGATTGTAATTTATCATTGTTAGACAGATATGGCCCCTCTCATGCCTTTATTGATGGTATTTTAACAGAGGATTAATAATGTGTGTCAGATATTAGCATGAAGAGCATAGGTAAATAAGCTACTACCATTAAATATTTTGCTGATTATTAAAGTAATTATGCTCATTGTAAAAATTTTGGAATTCACTGGAAAGTGTAAAGAAGAAAATAAACATCCTTCATGACCCTATCATCCACTTACAGCACTGTTAACTTTTTGATACATGTGTGAATACATGAACATACATCACATATATACACACATAAAAACAAGTAAAATGTAGAAGTGTTTTGGAAATTCTATTTCACATACAATTGTGTATACTTCTATGAACATTATGCTCTGAGCATTGTCTTCTATCGTTGTAGAATTCTTTATAAACAATTTTTAAGGGTCTGGTGGTAAAGCATTCTGTGGGTACAGCATGATGGTACTCTCAGAACTTATACAAGAAGGCTGTTTTCAATTTTTCACTATTATAAATAATGCCACAATGAGCATTGTTGCCCCTATCTTGCAGCTTTTGTGAGAGTGAAATGAGATGATCCATGTAAAGTATCTAATGTAATAGTGATACACATTCAAAATGTTGTCCTTTCCAGCTCTCTTTCTCCCCATCCACATTCTTCTCTTTTCTATTTTTGATGCATTTCCCCCTTAAGATTCAGATCCTAGAATTGTAACTATTTCATTAAAGCATACACATATTTTTTAAGATCTCAACATGGGACATCACTAGGTTTCTTTTTGGAGAGTTTGTGCCCTATTTTTCTCCACTTGAATCCAGTTTTTGGCTGGTTTGTGTACCTAATAGAGATGATGATATTCTGTTCCAGTCTTAGCTCATGTGAATGGATAAGAGGGCAGGGAGGAGGGTGTGCAGTTCTGGAGCCAGTTGTCACCGCAGGAAGGCCTGTGCCCAGGTGGCCATGTCAAATCCTTGCCCACTTCTAGCTTTATCCAGTTGGAACCACTGGAGGACCAGCTCAGCTGGTCCCTGAACCAATCTTGATAAGACTGGGGGGTACATCAGGGGTTCCTCCCATTCTAGGGGGTCTAGAATTAGACTTGTTGTGGGTGAGGGCACCCAAACCCCTTCTTGTCTACCAAGCCCACTTTATTCCACCACATTTATTCAGCCCATAAGACTGGACCTTTGCTCCCCAGATTCCCGAGTCATACTTTACTTCCTCCTTGCAACAGAATACCCGTCCTAAACACTAGCCTGCTTGGTTATCTGGTCCCTGCTGATCCCTTACTCTCAGGGAATGTGGTCTGCTGCAGAGGCCACATGGAAGCACATCGCTGCCATTCTGTCACACCGACTTAAGACACTTTGCTCCTCTCTCCTACCACATGAGCCAGTTTGCTTGGGCATTTACAGCACTCCAGATCAAGGTCAAATTTTCCATTCCTCTTTGGAGTTTTGGCCCCTTCTTGCCCCACAGAACTGGCCCTGGGGCTGAGTTGACCTGTCTGTTTTGAGCCCCTTTTTCAGCTTCCTTCCTGCCTCATTGGCCAATGCCACCAAGTTGTTGGCTTGCTCATGGCCAAGCCAGCTCACAGAACCACACCCCTTGGGGTACTGGCTACTTCATGGCTCTGAGGGGAAGCGGCAGCTGCCAGCAGACATGTTAAACAGACCAGGCTCCTATGGGAATCCCAGAGTTAAGAATTCCCACCCCTTTAGGCCACCTTTCACATAAGATTGATTTTTTTCGATTGGTTGTTTGCCTGACCTGATCAGAGAGTTGGGGCAGCGGTTTCTGTTGACAGTCTGTTTCACTTTGGGTAAAGTTTAAACATTACTTATCACAACCCTGACACGTCTGGAAGGCCATGCTTTGCCCCCCATCCTATCCTCTGCCTCTTTCAGTTACGGGACCATTGGGTATAAAGGCATTTAAAAAAAAATTACATAGGAAGCAAATTCATGGATTTGGATATTTCTGGATAGAATAAACATTCCCGGTTATAATCACTGCTAGATGATTCTTGTCTTTTGCTCTAGAGTTTATTTCACTTCCCACAGGTGAAAACCATCCAGGTCTCGTGGAAATGCCACTGTGGGATTGTAAGACCCAGGACCAAGGCTTCTGTGTATGTGTCTCTTTCCAGTGAAGTGGCTGGATGTCTAAAGCTGAAGTTGGAAATGTCATAGTGTCAGAGAACTTCAAGTCTATGCTAATTAAAGTTCTTTAAGGTTCAACCTTCTATTTAATTCTCTTTAATGTGAAATCCTTCCTACATCATCCCTGCAAGGGAACCATAGGTCTCTATACCTGTCTAACCTAGTCTATTTTGGGGCTCGTTCTCATAATTAAACATATTTCTCTTACTAAATGGGAAATTACCTCCAATTTCCATTCACTTCATATTTGGTCAATACCTACCATGTGCTGGCTGTGCTGCTGGGCCCATGGGATCTAAAGTTGGAGACATCCCAGAATCTGCCTTTAAGGAGTTCAAAGTGGAGCAGTGGAAATGGTCACAGAGTGTCATGCACAAAGTTCTTGGGGACATAGGCAGAAGTGTGCTTAGTTCTGCTAGGGAGGTGGGAGAAGGCCTTTCAGATGGTGGGCCATCAGAACTGAGCCTTGAGAGGAAGGTGGGATTTCATTAGGCTCAGAAAGTGGTAGAAGAGGACATCAGGTCCTAAGAAAGCATCACCATCCCTAAACTAGAATCATCCATCCCACAGCACCACTGAACTGAGAGCAGGTGTGCTAGGGGATGGATGATTCTGGAAAAGTGGGGCTGGAAGGAGGTTGATGTGGACCTTGAATGCCATGCACAGGGCTTTGAACTTTTTGCTGCTGAGAAGAGACACCATTAAAGTGAGGCGTTCACAATATAACTCCCGACTGAACCAGGAGAAGCGGGCATGTGGGGACCAAGGCAGCCCTGCATTCAAGAGCTATTTAGAGGCAGGATCATAGAACTTAGCAACTGTTGTATCTGGAGGGTGACAGAGAACATTGTCCCAGATTCTGCTGCATTCTGATCACAGTTCTGCTTCAGCAGGAGTCTTCTCTACTTAGTCCAACACATCCCACATGCTTTCTAGAACCTTCAACATCCTCCTCCCCTCCTAACACGCAGCGGCTTTGGGTCCTCTCTTAAATGTAGTCCCAGAGTCAAGCACATATACCAAAAGACACATAACCAGGGGAGACGATGGCATTTTTAAAATGAACAGGACATTTCTTCTCATCTCAATTCCAAGTCCTGTCCTTACCTCCCCTCATGCTCAGTCTATCCCTCCGTAAGTCTCCATCTGGTCACCAGCGTGATCTATTCAATAGAAGGTGTGATCACTTAAAGGAAAAGTGAATCAAAATCAGTGTGAACATTCATCTGTTCATTCCATAAGAATTTCTGATGTTTACAGCATGCAAAGCATGATAAACATTGTAATTAAATATGCGTGGCACACCTGTGGGCTCATGGATGATGGCATGATGGGTAAATTCCAGGATTTGCCTTTAACGAATCATTCTAAGTATCTAAACAAATAAAAAGATGTCTGAAACAAGTTTCTACCAATGAGTGGCTTGTAGTCTAGAAGGCAAGGAACACATGGCATGCACTGGATGCTTTCTCTGGGCAGGTGGCAGGAATTAACTCACTCAGTCCTCATAAAACGCCATGAGGCAGGCCAATACTCTTGCTAACACTCCCATTTCATAGAGCAGGAAACTGAGGCACAGCTGCTCCAGGTCACACAATGTGAATAAGGGGAACCGGAATTCAAATGCAAAAATTTTGCCTTCCAAGTCTGCACCCTTTACCAGTATGTGGCATAATCTCTTGTAAAGAACTGTAAGACATAAGGTAGAAAGAGGGACCTGCCATGAGAGAGGCAGTACAGATGTACAGACTCCCATGCCTGGAAAAAGGGCCTGTTTGGATCCCTCTGTAAATGGTTCACCCCTGCGCGGGCTTCTCTGTTTCCAGGTATGCCTCGTGTATCTATCTGCTACTGCCTGTAATTCACCAAGGGAAGGCTCACACCCAGCTGGCCCTTAGTGTTCAAGGGGTAATGTGTTATGCTTTTGCTTGTAGCAGGTGAAAAAAAAAAAAAACAGTGATTTTTTTTTTTTTTTTTACTTACAGGACCTTGAGATTTAGCATGGCCCCAGATTGTAGTGAAAATTCATTTATGGTATGACAACTACAGATAAGCAATCTATCTCTCCCCAAATAGCTGGGCAGTTTATTACCCTGCTGTTTTGTTCCTTTTTCCAGAAGGGACAGGATCATGTGCCAGGTTGCCCCAGTGAGTAATAGCCTGGTTTTATTGTATGGGATAAATCCATCAAACAGGTTTCTTGCGTTGGCTTAATGAGTCTAGATCAGCAAGTACAGAGCTTGGGAAACATTTGTTGGTCAACAGCCTTCGAGTGCTGACAGAGGGCCCTCGGAGGGCTTGATTTGAAATGACTCCTCAGCAGTTTGCCTGCAGGTGGGTGATAAGGATCTGGGGTTTGGTCTGAGAACTGGCTTTCAAGAGGGCAAGTGTTCTAAAATACAGCTGAACCTGCAGTGAGCTTTTGCACATTAGTAGATCAAAAACTAAATAAACAAAACAAAATCAAACAAAAAAGTCTTTTTTTCCTACTGGTAGCCCTTGCCATTTCCCCATGCAGTGAAGGCTTCCTCTGTGGGAACTTGAGATGATGCATGTAGAAGGGGAATGGGTTACAGAATACCCAAGTGGCCTTCCAGAGGAAGCATCCTGCTTCTCTACGGCTAACACGGTTGGGGTGTGGAAGCTGTTTTGACACAATATTTAGTAACTCCTTGTCTTTCCAAGCTCCCAGATGTTGCAAGAGCCAGCCTTCTTTGCTTAGGCTAGGATCACGGCAGGGAAAGACATTACAGTTTCCCTCTGCCTTTCGTACCATAGCTTATCTCAAGATATATTAGATTCCTCCAAATATCTCTCAGGTGTTTGTCAAAGGGACAAATGAAGACCGCCAGGAACTTCTCTTCACTTGAGTGAACCCACCTGCCTAAATGTTCCATGCAGCTATGCCATTTGCCTCCGTCTGTGCAACAGTTAATGAGAGCGCCACACCAGGAGAGACTACAGTGACCATAAGACCATACTCTGCTGGAGGCGAGGGAAGTAGAGTCAGAGAGAAGGATCAGGTGGTACCCACTGTTTGGATTCTTCTCAGAGGCAATCTGTCTTGCCTTTTGGCATGAGTAATAAACCCTAAGGAAAGGCTGGATGAGGAGCCTTTGAAGACTTTCTGCCCTAGCTAGGGTACTTCTTGTTTCATTCATGTTCCTACTTTGTCCTTTTCACTACAAGACTTAGACTTTCCTGAAAAAAAACACAATGATTTCCATTCCCATCTCAGAAGATAGAAATTTGCTGACATATAAGCAGAAGAGGGGTTACCGAGACATAAGAAAGCACTTCGTTAGGGACTGTGATGGTGGGTCAGTCAGGGTTGGCTGTGTTGTATCAGTCAGGGCTGTTATGGTGTGGTAACAAACAACCCCCAAATATTATTAAACTTTTAAGAGTAAACTAAAACTCAATTCAGAAACCCACAGGAAACAAATGTTTGTCATATTAGTATGAAGCTAACATCCTTGTAGTTGGGAAATGGAGCTTAGACTGCCACCCCAGAAGTCCCTTCACATGCCCTGTCCCTCATTCCCTCCAAAACAAATCACCTTGTTCACTTGTACAGTAATAACCTCCAAATCTTAATGGATCAAAACAGTTAAAGTGTATTTCATATTCATACTATGTACCTATCACCAGAAGCTGAAGTCACCACTGTTTTCTTTTTCTGGGACTCACGCTGACAGAACTTTCTGGAACATAGCCAGTGAGCACAGCAGAGGGAATGGTTCATTCTGGGGAGACGCACATTGGCTCACTGTTTAAAAATCTCCTATTCAGGTTAGATACTCAAGACTGAAAGAGATTTCCGCCAATCACTGCCCAGGACAGGGTAGGGGAAAGAATCAGGTGACTTGAATGGTCTGAGTTGCTTTAACCCCATGTGCAAACACAAACAGAGCTGTGGACCATCTTTGGAAGCACCTTGAAGCCTTGTACTTCCTACTCCATGGCCTATTAGTTTGGGGTAGGGGACAGAAGGGAAGGAGAGGTGAGACATCCCATGGCTAAATCCCTTTGGGGTTTCTATTTTGTTATTGCTTCAGGATGTTGATCTTTTCCCCTTTTTTTGGATGACAAGAAAGTGATTCATGTTCAGGGGAGGGATCCCATCCCCTGTCACTGACAGCAAAACTGTCAAAAAGCCCATCCCTATAAAAACTAACCTGGCAAAGGAGACCAAGCCTCCATATGGAAAATCAAAGTAAGGGATCTGGCAGGGAGTTGCAAAGATGGTTTGAATCAGAGGCAGAGACAGCCCATGGATATTGGGGTGGGGGCTTTGAGGGGCTGTCTGCACCCTCGTGCCAAGATGGCTGGGAAGCTGATCCAGTGAGTTTCCATTCGCTGGGGAGGGCTGGCCCTGTCTGCACTGGAAGCCAGATCATGGCAGGTCTCTGGTTTAAATTCGGCTCATCGGAGGTCCTCTGAGCTAATTGGGAAGGAGCCGGACTGTGTTTTCTTTCCTGCTTAATAACAAGGGGAATTGCTTACAGCTCTGGACTTTATTAGGGGGGAATTGGACATTGTTTGGTTGGGCAAGAGGCTCCGTCCAGGGAGATAATCTCTCACACCTGTTTGGCTTTGTTAAGCAGCCAAGGGGCCCCGGCCTGATTGCTCTGTGTTACTGCAGGGATTGATATAGGGGGAAGAAAGGAAGGGACAAGAGAGAGGATGAGGATTTGCCTTCTCACTCCTAATTCTAACAATCTACTGCTAAAGAGGACGCAAATGCTAGTGACAGTTAATAAATATGATATTTTCATCTGGTGTAGATCTGTCCAGCAGCATCGATTCCCTAAATACTTACTGGGCATCTGCTGTCTGCAAGGCCCTGTCCTGTCCTAGCAACAAACATGATAGGCAGAGTTTCTGCTCTTTGGGGATTTGCATACTGGTCATCCCAAGAAATGACTGGAACATCTCTCATGGTTCTAAGAAGCCAGGTCACTGGGGGAAAGAGGTTTCTCTAGGAACTGTTGCTGGCTCTTTGCCTGTGCCTTTTCTTTCACTGGAGTCACTGCCAACATTGCCGGCTGTTTCACAAGCCCAGGGAAACTTGCCCTTTATCCTTTGGGGGAAGCTTTACACTCACCGTGCTGCGAGAATGGTCAGTGGAACCTGTGAGGATACAGGTGGGCATATATACCTGTGGGAGAAGGGAACGTCCCTCATCCTGTGGCAGGGACACACACCTGGGGCCTGTTGGTTACTAGCCACACATGTTCCCTCTTCTTGTTCCATGGCCACTGGCAACGGAGGAGTCCACTAATGCTTGCCCCACCAACTGGAGCAAGACACCAGTTGAACAGCTGGGGAAATAATAAAAAGGCCCAGACTCATCTGGATAGAGCACTGAGTGTCCTGCACAGTGATCAATTTGAATCTTAGCCCCTTCCAACTATAATGACTGGGGCCAACTGCAAGATGAAGATGCAAGGCCTTGGCCAGGAAAGGGGAAGTCGTGGATCCAGCAGCCAGACCCCCAGTGGACACGCAACTTCAAAGATACTGCAATCTCTGTTGCAGGACATGCTGAGAATCTTAACTGGGTGATGGTGGGAGGCCCCTTCCACATCCCAGTGGGAAATGGCTGGGAACTTCCTCTCTGAAGAAGCCCAGGGCAGGCACTGGACCCTGTCCTTCTGTGTGCCTGTGTCATATGGTCGATGACAAGACCCTTTTCCTTGTCTACAGCACCTAGGTGCTGCTCCAGGTGGTCGGCACTGGTCAGGGGCAGGTCTGGAGCATCAGGGATAAGAAGCCGGGGGCCAGGAACGCATCCCAGAAAGCCTAGTACGCAGCAGGAGGCAGGACCAGGTGAGCAGAGGCTGCAAGGCCCCAGGTGTGTTCCATTTGACTTTACTTACAAAACACAAATTCAAAGATTAAAATTATTAAGAATTTTAAGACAGCATCTGTAGAACACTACCCCCCAAGCATGGTCCCTTAGGGTCCCCTTGGGTGATCACCCTGATTGCCTATCCAGGAAGCCAGCCTTGCCCTCAGCTTTACCACTTGTAAGCAGTACAATCTTGAGAATCTTACTTAACCTCTTTAAGCATGGATTTTTTCATCAACAATGTCATGCTGAGAGCACCTATCACAAAAGGATGTTGTGAAACATTTAAAATGATAATCCATCTGAAGTGTTTAGGGTAGGGCCTGGCAGTTAACAAGCACTGTTTTCTCCACCAGCTTTTCCATTTTGTCCTTTCATGACCAGTAGCGAGAGATTCCAAGTATCTAGACAAGTTTGAGGAGGTGAACCGCAGTATAGAACAGGGGACCCTCTGCTCCCCAAAACACACCCACACAGCACTCATATAGACGCAGACACACACACACACACACACACACACACACACACACACAGTGCTCTCCTTAACCTTAAATGCTAATGTGGATTTTCTTTACAAGCACTTCATGGACACTGGTGTTCCTAGGTGGTGTTTCAAGGGTCCCCATGAGCAGACAGGAGTTGTAGCCATAATGGGCGACCCCCCCCCCCCCACCCTTCCACTCTCCCCATTCAGCCACAGAAACTGGCCTTTTGGTCTGAATCGTATTTTGCTGTTTCATCTAGGATTTTGCTTGAAAAAATAACAAGAGTTCTGCTGTTCTAAAAAGAAAAAAAAAAAAAAAAAAACGAGAGCCAGCAGTCGACTCAGTGGAGCAGTGGGACGTGGACTCCACCGTAGCTATATGCCTATTGAGTTGGGCTCTCTGGCCAGGTGGCTGCTGTCTGACCCAGGGCACAGTGGCTGTCCATGGCCTGGCAGACAGATCAAAACTGGATTCTGCCATCACAGGTTGCTTGTGATGGAGACACAGCCAGTAAGTGCAACTGAGGTTGAAAACAGGACTTTCCGATTCCCAAGGGCCTTCTTTTCCCACTGCACTGCCTCCTTGCTCAAACTCAGGTCTAACAGAGATGGAACTTTCCAGAAGAGCTTTCTGAGAGGGAGGTATTTTGATCCTCCTTTGAGAAACAGTGGAGTAGGAATCAGAAGACCTAGGCTCTAGGTCCAGTCACCCTCAGTCATGTGGCTTTGGGCAGATGGCAGAAGCTTTTGAGCCTTCATACGCTCATCCATAAAATGGGAGGATTCACCATCTTGGTTTTATCACCGAGCCTTATGAGGTTCACGTGATACAGTGTGTGCAGAAGTCCTTTTGGAAACTGTACAACACAATCCAGGTGTGTGAACATTTTAAGCATGGGTTCTTGCCTCCTTTCCTGGCCTTTGATGAGCCTTGTTCTGGCAGCCCCAATGAAACAGTAGGGCAGGTAGGAATTGCTCTTTTGTGTCATTTTTTGACCAATGGCCTTCTTTCACTTTTGTAATCTGCTTCTATTAAACCAAAGCTAAGCGATGAATCAAACACATACGCACCCATGTTCACCTACGTGTACTTCTGTTTAACTGTTATCCTGTAACTCATTAAGACTACCCCCTCTCCTTACAGGCAGTCATGGTATTGGACAGCGGTGTGCTGGTAAAAGTTTAACAATCAGCTCTCTTAAGCAAATATGTTCATGTTTCTACATATACATAAGCAATTATAAATCTTATTGATATGAGGGATGAGAGCACACAATTTGCAAATAATTATAAGATAAGCAATACCCTTTATTGTAAATTCCATATAGCTAATAGGTTCTCAAGAAAACATTTCACTGGTTTTTCTTTTGCAGATAATGAAAGAGTAAAATTCCAACCTAAATGCTGGTAGATACCTTCATTTTTGTTAGGGAATAAGATGAAAGAATGAAGATGTATTTGTAACCTCCCTTCTTAGTTGGTGATATCACTGATTTCTTCACAGAATCACAGAATAGTTTTTGCATACTGAGAGAATCTGACCTTGAAATATATATATTTTTGGCTACTTACAATGTAACAACTATAGACATGCTATGCCTTTATGTTTAACTGCATTATTAATATTTTCATCACCCGCTTAAGCCTAGGCAATTATGGAACCATAAATCCAACCCTGATTTGTAGCATTTTTAGATTTCCACGGGGTTAATGTTGCTCCCTGTAACCAATTTTAAGCTAAAAATCTGACATCGTGGAACACAGAGTAGGAAAGAAATGGCCATAGTCACGGTTATCCAGCATTTCCCCCATATAGACACAATAGAGGTCAATGGCCTCAAGGGCACAGATAATAATAGTAAGACACTGTCAAATAGGATGTGATAAGCTTATGTACCTTGGTTTTTAACATAATTTATTTAATTGTAAGTTTATAGGGTTTCATGTTTAATAGTGGCTGTGTTTAATAGCTGGCTCGCAAAACTCTTGTAAACTTAACGATCAGCCCCCGTGAGTGGGTATGAGCTGGCTCCAGCACACCGCCGCGTGTTTGTCTTTCTCCTCCTTATGAATCTGCCATTTTTCAACATTCACAAGGAGTTATGTAGTACTTAAATGTGGTACAGGATCGGGATTCAGAGACGCAGTCCTGGTTCTCATGCAGCTTACAGTCTTCTTGAAAAACAAATAAATGAAGCTGTGATCTAGAGCTGTTTTTGAAGTGTGTGCTTGTTTTTTTAACTACGAGATAGAAAACCCTGTTTGGAGTGCAAGTGTGTATCTGTCCTGTTCTTATTTCCCTGTTACCTTCTAGGCCTGGAACCTTCTGTCCATGCTCTCCAGTTTTCTGGCTAAGTTCTTTCTTATTGAAGCACTTTGGCTGAGGACCATGGAGCTAAGGACCATGAGGTGTTGTCTCCATGTGGCCCTCTCTGCCTATCCCCGGTGTGGCACCCTTCAGAAGAGAGGTCCCCTAAACACTGTGTGCTTCGTTGAGGTCACAGCGATTTCCCCTTTCCTTTATCATCAGAGCTTCCTCCTAAGACCTCCACCTGTTTCATGGACAGGTGCAAATCCTGGACCCCAAGCAGAAATACATACACGAATCAAAACTTTAAAATGCCCACTTACCCTTTGCTAAGAACAAAATAGAATTCATGTTGTAAGGGCTTCCTCAAATTTTGTAGATTCCCCTCAAATCAGGGACTTACCAAGTCATGGCTGTACCTCTGTTTATGTGAGCTGGTGTAAGGCTCTGAGAGTATTGATCACTTTGCCCAGAAATGGATGCGTGTGTGCATACATGCATGTATGTGCACATACACACACATACACATACACACACAAAGCTCTTCATGTATGACCAGAGTTTGGTCATCAAAGGGCCAGCAGTGAGTCCTCTGTCATCATTTGTAATAGCTCCTGAAATGACTTGGAAAACTTTAATTATGTTACTGCCTCGTTTTCAGCTTTGTTATCTTTTCGGCTCCTGGAGGGTGGGGGAATGGCAGCCTGGGCTTTTTCTAAAGAGCCTTTGTCTCTCTGCCCAGGTATTAAGTTGGTGACGCAACAGTCATAGGTACATTTGGTTCACTTTTCTACCCCACCCCCCCGCTCAGCGCCGTCCTGGGTCTGAATGTGGGCCTGTGTTCTCCTGGTCCCCGGCCTCAGCCCTGCACAGGGCACTGAAAGAGAATGGGCCACAGGAATGCACCCAGAACAGAGCCAAATTGTTCAAGCTGCGTGAAGAAGAAAGAAAAAACGGAGGGGGGGCTGTGGCTGGGAGAAGAAGAAAAGCTTTCCTTGTTGGCTTGATTTCTCTGGAGATATTTGGAGGATCACACAGCAATTTTTTTAGCGGGGGGCTCGGGGGGAGCAAAACTGAGAGAGTCGAGTTCGATGGGCACAGTGGCCCATACAGAAAGGTGACATTTGAGAGAACAATTGCTAGGTTGTTCTGCTACATTTGTGGCCATGAATGAAGCTTAAGAAAGCTGTCTTTGGATCGCTGCTAATAGTCATCTTCATCATCCCTGCTCGCTCTCTCTCTTTCTCAGTTCCCTTATGAAATAAGGGCACACAGGTAATAAACAAAGCACTATAAAAGATCGGATTGAGGTATTCTGAGGGCTCAGTCAATGTCGAGAGCAAGTGTTCAGCACACAAGCGCTGTGCTTTCTGCTGCAAAAGCCGGTCAGAGGCCGAGGAATAGTGGCAGGGTTAGGCTAGACCCCCTGCTGCCTTGCAGCAACCCTGCTGAATTTATCAGGGCTAAGTCGTTGGGCGGCTAATCCACGCCTGACGACTCAGGGACAGAGGGAAAGATGGCGGGGTAGAGACCCTTGGATCGTGCTCATGTGGATTTTGGATTTTGACCTGACTTTCTTTGTCAAGTCTCATGCCAGACCCAGGTGAGTAGCTGCCTGAGTTAAAAAGCTGTTGTTCAGTCAACTCTGACTTTTCCCCCAACTGCGACAGATGATTCAGTGGTGCTTATTTCTTCTCTTTTTGCCCTGGTTTAGGGGCTGGTGGCTACCTGTAACCTCCCTGCAGAATCCTTTCCGGCCACCTGCTGCGTGAGAGGCAGGCCAGACTCTGCAAAGGAATTGTGTTGATGTGTAGGAATGAGCTAGGTGAGCTCATTTGCTGTGTGGGGATGGTCAGCACAGAGTGGACAGAGACAGGCGTGAATGACTCTTCACCCGACGGGCAAGCTTTCTTGCCACGAGTCTCCTTGTTCCTGGCTGAGCCTCTATCTTCTACCTTTGCCCCTCTGTAATTCTTCTTTGCTTCCAGCTTGCCAGCTTCATCATTAGTGCACAAGGAAACCCTTGGCGCTGTCTGGTTTCAAAGACAATGCGTGAGTGGTGGGCACCTGCTGTAGATCTGGTTTCCTCCCGAGAGTTGGTACCCAATGCCCTTGTCTAGAAAGTTCAGCCACACGCAGGTGCTGGTGAGCTGGGCTCCTGCAGGCCAGGTGTCTGGGCTGACAAGCAGCTAAAACGAAACCCCTGGGTTTTGGGGCTCTTGTGCCTCATCGGAGCCTTCCACTTCCTGGGCTGCTGTGTGTCCTTCTTCTCCTGGATCACAATCACATTACGGGGAAAAGCATCTAGGAATAGGCCTGAATGAAATGATATCAGTTTTGCAGAGAGGAGTATAGGGTTTGAATGGGTTCGTGCCTGTGCTTGTGTGAGGCAGACACACCGTATAGTGATAGGAGGGCTTGACAAAGGCTCAAAGACCCCTTGTGTGGCATCGTATGGACAGGATAATTATATCAGGTACTGAACTCTCAGGCATCCTAAGGAAAAAAGCTGTCTAGCAGCTATGTATTCATGTGAGTGTTTTCATTAGTGAGTAATACCAAATAGTGGTTTGGTATGACATTTTGTAAGATTGGGTGGTTTTATGTTAATGCTATATGCTTAGCTTCAGGATTTCAGATACTTCCCAAATGACCCGTTTCCTATTATTATTTTTTAACCTCCCATTTTGTGAGTCAGCTGTGAAACTGATTCAGTCAGAGGTTTCGATTATCTTCCAATTATTGCAAAGGAAGTCCTTCTGTAATTTAACTAAAACCTAGACTTCCCAGATGAGAAAGACTGTGTGTGTGTGTGCGTGTGTGTGTTTGCATATTAGAACATACACTGTGAAAGTGGCATAAAAACTGGTATATTCCTTGTTCTGTTCTGGTCCATGTACATTAGATCCTTCAATCGACCTTTTCTGATAGGCTGCCGCATGAGACATGAGGCAGAACGCTGCCAGGGCGTGGTATGAATTCGTAGGAACCGGGTTCTATTTAGTGCTTCAAAAATGCATTTCATAGATATGTGCAAAGTCTAACATACCTAGATCTTCTCAACAATGAATAATAGGTACTTGAAAGCTTTCCAAATTTACCACCACATAGAAAATTTCCTCTTCATTTGTTCCTTGAGGCTTTTTTTCTGCGACTGTTTTCCAAAATAGTACTGATTTCTCTGGAAATAGCAGGGCTTTTAATATGTCTTCTCTGAGAGAAACGTATCAAATATCTGGTTTTAGCCTGAGCCAGGAAGATAGTGGGGATTCAGTAACTATTTGAAGAATGAAGGAGTGATTCCTAGTCCCCTGAACTGTACATAATGTGTTCCTCTGTATCTATGTATACACATATGGACTCTCTTGAGTAGAATATTCACAGCGTAATTGGACTTGCTGTCTTTGGACTCAGTTGACAAATTCTTTTCTCAATGTCTCATTTAATTTATCAGTAAGTTAAATTCAGTCAGTCAACCTATTGCTTGGCTATTATGTAAATATATCGCCAACCTATCTATCCTTCAGATTTCTTTGTGTATCTCCCATTATCATCTATATTTAATCATTATGTGTCATTGGTTTTATTTGTGTCTATTATATATCAATATAGGCTACATAAGAGTTCATTTTCTCTGAGACTGCAGTCTGAAATATGTACGGAGTATGAATACGCATGTAGCAGGTCCTGGAACAGAATTTAACTTCCTTTTCCAGTACTTGCTCGGAACTCTTGATAGTGACTAGAGTGGCCGGTGGAAAGGGCAGTGCAGGGGTCAAAGGCTGATACTCATGGCAGGTGAAAAGTGGAGATAGCCCATCACAGCTGGAAGGTTCTACACGTAAGCCTGAGCACAAGGTGCCCCCACAGCTGGATTCTAATGAGCACTTTGCCCAAACAACGTTGGGCAAAGCAATCGCCAATAGTGCTGGGCCCTGGACATCTGCCTTTCAAGACTTACGGAGACATGGGGACCCAGGGCTCAGACACATGCTACTGACTGCTTCTTTCTCTGCTTATTGGCCTTGTGGGTGAGGGCAGCATTAAGTGCCAGCCCAGCAGCCTTCAAAAGCAAAACGCAGGAGAAGCCAGTCTTGTGTTTGGGGCTTTAAGAGACTCCAAGGTGCCTTGGTGATCGGGAGGGTTGGAGAGCAGGTTGGCTTATAGCCATTCCTGTTGGTAATAATCACACTAATCTTTTCGAGGGAGGTTTTGTGGGTGTGCATGTTCCCCCTCCCCTTCATCCCCACGTCAGAGAACAGTAGGGGAGCTGTGGTTCTGCGGTGCAGGCAGCGCAGGCCGTCGGGTGGGTGAGGGCTGCGATGGATGAGGGTGCCCACGGGCGTCAGCCCACGTCCGCCGAAGGGGCCCTGGCCTCAGCACTGCCGCTCTGGCCGCGTGGTGGGGAAACACTTCACGTGTGGAGCCATGTGAACAGCAGCTCTTTAGGGGCTGTCCAATCCAGCGCCCTTTGGGTGAGTGCAATTCTTGCTGATAGCCAAGGAGGAGAGGAGGGGTGTGTGTGCAAGCGCACACTCACGAGTATGTGTGTGTGAGGGGGTGGCAAGTGCTGAGAAAAGAAAAGGATTTGTCAACTGAGTCGGAAGACAGCTAGCCCAATTACTCTGTGTTTATCTTTAATGGCAAGTTGTCAGCTCTGCAAGGAGTTCAAATAATCTACAAGAGTAGGCTAGGATGAGGACATGCCGTCCGGTGTAGAAAGTGTTATTTCAGCGTTCTCTGGTGATGAGATGTGCCTTCTAATTTAGGAAGTAAGTGGTCAGCAGATACTTGCGCCTAGAAGGTCAGATCAAGAAGCTCAAGGGATATAAGACCCAAACGGCAGGTAAACCTCACAATACCTCTGTCACTGGGGATGCTGATTTCCTGCACGTCCCCCACCCCCAAATGGGGCACATGATCCCATTAAACATCTTGCCCCTACCATTTCCTTTTAGTGAATTTCCACAGACTAGTGTTCTTGGTAGGCGTCGTGAAAGCCGAGGTCCTGCCAACCTATCAATTTGGGTAAATGCAGAGAGTTCGAATTCTCCTTGGCCTCCCGCCCCAGGTTTTCCTGGTGCCCACCTCGGGGGTGTCGCACACCCTGTTAAGCAGCTGCTGGACTCAGCAACAAGGAAGCCAGTGTGGCTGGTGGATGGAGTGTGCTGTTGGTGTGATTTGGCAGGAGGTTGCACGCTGGCACCAAGGGGCGGTGCAGACTAGAGGAGGGGAGGATGTTTCCACAGGGCTGGGGTGGGGGTTGCACCCAGGGGAGGGAGGGTGGTAAAGCTAGCCACCTAACTGCCACCAGAGGCTGACGCCCTTGGGGAGCGGCTGATCTGAATTACATTGAGATCCAAGCAAAGAGTTTCTCCCCTCTCAGACCCCAGGAGTTCTCCAGCCTGCGTTTTCCAGCTCCCCACGAACATTTCCAAATTAAAAAAAAAAAAGTGTGGAAAAATACAGTAAAAGTGACAGCGCCTTCCTGGTTTCCGACAGCTCTGTTTTGACTTCACGATCAGCCAAACTGGAGCCCCTGAGTAGCTGGCTTAATTTGTCACCTTGAGTTATTAACCGTTTCCCTGCCTCTCTTGGTGGGTGTCCTTCTGGCTGCTCTCCCTGGGCTGCCTCAGGGACCTGTTAATCCTGTGCCCTTTCTCTTGGGTTTATGGTTCCCCTTGAAGAGCCCAGTTTCTCTCCTGGAGTCAAATCTGAATTCACTTCACTGTCAGCTCCCGGTGGGTTTTGGCAAGTAGAGGCTGAAACAGAAGAGGAATGGGAAAGGGTAGGAGAGATTGACTCTGGAGCCAGCTCCCGCGTGGTCCAGAGTGTCCTATACAAGTTCCACTGTTTAGTACGTTCCTCTTGGTTAAGGGTCAAAAGGCAGAGGAAGGCTCCTTCTAGAACTGGGATGATATAGGAGACAGTCAACGGGGAAGTGGAAGCAGAGTTAATCTCACATACATTTTATTGTCAGTAGAGTAAGTCTTTGCGGCAGATGGCCTTGCCCCTGGGCATCTTGTCTCTCTTCCCACCATCCATCTGGTACCTTCATTTTGTCACCTGGCTGCTCAGGAGCTTTCGGTGTGACCCCATCTACCCAGACCAGTGCCTGATGTTCTCTCTTCCCTCAAAACCTCCATGTCCCCAATCCATTCTCCTTGGAGCCTTGTACTTTTGGACCATGCAATTTATGAAGAGAAGTGAGTCCAAGTTCATGAACTCTTTGGGGGCTACTGGTTGAATGCATTATTCAAACAGAGTACATAGCAAAACTAAGGTGTCTTTTAGAAACAATCTTAACTTGGATGAAAAATTCAGTTTTATTTTTGTAAAATGTAAATTTCACTCTTTTAAACAGGGTAGTAAATTGGCATGACATATGATTCTAAATAGACACATGCATGTGGGGATGCTTTCTGCAGCAACTCAGGTCCTCTTCTGGAGGCAGCGGAAATTACTAGCATGTGGCTTGCTCTTCCACACGTTTTATGCACGCAATAGCAGTGATATAATCTCTACCTCTTTTTAATTTTTAATAATTGTTTTTTTTAGAAAAGTTTCAAATGCAAAGAAAAGTGGCAGAGATATTATGGAGTTCCTATATGCTGTGACCCATTATTCTCTTTTATTAACATCTTGTCATGGTATACTTTTCACACCAAAGGAACCCACATTAGTACATTACTCTTAACTAAATTCCATATTTGATCGGATTTCATCGTTTTGATCCCAATGTCCCTCTTCTGTTCCAGGATCTCATCCAGGACACCACCTTACATTGTCATCCTGTCTGGCATTCTCCAGGTTCTGACAGTTTCTCAGACTACTTGTTTTGATGACCTTGACAGTTTTTAGAAGGGCGGCTGAAGAATGTTGTAGATGCTCGTCAATTTAAGTCTTGCCTTTTTTTTTTAAACAATGTATTTTAGAGATTGTTTCAGGTCAGTATTTAAAGATCTCTACATTCATTATAAATTTATTCTATAGATATGTTAATACTGTAACTGATTTAACTAGTCCCCTTGTAATGGGCATTTAGGTTGCTTCAACAGTTTGGCCTTATAAACACAGCTGAAATAAAAACCTGGTACACGTTCAGGTAAATCTGCTGGATAAATTCCAGAAAGTCAGATTGCTGTTAAAGAAAAAGGTATTTGTAATTTCTCAAGCTATTTGCCATAATGCCCTCCTTAGACAGTGGACCAGTTTATATTCCAACAATAACGTCTAATCAAAATGCTGCCGTGGAAGTTCAAGTTGGAGGAGAAAATATTTTTAAATTGGAAGGCCATTCAATGCTTTCGCAAATATCCTTAAATCACAGCACAGTCGGAAAAACTACAGGAAACCCAATTTTTTGGAGCGACCTATCCTGTGAGCTAACTTAATAAGTTAGAACCCAGACTTCCCTTGTCTCCTGCCTAGGCGCCATTCATGCCCATCCCCTGTACGCTCTTGAAAGCTTCCTATCTTTGCATAGAACATTCTTCATTCTTTCAAGACTCTCACCTTCTTCCCCAACTATCCATGTACCCATTGAAAGCTCTCACGGTGGTTAGGCCCACGCAGCTCATCCTCTGTTATTTTAGCACAAATGCACTCCATCTGCCTTATGTTTGTTTGCACCTGTATGCTGAGAGGCTCAGGGTCTTAGGTCATTGCTATACTGAAGAATGATTTTGCCAGAATATTGTGACTATTCTGGGTTATGGTGCTGTATGTTCTCCTCCTTGTATCATTCCTCAAAGGCTCCTGAAACGCAATGTGAAACGAGGCTGTGTTGTTAGTGGTGCTGCTGACAAAACCTCTTCTCCGTCCCCTCCACCCCCCACTACCGGAAAGAGCCACGTGGGAGGAAGCCACTGCTGTGAGGGTGTCTGCCTGTCCTTGGGCTTGCGGTACCCCCACTTTTTCCTCCAAATAACATGAGAGGGACAAATATTTTCTCTGTGGCTAAGTGATAATTTCCCAGAAGTGGTGAGAAATGGCTGTAAAGGTCACTAGTGAGATCTGAAATTACCTAGAAATGTTGCAAATCACTGAAGACGTAACTCCGGGCCACCACAGGCTTCATGGATGGTGGGGATGGTGGCTTCTCTGATGTGCTGGCATGAGGCTGCCGTGAATTTATTTATTGCAACTGTGTTAGCTGCCAACTGGGAAGGCTGTCCCCACTCGGACTTACACTAGGCTCCTTTTGGTGCAAATCCAAGTTGAGGTAGAAATATTCTTCTCTCATGTAGGTCATCTTTTGGCTAAGCCTGGTAACCCAGCCTTCCTGAGAGCAGAGCCTTGAGAAGGCCAGAGTCTTGCATATGGAGACAGGCTCTTTTATTTGTCTAGTAAAATATGCCCCCTTGCACCTTTACTGTCTGACCCCCCCTTTACACATTTTTATCGACATGGTTTTTATTCCATTTGGTTCTCATGTGTTCAATCTATTTAAATGATGGGAATTTAGAACTGGAAGGCATTTTGGAACCCAAGGAAGAGAAGCCCGGAAAGATAAAGTCTCTCTTGAGATGGCAGTGCATTCAAGAAGCCAGTGGTCAGCTCAGGCAGGCCTCTAACAGCCATAAGCTATTTTCTTTCTGTCACACTCCCTTATTTGTCAAGTATCCAAAAATAATAATACTAATGAGAATGATAGCTGACTTCTTTCCATGAGCCTAGGACATAGTAAAGGCTTTACCTGTATATTTCCTTATAACATCTCTGAGGCACAAAACTATGAATTTTCCCATTTAGCAGATGAGAACATTGAGCAAATAGTGATTAAGTTACTTGCCCAAGATCACATAACTAAAAAAGGGTGAAGCCAGCCAGGGCAATCAGACGGCAGGGCGTGCTTTTCTGTACGACATTACTTAGCCCATGGAATGGACAGTATGAGGTCTTGCAGAGAGGATACAGCAGAAGCAATCTTGGCTCTTTTGAGGGGGCGATAAAATGCAGAACACCCAGTGACATTTGAATTCTGAATAAACACTGAATATTTTTTAGTATACTTACACTAAAACTATTTGCTCTTTTTCTAAAATTCATCTTTAACTGGACATTATATTTCCAATAAAGAGTAAATTTTTTCTTTTAGGATGACTATATCCAAATATTGCCTGAGACATAATTTTCCTGAAAAGAAGTATCTGTGGTTGATCTGAAATTCAGATTTAACTGAGTATCCTGCGTTTTCATTTGCCAAATCTGGCAGCTACCTGGAGAGCCCTTGGAAAGCATTGAAAAGCTGATGCTGGTATAGTATATACTCTATATCCTTCCTTCTCCCACCAGGTTATCTTCTCCCCTCCTTCCTTCTGGTCTACCACTCTTCCTGTTGGGCCCCGGTGCCCACTGCCTGCACTCCATCCAGAATCCACAGCCTTGAGACCCAGCAACAGGTTCTGGAGCTGGGTTCCAGGCTAGCCTGCAGCAGTGTGCAGTCATTTCTCCTTCTGCCTGGGTGCCCAGCCCTGGGGTGTGTCCTGCAGCTCCCAAGGCCTCCCCTCTCCTCCACGAACACTCTCCCTCTTGGTTCTGCCTGATTGCTCTGTCCAACCCCTAACCCCACCCCAGATATATGTTTCACCAAGGTGTCCACCCTGCCCAGTGGCGCACACTGGTCTGCATCGGGTCACTGTGTGTTCATTAGTATTCACCTAAGTTACAGAGCCTAACGGCAAGGGGCAGCCAAGTAACCTGGCTGCTTCCTCGTCCTCTCTCTGAGATAGGCTTTCACGGGAGTTGGGGTGAGCTCCTGGGGTGGGGTGGGTGGGTGCTCTGGGCACACTAGTGAACAGTCACTGCCTGTGTGTACTCTCTGGGATGGGGGCGTTTCGCTGGCTATTTTAAGGCCAGACTGGTGAATGTTGGGTTCCCCTTTGTTTACCTAGGCTCTCAATATTTTCCCTGGCACTCTCTGAGGTGGTCACAGAATGTGGGAAACCAGGCAAGGGAAAAAATTAATGCTCTGTGATGGCGCCCCTGGTAGTTGCTGCTAAGTTCCATGGAAAAGACAGGGGTTGGAGGAGTGGGGGGCTCACTATCTGTGTCTTAGGGGTTTCTCGAAAAGCTCTTAGCTGTATTGGCAACTACTCAACTCTATAGAGATGGTGGAAAAAGAAAATTGGCTGCAAACTCGGTCCGAGGCCTGCCTGGTAGCCCCGACCCCACCCATCCCCATGGGGTGCCTTTGCCCACAGTGAATGCCCCTTTATCGTCAGTGAGCGATACTGACTTTTCAAAAATACTGTGTAGGCCTTGTGTCCTAGATGCCTGTGGCATGCAGGCTCTGCTTCCCTTTCAAGGCTGTTGGCTTCAAAACCCACTCAGAAACCTGAGAAAAATATCTCCAGTTGGCAGGAGGCTGACACCAACCGCATTCTGTTTCTTAGCCCACAGGCCACAAGTTACCTACTGGACAGTTATTGTAAGGAAAGGAAGCGACTTCAGTGCTGGGACTTATGTAGCAGGCAAATCATAGTTATATAAAAGTCTTTCACAGAGTGTTCCCTGTATCTCTTAGATTCACATGTGAAGATTTGGTTCATCATCTTCCATGAGCTGTAGATGGGCTTTGCAGGAGAGGCCCCTCACGGCCTTCTGCAGGCGTAGCCAGCCCTCTTGGTTACCACTATTTCATTAGAGTTGATAGTGGAAATGGAGTCCAAGTGTGGGTCTGAAGTTGGGCATGTGGTTGGAATTGGTCTTGCCCATGGGTCAAGCATTTGTTAAATGCATACTGTGTACCAGGTACTTGATTGGTTTCTGTGCACACATTATGTCCTCTGACTTTCACAATGACACCATGCGGTAGATGTCATTGGGCCAGCTTTACACATGCCAGTTTAAGGAGCCTGACTATGGCCACCAGACAAGGTCAGTCTGGAATACCTCCAGTGCCCTCTTTTTCTATACACGAAGTCTCACTAAAATAGGAGAATCTTTCTCTTGAGCCTTTGCCCATATAACTTTTCCTTCTTCCTGGAAAAAAACATTCATTCCTGAAGTGAGAGATCCACTTGAAGATTTTTCAGTCAATCATCACCTATCTGTAACTGACTTTTGTTCAGATGCCAGTGATATGGTCTCATTACTCTTCAGTCAAATGGAGTAATAAACGTCTCCCCAGTAACATGTCTTTCTGTCACACCTGGATGGATTCTGTTCACTGGGTGATCATGTATATCCTAACTGGTCAGAAGACATAGACTGTTAAACATGGTCTCCAGCTGACTCATATTAGCGTTCAACACCTCACAGGATAATTACTCTAGGCTAATAAGAGTGGGTCCAGAGGGTGCATGACATGAAGCTGTGAACTTTCATTCCTATTAAAGGTCATCCCCAGCATACAAGCTCTCAGTGTTGCTTTCTAACTTCCTAGTTGGGATGAGCAGGGAGACCGTGTTCCAAGTCCCTGGTGTTTGACTAAGTCCAGGCAAAGTCATAATTCTAGTTTCTATTGATTACAAGGTTCCCATCAGGATCCCAGCTGCCACTATTTCTTCTATCAAATCAGCACACTCTGCCTTCTGTTGATGTTATCGCTTCTAATTTTGGGGACTGCTGACTTGTCTTCATTTTGAAAACCCTGAGAGCATCTACAAGTGAAAAATCCACAAGCATGGGCCTGTGGTCACACTCATTATTAATGCAAGTTTTATTCAGTTCTTGACAACCCAGAAGACCACAGGCCTTCTCATACTAGGCAGACCTTCCTTCTGCTTAGAGACAGGAGTTAGTAAAGCACAAATACGTAGAAAAAAAAATGTCACATGCCAGTTCTTACTCTGGAAGACATTCAAGCCAGCATCATGGAAGGTAAGATGAGGCAGCAGTATCTGCAGAGCCAGTCTCTGTCCTGCATCACAAGCCCCTAGATGTGCCCATCATTCCTCATCTGTGAACATTTAACCTAACCATAAAAATATTTGGGGGGCAAGTTGGCTGATACTTTTATTGATTCCTTTTTCTCCAAACTCTTTTGCCTACGCTTTTTGTGTTATGCAGCAAATGACACTCATTCTGTAATATTTCTAAAGTACCTACTGTGGGCACAACCCTATGCTTAGTCCTCTGAAGGACGTGGATGAGATCAGGTGTAAACAAGGGAGTCTCAGTGAGCATGCCTAGAACTAGCCAACAGCTGTGAGACAATAAACATCTGTACAAGCATGATACTGGCAACGTAGCATAAATACGTGCTTTTGCCAAAATATGCAGATTCCTAAAGCTCCTAGAAATGAATTTGGACAATACAATAACTCCTTCATTATCAGGTTCATTCAACATACATTTTTTTGAGGTCTTAAATGTCCAAACCTCAGAGTTAAACACTAAGAGGAAAACGGAATGGAAAAT
Organism: Smutsia gigantea; assembly: GCA_032199065.1. Taxonomy (NCBI): domain Eukaryota; kingdom Metazoa; phylum Chordata; class Mammalia; order Pholidota; family Manidae; genus Smutsia; species Smutsia gigantea. The sequence continues at coordinate 209,801 of JAVSCE010022426.1, forward strand.
AGATAAGGTTGCTGTCCTCAAGGAGCTTATAATTAGGACATTAGGAGAGATTATAAGTAGCTCTTGTTTATATTTTTATTGTAAAACATGAGTATGGAGTCTGTTCCTAGGAAGAATGTGATTTACGAAACACAAACGCGGTTGTCAGATTCAAACAGACATCACTGTTTCATAGCTATCCATAGATTTAAAAAAATTTTTTAATATAAAATAAAAAGTAAGGAAGCTTGACACTAAAAGTGTGTTTTTAAAGAAGTATTTCTCTGTGTTGAGGTCTTCAGTTGACAAGGAATGTTGAATGTGCTATAACTCATCAGAGAAACCCTCATAGGTGGCCTGGATTCAAGACAGCTTTTGAAGAACTCGAAGGTCACAGAGAGACAGGCCCCAGGAAGGGGAAAGCTTTGAGCAGAATACAGAAGGGGACAGAGGAAGTCAGCATGGTGGTGGGTGGTGGGAAGTGGGGACGGAAAGGATTCATTTAATGTGACTGGAAGAGCAAAGCTGTGTGGTCAAAGAGGGGAAGAATGAGGAAGGGAGAAAGGTAGGATCTGAGTGCTTTCTTTTTAGCGGAGAAAGTAAAATATGCATGAATGCTAAACATAAAAATAGGAGGTGGAAAGAAATTTCATATTTTGAGCTGGCTACTCCCAGACCCCCAGAAATCATTTTTTTCCCACTTTTCTCTGCTATTAACACTTATCTGGTTAAAAACTTAAAGGAATATTGCACTCTATTCCATCACCAATGCTCACGTCTCAGTTTGTACCCTTAACACAGACGTGCCATGAAAAACATTTGTACCTTCAAAACAGGGTGATATCAAAACACCTAAAGCAAACACTGTTAGAATATGCAAGAACAATTTGGGCAAAAAACACCCTTGTAAACCCAAATAAGCACAAAACCACACACACACAAAAAAAAAAAAGAAAGAAAGAAAGAAAGAAAGAGAGAGAGAAAGAGAGAAAGAGAGAAAGAGAGAAAGAAAGGAAAAGAAAGAAAGAAAAAGAAAGAAAGAAAAAGAAAAAGAAAGAAAGAAAGAAAGAAAAAGAAAGAAAGAAAAAGAAAGAAAGAAAGAAAGAAAAGAAACAGCAAAGGGAGTAGTTTCTGTTGGAAGAGTTCTTTTTCTTGACCATCTCTTTCCTTCTTTCCTCAGGTAAGGGTGATGGTACCCTTGGCAGTCTCCAAGCATTGCTTCAAGAGTCAACTATACCAGTGGTACCCACAGCTGGAAACTTTACGGCAGTGGAAGACTCTGTAGCATCTCACAGACTCTGAGGCCAAGGAATGGACCTCACTCCTGAGCAGAACAAAACAGCAGCCTTTTTTCCTTTCATGAGAAAAAACTACCCCGGAGATAGTAGGTTTCCTATTGGATTCTTATCAAATTCATGCCTTGACCTTGCCTCTTCTCAGGCTTTCCTTTTGAAAGGAGGCAGAACTACAGCGACCGTTTCGTGGATTCAGTGAGAGAGAAGAGCTGTCAGTATAGCAGGGGGATGCTGTCGTCAAGAATCATTTTAATGACAGTCCATCTAATATTTATGGAATAATCACTAGATGCCAAACGCTGGAATAGTGATTCTTAACTGGGGGTGATTTTGACCTCCTGGGGACATTGGAAAATGTCTGTTTTTTTTTATTGTGATGGTGGAGGTATGGTGGCATGTAGGTGGGTACCACTAACATCTAGCCGGTGGAAACTAGCATGCTGTTGAATATCCTAAAATGTGTAGGGGTGGGCCCCACAGCAAAGAATTTTCCCACCTGAGATGTCCAGTGTTAAGGCTGAGTAATCTTGCAGTAACCTGAGGCTTTTACACATATTTCCCCTTCAGAATAACCCTATGAGACACTTAATTTTGTTCCCACTTTAAAGATGAGAACACTTGGGTTTAATGTGACTAGCTCCAATGGTTTTGAGGTTTGAACTCTTTCAGCTTTCTTTCTGGAGATCTATTTGGTCCTAAGAGAATGGCAGGAAATTGAGATTTATTCAATGGCTGGGAATTGGCTCCTTCAAATGTCAGCATGCAAGTTCTTCAGCTCAAGTGGAGCCAACCCCCACCCCATTCTGGGATGAGACTGGCTAACAGCTGGTGACTGGAGAAGGGGAAGAAGATATTATATAATGTCTACAAAAGTAATGAAAAGTTGACTTAACTTCTAAGATAAGCAGCAAGTAAGATAGAGAATGAGAATCTACAGTGATTAAAAAATATGTTTTTGAGCATGGTATCCAGACTGTTCCCCACAGCCTCTGTTCTTTATTCCTGACCTCTGATAGTGGTGTGGCAAGTACTGTTGAGAAAACAGAGATCCCAAAGCCATGAGACTCAGACGAGAGAGGCAATCTCTATACTGCAACCTTATACAGATTAGGTCATTGAATTCCAAGAGTGTTGGGTCCTCTGGAAGACAACCTCTGTTTTTCTTTTTTCCCTTTTGATAAATGCCAAGCTCCTTGTCAAAATATTTATGACTAGAGACAGGAAAATCAGACGTTTTGTTTTGAATCATTTCTCTGCATCTGGCTGGCTTGGGTGTTCTGACCACATCTTCTCTTTCCTCTGCTCTTTTTCTCTTTCCTCTTTTCCATGTTTTCTACCTTTTTCTCAGGTCTATGTCCATCTTTTCCTCTCTCCTTATAATATTTCTCATTGTGTAGGCAAAACATGAAACAAGGGAATGGAGGAGGATTGCCAAAATTAGACTGACTGTCCAATGTGTTGGGTCAGGGAGGGCAAAAATCTCTTTCGTGTAGTTAGGAGGCAACTTTGAAGTTTTCTGGAAATGAATGAAAATGCCCTGAAAGTCTTTGAAGCATGACAGGTCATAATGGGGTGCAAATCCAAATAATTGTTTACCCTCCCAATTTTCAAAAACGTTCTGCCCTAACCAGCTGTCTGCTTTGTCCTACTGCTGATGCATAGTTAAATATAACTGTTGTTACTTAAATTAACAGAATTCAGGGAAACTCAAAATACAAGTCAATTTAACAATTGTTTGTAAGCATGTATTATGAGACACCATAATATGATGTAACTAACCCCTGCTCTGGAGGAACCTTAACATTTTGGTGGGGAAAATGAGTAAATACACACCCAGTTGTCATATAGGTAGATGTATTAGTTATCTATGCATAATGAACTACTGAAAACTTAGTGGCTTATGATAATATACATTTATTATTGCACAGTTTCTGTAAGTCATGAATATGGGCATGGTTTAGTTGGGTCCTTTGTTACAAGTTTTCTCATCAGACTGCAGTCAAAGTCAAGGGTCTGTGGTCCTATCTGAAGCCTCAACTAGAGAAAGAGTCACTTCTTCATTCACCCGTGTGGTTGTTAGAAGGATTCAGTTCCTTGATGGTTCCTTGAGGGTCTCAATTTCTCAGCAGCTGTCGGCTGAAGGCCACCCTCAGTTCCTTGCCACGTGGGCCTCTCTAACATGGCAGCTTGCCATCAAAGTGTGCAAGCTGAGAAGGTAATAGAGAGTCTGCTGACAAAACCAAACCTACCATCTTACATAAACTAGTTTTGGAAGTGACAGCCCATTGCTTTTGGTCATTCGATTGATTAGAAGTGAGGAGGCATTAGGTCCAGCATCCAGCACACACCCAAGAAGAGAGGATTATACAAGGGCTGAAATACCAGGAAAGGGTCACTGGGAGCTATGTCAGAATCTGCTTACCACATACAAAGGTAAGGCATTGTTAAAAAAAGTCTCAAAGAAGCTGTGAGTTTGTCAAAGCAGGAGTGGTGTAAGAAATCTTACCTTTAAAAGGAAGTATTTTCTGACTGTAATGATCCTGGACTGTTCTAGAAGGCTTAGGCATCTACCCAGTGATTTGTGGAATAATCCCAGACCTGCAGAATGGAGCCTTGGTAGCTAGCCACTTGTCGTATTATGTCCATAGTCATGAAGCAACATGGATGGAACCTCAACAGTGTCCCAGAGGCCACATTTATGATCCCTCCATTCGGAATCTGTCCCAAAGAAAAATTTTGGTAGTCAACTGGTCCTTTAGTAGTTTATTTAGTCACTCATTGTATCTATCGATTAATGCTAGACAGTGAAACTCAAAAATCAATTACATTTTAGGGACTAGACAATGAAACTCAAAAATGAATACGGTTTACTTTTGAGGGTCTCTCCACAGTCTAGAAAGCTTTACTGGAACATCGCCATCCTATTTTTTTACATATCGTCTATGGTGGCTTTAGCTACGACAGCAGACTTGAGACCATACAGTCCACAAAACCTAAAATAATTACTATCTGGCCTTTTAAGAGAAAATGTGCCATTCCTGATGTAGAGAAAGATGGACTTGCACCCCAGTAATGACCGCATTGGGATAGGTGATATTCTAGACTTACAGACAAGGATCCTCAGGAGCAGGCAGGTGCAGGTTCTGTTCATAACTGTTTCTGGGTTGGTCAGCAAAGGCTTTGTGGAGGTCTCCTTGAGGATAAGTAGGGATTTTTCTGAAATGAGAGGTGTTAGAGAAAAGATTATTTATGACACTTGTTAAAAATGGTAAAGAAAACTTTATTCAAGAGAGACTGCTGCAATGGGGGCTTTGTAGCAGGGGAGAGAGATTGGGCTCAAGTCTGGATATAGCAAGGACGAGGAGAGATTTATAGCCAAGGAAGGTGGGGGCAGTTGGTAGAAAATTACTAAGAGGAAACGTCAAGAGTAGGTGGGTTCTGGCGAAACCAACATGACAGGATTTTTGCTGACGGGACGCCGGGGCGGTAAGACATCCAGGCAGTGGTTGAGGAGTTTGATCAGATGTCCAGGGTGGAGGCTCTTTGTGAAACTGATCCAGCAAGATTCTTGCTATAACTGGACTCAGTAGTCCAAGGACAGAGCCCAAGGTTGGGCCTTGTCAGAAAGAGGACTCAGAGGAGTCTGACTCAAGTCTGGTCAAAGAAAGACATCGTTCCCTCTCTTTCAAGGCTCCTTAAACTGGTGACAATGGATTCCTTAGAGGGTTCAGGCATTCCCTGAAACTGACTGCCAAAGCCTGTATTTATACGCGTATGTGCATTTCCCAGCCCCCCCCCCAGGGGGGTTCCATCTCTTTCAACAGGTTTCAACAGTTTAAGAATCACTAATGTGGGCAGACAAGGTGGCTTGTGCAAAGCCAAGAGAAGAAAAAAAAAAGTTCCAGGTTCAACAGTGAGAATATGATTAGGTTTCTATGGGGTACAGATGGAAAGAAGACTGAGCAAATGGCCCGCCCCACAGGAGGGGTAACTCAGGACCTGGGTGGAGTGGAGGTCTGAGGTGGACTCAGTGCAGTTTAAAGGACTCACCAGGACAAGAATATTGAACAAAACCAAATGAAACAGACTTGGTCTTTGCTCTTAAGTGGCCACGCCATCAAATGCGGCTGATGGACAAGCAAAAAGAACTCAGCCACCGTGCAGAGAGGCCGTGGGTGGGCAGTTCATTGTGTTAAAGCTGGAGGAGTTGGCCAGATGTCCACCCTTTAATCAATCTTTAATCAAATCCTATCCCCTACCCCCCTCCAAACCAAAACAGCACTGACTAAATCGGCCTTTGGCCCCGAGAAAGTCTGGCCAAACAGCAAAAGGCAGGCACAAAACCCAGCTTCCTCTTCAAAAGGGGTCTTGATTCTTGGTTGTGCTGTGACCACGTAGAAAGACACAGAGTCCCCAGTACTAGGGGGAGAGCTCCTGGGGTGAAGGGGCTGAAGGCTCTGAACTGAGGTGTGAGGCCGGGAGGTAATGATTTTCATTGAATTCCTTTTTATATTTTATTTAGATTAAGGTCTGCTCAGCAGGGTGATTTCTTAATTAGAGCCGCCCAGCCAGGCAGAACTCCGGTTCAGACCTCTGTGCTACCTTCTAAAGTTTCATGAGGGACCTCGTCCTTCCTTATTTCCTGAGTTCTAATATTTGAATAGTATGTAGTGGATTTCAATGGGAGGAAAAGACATGTCATTTAATCTTCTTTATTAGATTTTGCCTGTGGATGGGGAGAAGGGAATGACAGAGAGGGACCTGTGTCCTCTCTTTGTTAATTTGTTTTCTTTTTCTGTATCTTTCTTCTAGTGGTCAAAGGAGGAGGAGACCCAATGGCCTTTTTTCTTTTTGCTTCATTTTTCAAACAAAGAAGCTAAATGAGAACAGTAAGCCTGTAAGAGCATTGTGTTCCTTGCAAGACTTTTCAAGACTTGCTGTAGCGATTGATAGAAACAGATTGTATAGTTCCTCCTTTGGTGACCTTGATTCTGAGGGTGAATGTGATGATCTGACAGCTTTTTGTCCTCTGCATCGCTGTCCAAGTTGCAGACTGCTCAACAAGACCTCACAGATTAGAGGCAAATTAAAGAGAGAAACGGCATGTTTTCCATGGCATATTCTCTAACCTGCCATAAATTGGCGTCAGTTTGGATCACCGTTCAACAGAGGAAACCAGTTTATAGAAACAGAGAAAGAAGATCAAGGGCTGATGTAGGGAAGGGAGGTTTGTCTTCAGGATGGGATTGGAAAACTGAGCAGGAATTAATAAGAGCAAATAGTCCACAGGGGCTCTTTTAGAGGGAATCCATCTACTGGAGATTTCCAAGAGAGAGAGAGACTGAATTCAGCATGGCGCATCAAAAAGGAAAAGAACGGCAAGAATTGTGTCCAGAACTCTCCCCACTGTCCTGCTAAACGCAGACACACAACTTGTGGTCTTGTCTTGTATTTTGTTTCCCATACCAATGGACACATTTGATGAGGGTCTGTGTTCTTTCATTTGTATTCTATTACCTGCATCCCCCCAAATCCTACGTGTGCACGTGCACATATGCGTGGGCATGCACATGCACACACAGACACACACACACCCTGCAGCCAATAATCCTCCCTCCTGCCCCTATCCTGTTGATCTTTCTTCCCTTAAAAATTATCGGCAAAGAATTTGTTCATTTGGGAGAATTCCAGGCACTACATTTATGTTCAGTTCAAATGAAATGGGATCCAGACTTTTCAAACCGTGTTGTTTTGCAGATAAAGCGCAAAGGCAGGACCACATTATCAGGAGACACGGCCCTTTCTTTTTCCCTCTGCCTTTTGTTTCTAAGCAATTTAAATCTTGTTTGGAGAGTCTCCTGACAGGGCCAGAACATTTTTCACCACGTCTATTTCAGGAGAGTTTTTAGTTAAGAATAATGAATTTACCTCTAAGCAGATGGAAGAGTTTTTACTAAGCTAGAAAAGACACTTATACGAATATCCCCTAGAGGCTGATCTTAATCCTCTCATTGTTAAGAAGGCTTGGTCTAAAGTGTCTTATTTATGTGCCAAATGCCTTTATTAAATCATTATATTAACACTGGAAAAAAATCTTATTACAATGAGTTTCCCTGTATGATCAAAAGTTGTCCACGGTCCTTTTGATAGCCTACTTACTCCAAAATTTTAAAAGGTGAAATTCCAATAGAGCCCCATGTTTGGCCAGTTGTTTTCAAAATTCACTGTAATATGGTTGGAGAGGTTACTAGGTCCTAGATAGGAAAATGGTTAAGTTTTATCAAGGCAGTAGTCCCACAGAAATGAATTCTTGGCCACACTGTAATAGGATTTGATCTGTAGAAACACAATAGCTCTCGATTACCCACTTTGATTCTAAAAACCCAAGTGGCAAATTCAAAGACAAACTGCCTAGTGAATCCAGGGTGGTGGGATGTGAGGGGAGTTTGATTAGTCAAGACAAGGAAAGTTGGGTGCGTTTGTAAATGGATTTGGAGAGTGAACTAAAATAGATGTATTTCTGAACGCAAGATTAATCCATGTTTATTACACAGGGGTAAGTTTCCACTTATAAGCTTACCACTGAGATAGTACATTTGCTTAGGATTCCCAGATTTCCTCCTATATGTGGAAGTGAGTGTTAAAGGCTCAGTGTTAGGGTGTATTCTAGAAGCTGGGGACCAGATGGACAGTCGGAGAACTTAAAAAGAGAAGCAGCAAAATTTGGAGGGCCTGTCCAAACGATGGCCTGTTGGAGATTTGGAGGGCTAGATTGACCAAGTGAGGGAAGTCAGTTGGAGGGCCCAGAAGAAGCAGCAGACGTGGTGGGGCTGCACATGGCTGAGATGCTAGGTAGCACCAGGAGGTAGCGAAAGAGATGGGATGGCTGCAGCTAACATCAGAGGGAGAAAGGGGATCATGCAGAGGGCTTGGCCGTGGAGATACATGTATAATCTTTCAGCCTTCCAAAGAGTATTAACCCAAATTACCTTTCTTGCTTATTGCAGATGACTTAGTGTCTCGTATTCTTACTAAGTACCTGCCATGTTAGAAATAAACATTTGGGAAGCAAGGGTGATTTTTCTCTCTTCATTTTAATTGCCATTGTGATGTACTCCCGGCCTGACATTACATGACGTCTGGCTTAGATCAGCCCCTGGCGGAGAGGCCCATGCTGATTTAGTGACTGCAGTTATGCCTGCCTCTAACAGTGCTCGGTCTTTGTGCGACATGCCCTTTGAGTTATTTTTCTCCTATAGAAGTAGTGGTTATGTTGGGCCCTCTATGCACTCTTGCCCACCGGCCCCTTATGACACACATTGGTGAGACAACCAGCCAGGATTAGGGGCAAGGTCAGTGACCCTGAAACAGAATGGAATTAATTGGCAACAAGGGGGTTGATTGCATGAAAATCATCCTATGAGTACTCTACTCAGCGACCCCAACTGCTACAAGTGTGCGCCTGCCTCCCATCTGGAATGATTCTTCCAGTAAAAGCTGCAAAAGGGAACAAACATACAAACAAATGTTTTCTGAATGCCTGTCTCTGTATGGGGTCTCACCCTGCTGCAGGGCTGCATGTCAGCTGAGAATGGAGACTGGTCATCAGCCCCTGCGTTCAGTCTGCAGAGGTTGGAGGAGTGAAAACAAGCTGCATAACCCAGTGCTGGCAGCTGGTGAGTGAGGGGCGAGGGGCTGGGTCAGAAACTGCAGAAGCTCCAAGTCTGGGGTTTACGCGGTGGGACCTCAGGGGAAGGTAGCGTGAATGTTAAAAGCAAACCAATTCTAAGCCCGTTGGAAAATATAAATTCAAGTGTGCTTTCCCCTAGCACACCTGACTATTACTGTTTCACGGAAAGAAGAGTATGCTGCATGCTACCTTTGAACCTGTCCTCATGCTTCCGCATTCACCAATGATACCAAGGGAAGTGACTGCTCGCGTCTGCGTTTGGGGGCGAGAGCGATGTAGAGTGAAGCATTGCAAGCTCCCTATTACTAAGCTGCTCCTTCTTCTTCCTCCTGAGAGGAGGAACTTGGCTGTGACGCCGCGGAGGCTCGAGAGGTTAGAGGCTGGGGCAGGAAGTGGAGGAAGTGAGCAGGGGGCAATGCCGGGATGGCTGGGAGAGTAACCAATTCCTTCACTGGGGGCAGGTGGGAGTCTCCAGGGTCATTATCGGGCAACCCAGGACGGCGAGGGAGGAAAGAGATTTCCGGAAGTCTCCTGCTCCCCTCCCGCCTGCTTCCCTCCTTTTCCTAGCGGCTGATGGCATGGAGCAGCCGCGGAAGGAAGGATGTATCAAACCGAAAAGAAAGAACCCCTGCCATTCGCCCCCATGACACCGACTCTGAACTGCAGCACTATTGTGGCAGCGGCGTGCTGCAGATTAACAGCAGCCAGGGCAGGAGGCAAATCAGATGCCGAAGGAGCTGACTGACTGTTTTCTTTAGCCCTGAGAGCCCAGTGAGGCACAGGTCCCGTATCAAAGGGAAAGGAGACGAGGTCTGTGCAAGCTCACATCAGGCCCTGGCAGGCAGCGGGGGTGGGTCCAAGTTCTAAAGATGTCCGTCAAACATCAGCTGAGTTTCTAGACCTCATTTCTGCGGCCCTTATGCTGAGCAAGTGTGCAAAAAAAAAAAAAAAAGTCAGAATCTATCTGCTTCAGTGAGTATGGGGGAACTGAGCAACGAGGGCGATTGGCACAGGGTTATCTTCTAGGTCTTCAAGTGTACCTATTGTTTTATGCTGCTCCCTTGCTCTTCCCTGCATAGAATTTCCCATAGGGAAGGCGTGGGTCTTCACTAGTACAGAAATGAGTTTTCACTTCCTGCACACAGATGTCAAGGCACCACCGGAGAAAATGCCAGGAGCAAGCATCTAAGCTTTTGGGGGTAACTGTGGGCCTCCAAATTTGCACATAATGGAGGAACATCTGGTAACACCAGTGTGCTTTTTATTTCTAGCTCCTTCTATCTGAACACACTCCAGAGGACCAGTAAATATCTTGATCCTTCATTTTCAGGTGGAGCAAGAGAAGCCCAGCCAGGAGGAAGTGATTTGCTCACTGACTTAGGATGAAAAGGGCACACTTTCTGGTAGGAATACCTATTTTTGTGTGTTCTCAAGGTTTGCCTGGAAAAGAGTGTGAGAGTGAGTTGGAATCGGTCATGTCTGATGTCTTTCCTCTTCCTTGTTGAGAACATTTTCTCCAGCCTGCAGATCTCACTGAGAGGACATGAGACATGTCATCAGACACCTGGCCCCTCCATATATATATATATTTTTTGGTTTTTCTGTGTTTTCCGTTGCCCAGGAAGATGTTTATTGTTGTTACTACTGTGACATCTCTCTTATATTTTCTGTGAAAAGGCTTAGGCGTTTTCAAGAACTGGGGGACACCAGAAAAGTGTACAGAACAGATAAAGGAATCTTTAGTTTATTCTCTTTGGGGATGTTTCATGTTATACAGCTTGTCCTTTTTCCTATGGAACCCTAATAATCTTTTGTGTGGAAGGGAGGAGACCTTTTGTCCTTGGGCAGGGGGTTGGCTCCTTGTTTGAGGGGGAAGGAATTTGCTTTAGGTCTGCCTCTTTTGACTTTTCTTTCATCTCCTCAACTTCCCTGTGAAAGAGCTGTCATGTGCTCGTTCATTCACTGATCTTTGCTCACTCCTTCATTCAGTGAACATGTGTTGAGCACATACTTCCAGGGGAACGAGTCAGAATGCTGTTGTTGAAAGGTACGTTTCTTTAAATATCACCTTCCTATTCTCTGAGACCTGCCACGCTCTGAGTAGTGCTGCTTTCTTGAGGAAGGATGAGCTAGCACAGATCCATCGGGAGAAGACTCTCTTTTGCCTCTCCATTCTTCCTGAGTGAGTGGTCAGTACAGGCCTCCTCTGCAATGCTCAGGCCTGCAAAGACTCCTGAATGGGATGGAGAATGTCAATTTTGAAAATAATAGCAAAAACAGCGTATGGGGAGAGAGCTCATCGCGGTTTACAGAAAGCTCTCATGTACTTTAGCAGAATGAGTTCATTTGGGGATTAGTCAGGCATGAACTCAAAGCCACGATCCCTCCTAGGTGGGCCCTTGATTAGTGTTGCAGATAAGGATGCCTAAGACAGGCCTCCTGACTACTCAGCAGCACAGTGGCACCTAGGAAGCACTGGACATGTGACATGTTTCACCCAAAATGCAGCCTTCACTCACAGTTGTACTATGTACGCCACACATCCGAAAATGATCAGGTCGCCTCCGTGACACGGGACACCTGTGTTTGAAATGGTTGTTCATCCAGCTCAGTCTTCCTCTTAACTGCTCGCCAAGCAGGGTCATCCTCTCACAAAACAAAACCAACAACAGTGAGAAACTGACTTATAAAAAATAGAAAGAATGATGATTGTAGGGATTGAGCCTGGTTTCGGGATTTCTGTTCCTGTGGGTGTTTTCTTGGACCCAGAATCATCCTTAAATCAAGAGCATGTGCGCATGCGCTTGCGCGCGCTTGCGCGCGCACACACACACACACACACACACACTATACTGGCCCTCAAATTTTGACCCTTGCGCCATTTATCATCAGAAGTCACAGGATCCACGGTTATAGGATCCAGAACCGAGTTAAATCTTTGAGGAACAAATTGTGCACATTGTGTTACAAATCTAAATGTCATTGTCAGTGATTTATGATCTTCCGTGATTGTTTATTTAGTTTCTCTTGTCTTAAAAAAAAAAGACAGCTTTTAGGGTCAGCCTTCGTGACAGCACTACACATCACCGCGGCGTCAGCCCAGCCTGTGCTCTGCTTCAGTCTGAGCATGATGGGGAATTTGATGTATCCCCAACCAGCTGGTCACCATCTGTATATGCCACTCCCTCCATTATAACTAACCAGGGTTCTGGGGAGGGAAGAACCAGCCAACCCGACTGATTTGAATGGATTTCCACTCTTCATGTTCGAGCATTTTGGGTTTGAGAAAAATCCCAAACACTTCGAGCCCTGGGCACTTTTTCCATTAATTTCTTCAACTGATGTGTATGTCAAGGGAAACTTAATACGAAGGTTTCTGATTCATTTACACTTAACTCATCAAAATATTGTTCTATAAGAGGGATTTGGTGTCCAAGAAATCTTAAGAGCATTTTTATAAGCTTTTAAACGTGAAGAAACAGAAGTTGCAGTCTCCCCAATGTAAACAGGAGTGAATCTCTGGTGGGGAAGGGAAGAAGGGAGGGCCGTGGGCGCCAAGACACACTGACCTCAGTCCCAAGGAGTCGCCAACACAGAGCCCACTACTTTCCAGCTGCCTCCTGGCGCTCATCATCTCACCCATAATCAGGGCCGCTGGCGGTTCAACCTTTTAGAATTCTAAGGGCAAAGGTGAGCTCTTTTTAGGGGTCCTGCAGTTGGCAGAGAAAACTCCCAAGTGTTCTCCAGAGAAGAAGGATATAGACTCCAAAATTTTACTTCCAGCCAAGACCCTTTTTTTCCCTTCAAAGAAAGTGCTCATAATGTATCCTTTCATTTATAATTTTATGAAGGTCTCAATTGAACATATAAAGAAAGTGGAAAAATCTAAGTTGCTGGGGATGTTTGGCGTTCTTCCCTTCTACTCAAATTTACTTTCTCCCCCAAGCAAAATGGTTTCAGAGATTCCAATGAAAGGGTGAGGGGGACAGTGAGGGCAGCTGTCTGGGGTGAGAGTCTTCACAAAATTCGTTGTGGATTAATTGGGTAGGATCTGCTTAGGTTTTCACCCTATTTCACTTGGCTTCCTACGTTCAAAGAAAACTCCCTTACATTTCAGAATGCTGTCGTTTCTGTCAATGGGCACGCACATGTTTTATCTTGTTTATCCTTGGATCTACAAAGTGGGCAATATTACAGAATCTAGCATCTCTTGTTTAGATTCATTTGTTTGTTGTGCATTGTTTTTAGTTTTCATTTTCTAAAAAGAGGAAAAAGCTTTAGAATAATAGATACCATCTGTGATTAAAAATGTTGTTATTTTTGTTTTTATTCCTTATAGTTTTAAGCCAATGCAGAAAGCATTCACATTCAGAAAAGGAGACAAGGAAAAATGTTAGACATCTAACACTTCTCTTCCGATGGATCAAATACATGATTAAGTGGAGGCTTTTTTTCTCAGTCCAAGATTTAAGTCAATGCTATCAGCAATATCTGTTCTTCTCCTGCCTTAGTTTAAAAAGATTCAGGCCATATAAAAACTGAGGATTTACTCAGATGGAGATATATTTTCTTCTATTCTCTTACATGATTTCAGGTACATGCCTTACCTGAGGGTCCGATGCTAGCAGAGATTCTGTGTGCTCATCATTTGCAAGGAACTTCCCAACAGAGCTCCTTGAAACACCTGTTTGGTGACCTGGTCAAATGTATATTCTTGTCCTGCCAGCTTACTGGGTAAGGAATGCCAGAGACTTCTGTGTGGTGGGTGTAGAGGTGGAGATTTTTGAGAAACATCAATTTAGAAATTCTTTCAGAAGTTCTAAAAGGAATATGAAAAAACGTCATCCTCCTCAAAAACAAGGTAGACTCGTGGGTATGTTAAGATACTCATCTTCCACTTATTATTTAAATGTCTCCTTTCTTTGGAGTAAAATTTCAAATATTATTATTATTGTACCCATGCCAACTATACTCTGATTTATTTCCCTGTTAAATTATTTCATTCTTCTGATTTTTCTTCTTTTGAAAAAAAAAACCAAATATGACTTATATACCTTTGCAACTATTTTTGCCTTTTTAAAAAATTCTTTTTGGGTGTTTAATTTTACAGCATCCCCCAAAACTTTGGTGTGGGGTGTGCCTCTTCTCTATCACAAAATATCGGTACTAAGGTCTCCCGTATTGCTTTGTGCTACTTGGTTTATCGGTTGGCAAAGGAAATTCTTGTCCATGGAGGGTATATATTTTCAGCAAGGTTTTTCAATTTTTTTTCTTTCTTGAATCAAAGTTCCTCTACGAAGGAAACCTACTGATGTTAATATAGCTGATATTCACTGAAAAAACTTCGTTAGGTTTATAATCATTCCATTTTCCTGTCTCAACTGCTACATTCAATAATTGAGAAAACCGTGTCTTAATGAAGTCATTTGATGCCGGTATTGGCTGGATAAGCTAGCAAAGCCACTTGCAGTACCAGGTTACTTGAGAATGTTGTCCAGACTATATCCTTGCAACGATGTTTGTTAATGACCCAGCTTCAGAATAGGGACTTTGGACTGAGAACACGTAACAGGGCTGTTCACAATTCTGTGACGTGGACTTTTTGATTGCAGGTTCATAGGAATACTTTTCATATTCTGAAGTGTATTTGCTCATCTTACGTGTATATTTCTAGTTATTATTTGTTCATTGATTCATTTACTAACAAATGCTGACTATTGGGTGGATAAGCTGGAAATAGAAAGATAAAAAAGACAAAGTGCCTGCCTGGCCTTGAGTTTATAATCTATTAGGGGAAATCTAGGAAGAGATAATTAGAAAACCATGTAAGGATGTCTAATACAGACATCTTGCAAAACACTTAGCCTCGATGACTTTCAGCTTGGATATGATCTCCCATTTAGGAAAGGAATATCTCATTTTGCTGAGAGGGCTGAAGAACCTTCATAATGTGTACAGACACCCCAGAACTAACATCTTTTCTGCTCCACAAACTTCACCTCTGGTAGGTCTTCAGTTTTGCCACAAAACATCAGATTGGCCCCATTCAAACTGCGATTCCTATTCTGAAAATACATCAATTATGCCAAAAGGTATGCTTGTATTTTCGGGACCCTCATGGCTCCAGTTTACTGGGGGAAGAGAATTTATTTCCACTTCTAAAACTTCTACTTTGAATGTTGAACATTGTTTTTCATTCTAGTTAGGTCTACAGTCTAACAAGGTTGACTCTCTTCTAGCAATGGTAGAAGCCCCTTCCCCAAATCACCTTCTTCTTCATGGACCATTAAACCAGCAGAAAACACCAATTAAATGATCATTAGCTTGAGGATGAATAATTATGCTTAGATTTACATGCTGCCTTTTATGTTCAAAGAACTGCTTAGGCATCACCTAATTAATCTACAAATGAAGACTCCTTCCAGCATTACTCTATAATTAGATAATCTTAGGAGGAAATGAGGATTGCCAAGGGAGAGTTGGGCAGCCTCGCATGCCTCTATGGCATTTATTTTTTCATTGCTCAGGTAAAGCGGCCAGATCTGAATCCAATTGCCAGCTCATTCTGCGTATGTACAAATAAATTCTTTTTTAAAAGACCAATGTTATATAACTGATGAGCCTTTGGAAACAAAAACAAATGAATACCCAAAGTATTGCCTTTCATCTGAGCCTTTGGGGTTATTTTTTAAGGCTTTATTCTCCATGAACAACAAACTGAAGTGACTGTTTCATGATACGTGGCAGACTCTACTTTCCCTCTTTTCTTCCCCAGTGTACTCATTTGAAAAAGATTTTGCACCGTGTGTGTGTTTGTGTGTGTTGGGGGATAGAGAATGAATAGTTCTTTCAGGCCTTGCTTTTCTGAGTATTAAGGATTTGAGATAGGGCAGATCTGTACTGAGAAACTGACTAACACATTTTTGCAAATGTTTTTGAGAAGCAAATGTTTGTGACATTTATTATCATTTATTTGTTTATATATCAGATATTGGAAATCTCTTTGGTGTAATGATGGATACAACATAGTGGAATATATCTTGGTCAATTCATGACCAAATTATATTAAAAAAACAAAAAAGAAGAACCATTAGCAGTAGCAGAATATAGTCCTCAATGTTGTCATCTGTATGTTGGGTTGGTGGGTATGTGGTAGTAAAATATTCAGCCTCTGCGGTTATTTATCCAACTTTCCCGGAAGTACAACCAGTCTTCCCAGGGATGCAACAATAAGTGAAGTCAGTTCAAGTTTCTGGTTTTAGGTGGTTTCAAATGAGCTTGTGTTGAATGCTAACCTCTCTTCAGTTCGGCACCTAGTTTGTATATGAAAATTAAGTGTCTGGTGGGAAACTTTCCCCTTAATTTTTATTTGTATTAATGTCTCTTTCCCCCCTTCACTTACTTGCAGTAAATTGAAGTGATGATCTGCTTTTAAATTACATTTTGATAAGGGAATGTCTTTGGGAGTAGCTACTTAATTTTCTCACTATGAATATGCAGTTTCTGACCTGTCAAGACAAGCATAGATTTACCACGCCACACAGACATTCTGATATGAAATTTGGAAACTTGGGATTGTTAGAAAAGCTAAAAAGCCCAGATTGCACTCAGTTTGGACAAAGATAAACAGAAAACATGTTTTTTTTTTTTATGAAGAGATTAGATGAATTGATGGACTCAAGCCTAGACATCCACATAAGCCGAGTGGAAAATTATAGACTAACATACATCTGATATCAAAGAGAATGACTCTCTCCAAAAGCCCTCGCTTTTTATTTGACTCAAGGATTCTTTCTTTCTTTCTTTTTATAAAATCAGCAACTCCTAGGATTTTATAAAGAAAAATAAAACCCTCAAAACAGCATGGGTTTTATCCAACACTTCTGTGATTTCCAAATGACCAGATCTGAAACTTTAATCATCTCACACTTAAGGATTTCTTATGTGTGTTTTAATTTGTGGGGCATGTCCACAGACAAAGTGATTCATGAAAACAGAATCAACCTAAACTCCCAACTGGCCATATTCCTCTGTCAAATCAAGAAAGTCAGTTTTGCCTTGGGATTTTATAGTGTCCCCACAGTATTCATTCCCGGGTTTCTTTTGAAATGTACTTTAGCTCTTGCTTAATTCATTCATGGACCATTATTTGGGAAATTCCATAATCCTTATCCATGTGGAACTTCCTTCCTGGGCTTCCTTATAACTTGGGATGATGCCTTCTTTGGTTCACAAACCTATGGATCCCATTCTGTGAGCCTGTTTTATAGAGGCAGTATAGTAGGTGATGTATAGCCTTGAATTACATTTGGAACATACATAGGAGCTAAGATAATGCCTTTGAGAGTCACTGGTGGCCTTTGAAACTGTACTTTACAGAAAATCACTGCTAGTCTCAATCTCTTTTGAGCGGCAATATATAGCAAAAAAATATACTAGAACTCCTCTCTTAGGGAATCAAGCCTTGATTCTCTTCCAAGTTACTTAGGCAAATATCACTGTGTTTTTTCCTCAGCTATAGAATGACACTGGTTAAAAACTAAAAGTTTATTAATTAACATTTCAGACTGAACCCAAATCACTTGGAAGTATCACAGTAGAAAAGGAACAATAACATGAACAACAGAAAAACAGTCTAGAATACCAAACACCTTCTAATAATGAGAGCAACAGCTGTCACTCATTAGCTAATATGCTACAACGTTGCCCAGAGGAAGAGGCCCTTTCTTAGCTAGTATCTTATAATGGTTTAAAAAGCATAGGTTTAAACATCCTGACTAGCCTGGATGGCTGTGTGATTTTGGGACTCCTCAAGCTTCAGTCTGTCATCTGCAAAATGGGATGGACAAAGTACCAGATATCCTGGCCTGCCTAGACCTCTCCCAGTTTTAGCACTGAAAACCTCAGATTTCAGGTAACCCTTCAGTCCTGAGCAAGCCGGTTACTCTGTTGATGAGAAACAAATGAGAAAATGCATGCAACATATATGGCGTGGTGGCTGACCCCTAAGAGTAGTTTAATTGATTTCAGCCATTATTAAATGGATTGGAAAGTGTCAAACTTTATCTTTTTCTTTTCCCCCTCATACATTTAGGTTGTGCTTTTTGTAAAATAAGAAGGAAACACAACTTTCCAAGAGCAGCTGTCAGAGGTTGTCAGAGTCGTCCTGGTGACCATGTGGGACTTGGGGCAGTGTGTTATCCACGCTGTCCTGAGGGCGTTCTACGTTTGAGGGTGGCATGTGGATGGGGTGGGAATTGAGCAGCTATATGGCATTTTGTTTTTCTTGTTTTCTCTGTGCTATGATGATTTTACCTCTGCGTAAGTCTTCTTCTCAAGGATATTTTCAGCCCTGACTCTTTTGGGACCCAAATTTTCAACTTCATACCTTTTTTCCTAACCACAATAGCCAACACATATCAAAATACACTTTTCCACTTCTATGTTAAATCATTAAGCCTAACAGCAAGTCGTAAGTGACTTGTTTTTCCCTACTGTACAGGTGAGAACACAGAGACACAGAGAGATGGGAAAATTTACGCAGTGGTTAAGAGTTAGTTTGCAGGAGTTGGGATGCAGATCAAGGTGGGCTGCTCTCCTTCAGTCTCACTTTACTGACCTGTAAAATGGGCTAATAGTAACCGCCCATCTAGCTCACAGAGGTGTTGAAGGAATCAAATGATTTGAGGTAAAAACCCATCTGTGGCTAAAATGAAGGTTCCTGTGTCCAGGAGTCTCACCTGGCCCTTGTTGGCTCACTCACTACACACATGTGGGCAATGTGTCGTTATTGACTCTATATAAAGAGCCCTGCCCAGTGCTCTGGGCGACATGGTGGCAGGACTGCAGAGCAGAGGCTGGAGTGGTGGCAGCGCCAAGGACAGAGGCCCAGAGGCAGGGACCGGCTTGCTGCGTGCAGGCTCGCTCTGAGTGGATGCAATTTTAGTGACTGACCTGCCACCGTGGAAATAAAGTTGGGTATAACCCTTTCACCCCAAGAATGTTCTACTGTCATTTCTTTGGTCACACTGAATCCATAGTGAACTTGCCCGGGGCTGAAACCCATTGGCAAGGCAATTGGCGACAGTTGGCAGGGTTCACTGGTAACAAAGGAAAAAGAACAGGTTGCTCTCATGGAAGGAGTGTTTCAGCAGTCTGCACCTATGGACGGGGAGACACTTGAGTGTCCCCTGTGGACATGTGGCACTGTGAAGGGGTGGAGGACTGGGGTCCACCCCAGGAGAAAGCTGACTGAAATGGCGTCACTACAAAGTGGTGTGGCCCGAGAAGGAATGGCCTGAGAAGGAGCAGTATGGGGGTGCAGGCTGCCAGGTGCTGTGGGGCAGGTGAAAGAAGAGGCCTGAGAAGGAGCTGTACGAGAAGCAGCAGCACAGAGGCTGCCAGGTGCCGGGGGGCAGGGGAAGGATGTAGCGGAGCCGTCAGCCCAGAAATGGAGGAGCGGAGGTTTGAGGAACAGGTGGGGGTGGAGGCCCTGCCGGTGCCGGAGGCATCAGCCCCTCCTCGGTGGAGACCCCACCTGGTTGAAAGCTGGTGGAGAGCCAGGAGGACGGCAACTGCGGGTTCTTTCAGAGGTGCAGCCCCCTCCTCGGGTCGTGGAGCATTCCATGCTCTGCTTCTATCCTCAGGCTCCAGCACGAAGGGAAATACGGTCTGCTTCTCGAAGGAAGAATTTAAAGGGCCCCGTGAAGGTCATGAGGACCGAGATGTGGGTTGGTTTGAAAAGGCAGGAGCAGACAGAAAGAAATCGGATGACTGGAGTTGTGGCAACTGAGACCAGAACAGTGGTTCCGGACGAAGCAGAATGCAGCCATAAAGCAACAAGATCGGCCTGAGTGTCTGCAAGACTTTCTGCTGGAGGGGCTGGAGAAGGTGGGTACTGTAAGGCCCACCCAGGGTCCTTTTGGCTAACTCATTTGAGTAGAACTAGTTTGAATACAGCCAGGATGTGGCAATGGATCTCCTCAGACTTGAGGGTTATTATAATTTGTTGTAATTTTTGTTATTTGTATATTGTTGTAGATTATGGAATTTAGTTACAATGTTCCAGCTTCCTTGCACAGGGACCATCGCAGAGGAGTGAGGGCACATAAGACTGAAGAGAGAATCCTGGAGGGGTGGAGTGTCGATAAAGTGAAGGCTCCTGTGGCCAGGATTCTCACCTGTCCCTGGATGGCTAGCTCACTACACACGTGTGGACAATGCATCGTTATTGACTCTATATAAAGAGCCCTGCCCAATGCTCTGGGTGACACGGTGGTATGGCTGCAAGGGAGCAGAGCAGAGGCTACAGTGATGGCAGCACCGAGGACAGAGCCAGAGGACAGCTGTGTGGGCCAAGAGGCCCAGAGACAGAGACCAGCTTGCTGCATGCAGGCTCACTCTGAGTGGATGGGATTTTAGTGATTGACCTGCCACCGTGGGAATAAAATTGGGTATAAACCCTTTCACCCCAAGAATGTTCTATTGTCATTTCTTTGGTCACACTGAATCCATAGTGAACTTGCCCGGGCTGAAACCCATTGGCAGGACACCATCACCGTCAGCTTCTAAGTCTTAGAGAAATGCGCCTTTAGTATTCATTCACGGCACTTTTATTTGCTCACTCTTGCTGCATAGTGTGAAATGCAAACATTTTGGGAGATGGCAGGAGTGCTCTGACGAAGTAGGTCTCCTGTGTAGCTGTCCTGCCAATGGGTTTCTGCCCCGGACAAGTTCATTATGGAGTCGATGAGATCAAAGAATGACAATGGAACATTCTTGGGGTGAAAGGGTTTATACTCAACTTTATTCCCATGGTTGCAGGCCAATCACTAAAATCCCATTGACTCAGTGAGTCTGCATGCAGGAAGCCGGTCTCTGCCTCCACAGACATCTTAGTCTTTGTCCTTGGTGCTGCCACTACTCCAGTCTCTCTGCTCTCCTGCCGCCGGTCGGCGGCCCTGCAGCCATGCCACTCTGTCACCCAGAGCACTGGGTGGAGCGGTTTATATAAAGTCCATAACAACGTATTGCCCATATGTGTACAGTGAGCTAGCCAACCAGGGCCAGGTGAGAATCCTTGCCTTAGTGGAAACCTTCACTTTATCCACTGTAACCAAGGACACAAAGCCTCATTTACTTGGAATCTTCCCCTTGGGGATGAAATTCAGAGCAAAGAATTGTCCCAAACTTTTCAGATCAGTGATGCCCCTGCCTCTGACCCGGTCCCAGTAGCACTTTTTGCTCTTGAGACAACAGAACGGAAAAGGAGGTCCCATGGCGGCTCAATACAAAAGTGAACCCTGCCGCTTTGAGGATGGGAACCAGATGATAAAATTTAGGTGAGGACTGAGTCACCATTATGCAGCTCTACCTGCAAACTAATTAGAATTCAGGACTGTTTTGAAGAAGCCATCCAAACACCGACGCCCTTAGAACACAATAAGAAGAGCAGAACGTGCAGCTTGGGCTTGCTTTGGATTAGAAGGCTCGGCAGAGACAGCGTGTGCACACTGCCGATTATTCACTATTGTCCAGGCCCTGTTTAGCACGCGCCCACACAACACTCACTCTGATTAATGGGGTCTATGTATGCACACTGACATCAGCATCTGAGCTCAGAGCACTAGAAATCTCCCCAGGTGTGGCTAGTTTATTTTCAGGTGTGGACAGGATGGTCATTAGAAACAGAGCCAGATTGGGTCTCCTACCGAAACTCAGCACCTCCACCGCCCCGGCCCTGGCAGCATTCGGCTGCCTGGTGAGCCTGCCGTTTCCTTGTTGGGCCGGCGAACCTGTCACTCCGCAGAGGCCCGGGGTTCTGTGGAAGCCTCGGATGTGTCAGTATCAGTCAACTAATGGAAGCCATGTGTTTGCAGAATGGAAAAAACCTGGTATCTTAAGGCTCCAGACATGTCTCCCTGTAAATGGGTCTAAAACAGAGGCTTTTTTTTTTTTGAGTCCTTTTCTCTTCTTAGTGGGTTGTCGGTCACCCTGCTGATTAAGTATTGATAATGCTATTTGGAATGACCCCTCCAAAGGCTAGGGAAGCCGCTAAGATTTATTGAATACACATTACATCTTATGCAATTTATTAGTGTAAAGATGATTACATCAGTGAC
Source organism: Smutsia gigantea (assembly GCA_032199065.1). Taxonomy (NCBI): domain Eukaryota; kingdom Metazoa; phylum Chordata; class Mammalia; order Pholidota; family Manidae; genus Smutsia; species Smutsia gigantea. The sequence goes on from JAVSCE010022426.1 coordinate 231,886, forward strand.
TGTGTATTTAGTGCACAGACCTGCTAAGAGCTCTATGTGGGCTGACTTCTTTAATCCTGACCCCAGGGAGGGAGGGAGGCTATGGTCACCCCCATGTTATGGGAGGGAAAAACACCTCTTAAGGAGGGTGGAGTCACATTTCTGCTGGTGGAGAGGAATGGGGACAGTCACTGCAACGTGTATATATTTTTCTCTCCATGGCACAATAAATTGGAAAGATAGGAATTACGATGATAATCTTACAGCTAAGAAAGCTGAGATTTAGAGAACTTGAGTAAATTTTCCAAGGACATGCAGCTGATAATGACAGCAGAGGGATCTCAATAAAGTCAGTGTAGTCAGCTGTGTGTTACCCCAGAGCAGAGCTTCTATGGTAAGAGGGGCTGGATTTCCCAATGAACGGTCAGGGGTATGTGCTCAGCTTATCACTGGAATAGCATAAGCATAAAAAGAGGGAGTGACATTTTTTTAAACAATTTGGTTATTTCATGGAAATGCCAAAATATCAAAATACCTATATGGGAAATGAACAGAGATCCTGTGGGCTTCTCTCTTATTGTTTTATAGTTTTGTATCTTCAATAAAAAAAAAAACAAGATCAAAATCTCAGTGGCTGAAAATAACAAAAGCCTATCATTTGTCTTTACTACCCGTTCACCTCGGGTCAGCCTGCAGGGTTACTGGGTGGTGGGGTGGGGCAGGGAGGTGCAGCTCCACTTTGTCTTCCCTCCCAGAGGCAGGCTGCTAACTGGGAAAGCCCTTGCCTCAGAGGCATAGGGCAAAGAGCCTGGGCCATTGTGCATTGGCTCTGAAAAGCAGTCTTCTGCCTGAAAGAATCTTATTTTTCCTATGCTCACGTTGCATTGGCCAGAGCAAGTGTCATGACGTATTGACTTGAAGGAGGTAAGGAGTGTCCATACCACCATGTACATAAAAGGAGAAAACCCAGCATTCTGGGCAACAGCCTGACAATCACAATTTTGCCAGTAGACAGACAGGCAGATGATAGATATGTGATACACAGATAGACAGACAGACAGAGGGATAAGGAGAACAGTCATCTTTTCAGTGCCTGCTGCCCTCAAATGTCTTACTCTGTCCCAGAAGGGAAGGGAGGAGGGCAGGCAGCCTCTCAGTGGATCTGGATCCATGCAAACAGTAAGAGTCCGCAATCCCCACTTCTCCTCCAGACCCTGCATTCCTGTTCCTCATTTCCTGCCTCCCACCTCAGTCCCAGGTGAAGAGAACCTGTTTCTCACTGGAGTAGGAGCTGGGCTGATGGTCTCTTCACCCCCAGGGCTGTGTTCTTGGGCAGTTTTGTAAACGTCTGGACTGTCACACTGCAGTGTGACCCTGGGGCCTTCCTGCTCTTGGTGCAAATATGGCTCCGAGCAAGGGCTGGTCCTCCGCAGGGGGGTGGCCCTGGTTCTGAGCTTCCCTTTTCCTCACCTTTTTCCCAGTCCTTCCTGCTGACCATCTCTATTCAGAGAGCATCTGAATTCTGGACAGCAAAGTGAGGGTGGCCACCTTGGAGTCCCAGGGGCTTAAAAGCTCCCCTGTTAAGACAGCAAGTAAACTTTGGGATCATCTGTGGGTTTCCTTCAATCTCACCAGCTTGTGGGGCATCCTCTTCCTTTCAAATGCATAATTATAAAAACAGATTGCTTTCCCAAGGAGCAGCCCACCGTCCCCTCTGATTCCCACACAGTTGTGCAGTCTGGCACCCAGGCTCCAAGGCCCCCTTCCTCTGCCCTCTGCCACTGGCTCTTACCAGCTTCACCCTTTTGGGAGATGAAAGGCTGTGTCTGCAGAGCAGCCTGGTGAGTCTGCACCCTTTAATTAAAGTCACCTGAATTGCTCATGTGACTGCGGTCATCCTAAGACCTGGTTTAGCCCTGACGTGACTCCCAAAGGAAAAACTTTGACATTTCTTCAAAAACTGGTTGCAAACGGAGCTGTTTTCAAAAGTAAGGTCTCTCTCTCCTCTCTCTCTCTTTTTTTTTTTTTGAAAGAAATTCCTTCTTTTTCTTTTGTGGCTCATTAGCATCTTCTAATTTTTTTTTTCCTCTTTCTCTCTCTCCTGGAAGCTAGAAGTATTTTACCCTGGTTTGCCAAATGATTTTTATCTCAGTAGAAAAAGAACTTGCTATTTCCTGAAAATCTACCACCATCACCCCTATCGCCTTCCCCCCTTGCCCCTTTATAATACATTTTGTGCTGGGACTCAAAGTCAGGTAACTTGATAAGGAGTTAATGAAAACAAATTAATTCTGTCTGCATTTAAAAGAGAGACAGCTTGGCCTGACAGAGTTATCTTATTTGCTTCTCCGGACCTGGCCCATTCTTGATGTCACACTGTTGGAAAGTCTTGGTGTTTGGGGGAAATAAATAAAGGCATGATGTTTTCCCACTGGAATTAGGTGATTATGTATGGGCACATTATTCAGATAATTTTGGGCAGTGGGTGGGAGAAATTTCATTCCAACACATCTGGCTAATTGCTTCTAAGTGACCAGGTTGACCCTCCGTATGTGGACGATTTGCATTAAATCCTGGGACACAGAATATGAATTTTAAATAGCATTTGTGTGACAGCTGCAAAAATAGTATTCTAATTATCCTAGGTCTCTCCTTCTGGAATGGGACTGTACAGCAGTAGGGGAGATGTCCTGACCTGCCCTCCCTCCTCCCTTTCTACACCTTTATGTTCCCAAGGATAGAACATACTCACTCCATAATCTTTCTGGACTTGGAGGAAAACGTCCCAATTTTAGGAAATATATCTCTTTCAAAGCTGGGAGCGTTCTATACTCTTAAAGAGTCATTGAAACATGTTCATGTTACTCTAAAGAGGTGATACAGAAAGAAGGTAGCATAGGGGCGAGGGGTGATGCTTTTATAGCCAGTCATGTCAACTCATGAAGTGTGCATCTTCAGGAAGAGTAGCAGCAAAGTGTTGGAGAAAATGATTGTTTGGAGCATTGTGGGAATATGAGCTAGAGGTCTAGGCCCACCTACTGCTTGAGGGTTTGTTCTTACTCCTGGCTCCCCCAAAATACCACATATTAATGTAGAGAGGATGAGAGGCAAATGGATGTTTTCATCCATGGAGCCTTGTATGGCTTCCTCTGGCCAAAAATAACTACACAAATATCCAGGTCCTCCTCCCTGTTCTCCTCCTGCCCCCCTCCCCCTCCTCTCCCACCTCCTCCATTAGCAGCTCTTGCTGACTGCCAGTGGATGGTGTGAGAACTGGACTGCATAGGGAGGAGGAAGGTGGACATGTGTTGATGCCACTTCATCTCCTCCCCCAGTACATGTCCCCTCTTCCCTATCGGGATCGCCATCGAGGCTGTACCTTTTTCTTCATCAGTTGAGGATGTCTCTTAAACTCAGCTAGAGAATTAAGGGCTCTCAGACCCAAATACAATTCCCAGGCTATCACTTAAATACTTACAGAAATGCCTAAAGTCGACATTTCACATCCATTGTACTTGAAGGATGTTTTCAGGTCATTTTGCTTCTTATGGATCTTATTCCAGAAGCTGGGGGGGGGAGGGGCATTTCCACTTCTTTATGATCTCAGCCAAGACGTTGTATCAACCACTCCAGCTCTTTTTAGGATTCCTTCCATGCGCTGGGTAACTTTGAACCAGGATGCTCATAAGCTGCTCCAGCAGAAGCCGCCGGCATAGTCCTCCAGCTCTGAATGTTTTGATGAAGTGATTTGGAATAGGGGTGGATCTGTGGTCTGGTCCTGGAACCTGGCAGATGGCAACAATTATTTGCCTTAGGATTTTGGGGTTTGAGGTGTTTGGCTGTTGGTTGGGAATGACGGGAGAAACCCAGGAGGCCAAAGGGAGGGTTGCCCAAGGGCAATGCCCATGGAATTCAGATGCGTGGGGAGGGGGAAGGATTCTAATGTCCTCCCCATAAGGCTCGCCTCAAGTAATTGGGCATTTGCATCTAGAGTTTCTGGATTCCATTCTCAACATGCATGTTGAGTCATCCCGTTTTTTTCCTAGGACTCTTCAGTTTGCCTTCCAGGATTATAAATTGATGTTATCTGCTAAGGCAGACCCAGGCCTGTTAATACCAAGGCTTTTAATGTTAAAAAGTGACCATGAGATCTTGGGAAAAGTGCAATAGAGAATTATTGAGGCATCACTTTAGGTAATCTAAACCCAGATCCTCCTGGTCCCAAGTATCTGGATATCTTTGGTAATTTTTTTTTTTTCAATCTGACTTTACAATGAATCAGACAACCAGCATCACCTTTTAGTGACGTGGGCTACAAATGATCCAGCTAAATGCTTATATTCCCTTTACCTGCCCTAACAAACTTTCGTCTGGCCTGTTTATTAAGTATGTTCTTTTAATGACAGCCAGTTTTCATAATAAGTAGGGATTCAGGGAAATGATATGGGAAACTTAGGTCAACACATTAGAGGACTTGACTCATGCTTCTGATTTACTGACCAACCAGTTGTATGATCTTAGCAAAGCCATTTCACTTTGACAGTCAGAGATCTATAACAGGAATTGGACTGGCTAAGACACTATGACCAGAAATGTATGAAAGCCACTGATTTATATGACCTCTATGTCACTCTTACATAGCTTTTTGCTAACAGTTTATTATGAAGGCGTTAATCCCAGTTGAGTCAGGGTGCTGAGGTGAGGAGCTATGATTTCTTAATGCCAATTGCAATACGGGTAGATCAGACATGAGATTTAAAGATGCCCTACCCACAGCTATCTTTTTCTGCCCCCAGAACTTATTCCTCCACGGGCTATTCTGGGACTCACTTGGGATTTTCTCATTTAGATGAATCAAGTTTTCTCTCAGGAGTCTTGGGTAGATGTTTGTGTTAGTTCTCTTTTGCTCCCATAACAAGTCACCATAAACTTAGTATTTATAAGGACATAGAATAATACTTCATATTCTATGAGTCACAAATCCAACATGGATCTCGCTAGCTAAAATCAATGTGTGGACGGGGCTGCAGTCCTTACTGGAGGCCCTGGGGAAGAAATCCTTTCAAGTTTATGCACTTGTTGTCTAATTCAGTTCCTCACAGTTGCAGGACTAAGGCCTGTCTCCTTGCTGGCTGTCATCAGGGAGTCACCAGCATTCCTTGGCTGGTGGCTCCCTCACTCCTTCTTCAAAGCCAGTCAAATCAAAATTCAAGTTCTGACCTCCCCTCTGCCTCCTTTCTTGTGCTTGCTTCTGCCGCATCCCTTCTGTCTGGTTTGCCTTCCTCTTCTTTTAAGGGCTCCTGTGATTGCATTGTGCCCACCCGGATGGTGCAGGCTATTCTCCCTATTCTAAAGTCAGGTGATTACTAACCTTAATTATCACATCAAGATCCCTTCACAGCAGTACCTAGGTTAGTGTTTAATTGAATAACCATGGGTGGGAAATCATTGGGGTTGGGAGGAAGCACCTTTAGAAATCTGTCTAAGGAATGTCCTGCAGGGTAACATAGTAAGCTGTTGGCAGTTATCTGCACCTTTATGGAATTAACCCAATGGGTGGATTTTCCAGTATTGGTGCCCCCTAAAGGGAATAAGATGATTTCTTTTTTTTTAAAGGTTAAATGGGACATTACTTTGGCATTTGGCATCAAGCATTAGAAATTTTTGGCCGAGAGCATATGAGAGCAGTGAAGATCTGAAGGAAGTAGTACAGACAGAGAAAGGGTAATCTACTGCAAAAAATAAAAATAAAATTGTAATTTTATCACCAAGGGGAAAAATCATTTACTTAACATTACTCTGATATGTTTGAGGTTGAGAGGTACCTACTGATGCATAAATAACATAATGTCATAGAAATATACACCACCTGCGTTTGAACTATATTTTTGAAAAAAAATGGAATGTTTACAAAATATTTGAAGAGATTTGCTTGAGCTGGGTGTGGAAAAAAAAATCTTTCCTTTCCCCTTTCCATATTCCTTAGGGGTAGATATAGGTTTATCCAAATGTCCAAAGTCATTTCCCCACTGCAAGTGCTCTCCAGGACAACGGGAGGTGTATTCCTTTTACCTGTTCCTTTCGTGGCCCTCATGGCTTCCTATCCACCGTCTTTCTGTGCTTCCCTTTGGGCTTAGTTTGGCCTGTGTTTGCAGGAGTGACCAGAAGGCAGCCTTGCCTTTAATAAAGGCATATCATTTCATCAGGTCCCACACATTCACATAGTGGGACCCACCCACAGTACCTGGGAGTTTTTTAAATCATATGTTAGTCTGGGTCAGGCTGACTATTGTCCGGTGTTCAGGTCCTTGCCTGGAAGTCACAGGGCTAAGGAAGAAAAGAAATCATATCCTGTCAATAAGCGCTGAAAATATTTAGTGTGGCAAGCTCTGTGTTTTCTTTCTTATGAAAAGCTGATTAATATTCAGTGGTTGAAGGTTAATACCCCATTCATTTTATTCACTTTACATCCTGCACACAGCAGTGACTGTTCCAGTTTCAACTCCTAATTCATACAAATCTGGTTCCAATCAGGAGATTAGTAACTTACTGCTTTAGCAGAAACAAATCGCACAATTGCGAAGCTTATCTTTCTACTCATGCACGGACATGTACGTGTGCTTGAAATGGACGCATTCATGGACAGATGCAAATGCATACAGACCAGCAGAGTCCAATCAATGTGGATATATCTAGGAAATTTTATTTGCTTATGCAGGCATGTGATAGGGATAGATGAAACTGACACCAGAAAACGCTGCCTAAATATATTCATATGTGTAAAGGTCTTTAACCTTACTCCATAATTGTGTTTCTGTGAAGTTTTCTATATCCCAAATACCTTTATGCAGAATCATATTTTAAATATATTAGGATGAGTCATAGTTACAACACTGTCTATACTCTGTCCTTTCATAGGATATGGTATTATTTTGTAAGTTATCCATGACAATTCAATCCATGCCTTTACAAATTCATTCTTAGGTTGGAGAGGGTTTTTGTAAAGTGGGACCTATCACTTTTTTAAGAAGGCGAAATGCAGCAGGATGAACTTGAGAGCGATGAAAATGAAAGTTTTGCTGATCGTGTGAGTAAAGCTTCAAAACAGGTCACCAGAGTAGGGAGGGGGATTTCCATTTCCTGAAGATCTTTTGAAATCGTATCGCATTTGTCTGGAAAGGATTACGAACAGACCTGCAGGGGTCTGTCCTTAGGCCCCTTCCAGTTTAGTGAGTCTGTGATTTGGGGATATCTATCTGCAGTCACTCTGCAGGAAAGGTAAGCTGGGGGGACATCTGCATTCAGGATAGGAGGGGCCCCGGGGAAGGGAACACCAAGAAGTTTGCATGTCCAGACGGTGGCATACAATATTACAACATCTGACCTAAAGCATCGACCAGCCCAGCGATTGTCCATATGACAATCATGACAGCTAAGGATAACTGGTACTAGGCTTTCATTACTGATTTATTTATTTTTATTGTACGTGTTTCTTTTTAACATGTACATTGTGCTGCTTTAAAAAAGTCACATAATGTGACTCAGAAGAAAGTCTTAATACCATGAGGGCTTTATTTGAGGGCCTTGATTTTGGTTGTGATTTCTTATCAGAAAGATATTTCCCAAAGCTTTGGAAAGATGGGAAGCAATGAGATGTTACTGATTCTAGCTTATCTGAAAGCCTGAAATCCATCTATCACCTAGAGACTCCTAGGATTTGATCCTTTCCTCTTTGATTCTTGTATTAGGGAAAAAAAGCAAAGTATAGAATTGGGGACTAAAAAAACTGCTACTACCACAAACAAACAAACAAGCAAACAAATCAACAGTCCTGTCTTAGAATCGTGTCTCTTCCATTTACTGGCACAAATGGCCTTGACTTCTCTAAACCCCTTAGTCTGGGCTGACGACGAAATAATGCCAAAGATAAAGATGACAATTGGCATACTGCAGGCCCTCATTGGTGGCAATTATCATGGCTTTATTGTGAGGGCTCTGTAGTTTATATTTGTGAACACATTTGGAAGTCTATGCATTGCTAACACGTTTCTATCGATGAGAATTATACTTCTAATAAGATTTATAACATCCCTGTGAAAAAATGCTGGAGGATATGAAGGCTGGATCTTAGAGTCATATCCCTGAAAACCACATTTCATTTGTGGATGCTAACCCACATTTACTTGGGGAAGAATGTGGAGTCTTAACTGGGACTTTCCTAACCACTCTTTGACCTGCATCATCCTTTTAAATTATGCTAAAATACACGTACCATAAAATTTGCCATCTTAGCCATTTTTAAGTGTACAGTTCAGTAGCCTTAAGGACATGCACACTGTCGTGCAGCTGTCACCACCATCCCTCTCTAGAACGCTGCTCATCTTGCAAAGCAGATGCTCTGTGCTTCCCTCTGTCCCGCCTTCTGTCTCTGTGAATTTTACCCTGGCTGCCTCCTATGAGTGGGGGTCACGCGTCTTCGTTCTCGGGCGAAGGCTTATTTCATTTAGGATCATGTTCTCAAGGTTCACGCCTGTGGGAGGCAGCGTTCCTTTTTGTGTGAGGAGGGAGTGGTAGCCATGGCCCTCGGGGACATTTGTGCGTTGGGGTTGGGGGTGGGGATAAGGGGGTTAAAGACTTCACCAGACTTTCTGGGGGTTCTGAAAAGAATTCTAGAAGACAAGGATTTCCGTAGAGAAGCCCACGCCCTCAGCTGTTTGGAGGAAGCAATTACTTTACAGAGACGTGGAGACTGTGGTGGAGTTTCTCCCTGCAGACGAGGGCTTTCCATTTAGCGCTCTCTTTTTATTTCACAGATGCCATCAGGAGGGACTCTTTGGCTTGTGGAAATACTATGTTCTCTTCCTGCCTTCGGGTGACTGTACAAACTTAAAAAGCCCAAGCTTCAGCTTAGCTCTACACAGGGTGTCTAGCCAAAATGCAAAGTTTTACCACAGTGCACAAGCAAACAGTGTTTTTCAAGTGAGGGAACAGAGTGAGGTGCCTTTCAGTACCTTTTCCGGCACTTCTTTAAAAATGATTTAAATGGGAGGCAATAGCATTGAATGCAGAACATCTGACACTCAGACGACTTAATGAATCATACACTTTAACAACACCACTCTCCTCCAGCCACTTTGCTTGGCATCCGCAGTGGTTATATTTTTTCCCATAAAAACATTTGTTCTGCAGATCATTTGCTTGTTAGAGTGTCCTGGGCGGGGACACTTGTTGATGGCAGGGAGACCTGGCCCAAGAAAGGCTAAAACCCAACTTCCTCTTGCATCCAGTCCCTCTGGGTCTGAATTACAGAGTCAAAAGACAGTGGTGAGGCCTAGGAACCGGACTTAGAACCACTTGGGTGCCTCCCCAGCTCAGTCTCTTGCAGAACATTTAAGCTACAACAGCCAACATTGTCATATGACTGATCTGAAAATAAGAAAAGAGTGAGTGATTTTGTGGGTAGAAAAATAGCAGTGCTAGGAAAAGGACACTAAATTCTAGGATTCAAGTTGGAGCAAATCACTGTTTTCAGTGTCATAAATTAAACCTCTCCCTGTAAGTCTGGCAGTATGGCTCGTAGCTTGCCTGGCAATTGTTAAGGATGCAGGCAGAGTGGACAGAGGCTGCCCAGCTTCCCTGAGGACTGTCCATTAGTGTCTCGCCCACCTTTGAATGGGTCACTCACTCAGCACCACTGGCAGGGAGAGTGGTGGGGCCGTTCCCTCTGCGGCTACAACGTATGCAAACAATTTAATCTTCCAATCCAATCCTTAATGTAAATGTTTAATATAAACCTCATGTTAACATGATGTACATGAATTTACTGGCAGGCAAAGCTGGGATTTACATCATTCCGAAGATCAGATGTTCTTTGCAGTAGGGGTTGGGGAAATATTTAAAGATGGCAAGGTTTTCCTTCTGAATGGCAGGTGCATCCCTAAAGCACATACGCCCAGGGCTCCATTGGAAGACTGACCACTCACAGATGCTGGAGTCTGGTGTGCAAATTAAATGTTCCTCAAGTTGTGTCTTTGCACACTGCCCATGAATGACAAGTTAGACTCTAGACCAGTCGCTAGCACAGTAAAGTCTGTGGGCCGCTGTTTGATTCTTTAACAGCCTTAGTGAGGTATAAATGATTTACAAATAATAGCACTTATGTAATGTATACACTTTGATTGGTTTGGACATATGCAAATACCCGTGAAACTGTCATCACCATCATTCCGAAGATGAGATGTTCTTTGTAATAGACATATCCATCTCCTCCAAGAATCTCCTTGTGTCCCTTTGTTTTCGTTGTTTAGTTTGGTTTTGTATTTTGGGTGTAAGAACACTTACCAAGAGATCTACCCTATGAACAGATTTTTAAGCGAAGTTGTTTACTGAAAAAAAGTTTTGGTTATGCAAGATGAATAAATTTTAGAGATTGGCTGTACAACAAAGTGCCTGCCATTAACAATACTGTATTGTCCACAGCCTGCTTTTGGGTGGCGCGCAAGCTAAGAATGTTTTTTTCATTTTCAAATGGCTGGAAAGAAAAAGAAAAATAGTATTTTATGACACACAGAAATTATATGAAATTTGAATCCCAATCTCCATAAAGTTTTGTTGGAACACAGCCATGCTTATTCATTTATGTACTGTCTATGCAGCTTTTATAATCCAAGAGCAGAGTTTCAGAGCTGTGACAGTGACTTTATGGCCCACAAAGTCTAAAATATTTACTCTTTGGCTCTGTACAGAAAAAGTTTGCTGTACCTGCTTTATACGGTCCCTACAGGGCAATGCTCTTGGCAATGATGCTAATGACGGTGGCAGCTCCCAATTACCGTTTGCCTCTTTATACCAGGTGTGTGTATATATATGGACTGCCCCTTCAACACTGCATGTAGCATGTTAATTTTCACTTAAAAATTGTATTTGCTAAGTGTTTATGGGATTGTCACCTATGTGGGCTCTAACCTTTGTCTACTCCTCTAGATTTAGGCTTTTCTACACGTCAATGATTGTCTAGAAGGAAACTTTTTGTGTAAATCCTTCAAATGTTACCGAAGTCCCAGATAATTTGATGCTTCATCAATTAGGTTAAGTATTTCACAAACCTGTCTGATCATCAGTATTATCAGGGGAAGTTAAAAGACGCCTTGGCTGAATGAAGCAGAGTCTGGTATGGAACTCAGAACTTTTATTTGTTTTCCATTTCTGCCAATGATGCTAAGAATCTACCTGATTTGGGAACAGCTGGTCAAGCTAACTATTGTATTGTACACTTTTCAGAAGGATAGGACCTGTATTGCACATACCATCTGGCTTGGAACTCTGATTTCCCTATTATTATTATTTTTTAAATCTCTTTCCTCCCAACCGCAGAGCTTTCCCCGACGCCCTGCCACCAGGGTAATGAGACAGGACCTTGTACATAGGGGGATGCCCAAACGCAGGGATTTGACTGACCTGACAGTGCAGTTCTTGATAACATGCACCAACTTCGTTCCCCTTCTTGGGAAGAATTTGCCTATGAACATAAAATGGCACCCACAGGGCTTTGGATTCTCACAGGAAAACAGTTAGAGCAGTTTGGGACTGGCTCCGTTGACAGGGTTCCTTCTGTTCTTAGCCAAATTTTCATAGAAGAGTCAGAATGACCTTAATTGGGACTGAAAATTCCTACCTGGCCTTAATGTAACCTCCTAGAAAGGTGAGGAGAAATTATCAGCAGATTTAATATCTGTATTTGTATGATGGGACCCTAATTTTTTTCCCTCCAAGCTTTTAGGATCAGTTTCCCTAGTTTATAGGCTGCATGGAAATATCCCAAAGTCCCTATGGCCCCTCTGGATGAAATAATTAGCTGCACATGCTATCCGACCCACTCCTATACTTGGGCCCCTCATTAGTTTCAAATCTCAGTTTAATTTCCAGAAGAAAGAGTTCAGGGTTTCCTGATATTTAGCAATTGAATCTGACCAACGGCAGGGGGTCCCATTCCCAGACTGCCCTTTTCCTGGTCCCCCACCCGCCTCTCACCACCACCTACCCCCCAAATCAGATCACTGTAAGATTCAATGTTGCTTCCTCTGTGTCTGCAAACGGGACAGAGCAGAAATTGTTTCCTGAAAACCAAACGTTTCTATTTGCTCTCTTCCTAATTGCTCCTGGAGTTTGATTTGAAACCAGTAGCTTTCTGGAATAGCTTTCCTTAAGCTGATCTGTGGGAAACTGATGCAACCGTAGAACCAAATGTCTGAGCTGGTAACACAGAAAAAATGATGCTCAGCTGTGCTATTAATTCAACTGAAGATAACTGTATGTAAATACCAGTGTTGTTCCCATTGCAATGCCTCTGGTCCTATTCCCCAAAACTGAAGTCCATTGTGAGTTCTGTCTTGGTTTCAGCCTCCGCATGGACTCTGTGGGTTTGACCAACTGGGAACAAAACGATTTGTTTGGTCTCCTCAGGGTGCTCTGACTCCCATTTTCAGCACCAAGCCAAGTAAGTAGTAGATTTTAAAGATGGAATATCAACATGAGGGAAAAACAGTTCTGCTGAAAGATGACAAAGGCTAATTGACTCCTTAAAAGTCAGCCATATACCCTTCCTGAAATAGTCAAGACTGTGTGCTTATAGGACTGGGTCCCCAATTCCATACTATTTGACTGCCCCATCTTCCCCTCACAAGACTATGACACTGATTCCTGGGGCAGTGTCACAGGAAGTGGCACTGAATTCTTTCAATAGGATCATTGCTAAAGTCATAACAGAATGAACCGGAGTTCTTTCAAGTTTTTGCTGGATACCGACTTCTAACACGAACCACAGTAGCAATACTATGTAAGACCTGCATTAAGTCTCAAGTTTGATTTAACGCCAGATCCTCCAAAATAGAGCTAAAATTGAGGGAAATGGAGGTAATCAGAAGTTGAGACCTCATGCTGACTTGTTTTTATTGGCTGGCCTAATGCATGGATTATTTTCATCTTCAAGGAACAAAACATGATACTGCATTTCTTTATAATTCAATTAAGGCTAGAGAATGACAGAGACTCGATCGTTCATATGATGCATTTGAAAGATACTATTTGTTCTCTATTGGAATGGACCGGAATGCCTTTACTTCATTGCTTTATGAAATGCCAACTTTTCAGAGCAAATCCTATTAAGGGGTTTTAGTTCCTGTCTATTTTTTTTTTCTTCTCTACTAGCTGCCCATGCATTGAGATGCCTCAGGATTTTTTTCAGGCTCTGGTTGGAGTTAATTGAGAATTTAAAACTACTCAGCTGGGAAAATTAGTCCATTCATTCATTCTCCCATTTACTTATTTATCAAATATCTATTATATCTATAATCCTTTTATTATAATTGCCTGTTTCCTTGTCATTTCCCCCCACTAGTGTGTAAGCTTCTGAGGCAACTTGTTCCTAGTTCTATCTTTAATGCTTGACATATTTAGTGAGTAATAGGTACTAGTAAATATTTATTCAGTGTTTGAATTCTCAGTGAGCTTTTAATCTAGTAAGGAAGATAAGACATGTAAGCAAACAACAAATAATAGTAATATGTTGGGTTGGGGGGTTGCCACAAGAGATTTATTGGAATTTTGAAGACAAAGAGTTATCTCAAATAACATACACATTCACGTTTTTGGGGAAAAGTTATCTATATCTATCTATCATCTATATGTGTATCTATCCCTTGATCTTAAATTTTGAACATATTTATTGGCTTGCTCAGTTTTTACTTGCAGTGTTTACTCAAGCTGTTTTTATTTAAAATGTAGGTTTCTTCTAGTTATTCACATGAGTTTCTTCTAGTTTGCAAATAGTTGGATGTTGCTTTTCTATCCAATTTAGTGCACATTGTAATTTGAGCGTTTAGTCCATTTATATTAATATCATTATGGATTTGCTTCTATATGTCAACTGTTTCGGTATTTATTTCCTATTTGTCCTAGATGTTGCTTCTTTCTGTGTTCTTTCCCCTCACATTTTTTGGAGGAGGGGATTAATTGAATACTCTCACATTTCCATTTGATTTCCTCTATTGGCTTTTCATAATCTACTTAGAATTAGGGTTGTACCACTTCCTGTACCATACATCACAAACATAAGAACTGATTATTCAGGATTTTCCAGAGAAACCAAACTAATAGATATACATAGAAAAAGGTGATTTGTTATGAGGAATCCGCTCAATCGATATGGAGGTTGAGAAATCTCACAATCTGCTGTCTGTAAGCTGGACACCAGGGACTGTAGCTCTAGTCTGAGTCCAAAGGCTTGAGAACCCGGGGAGCTGGTCATGTCAATTCCGTCCAAGGGTGGGTGAAGACCAATGTCCCAGCTCAAACCAGCAGGCCAGAAGACAAATACAGGTAATTTCTTTCTTCCTCTCTGCCTTTTTGTTCTATTCAGGTTCTCAGTGGATTAGATGATGCCCACCCACACTGGGGAGGGTGATTTACTGAGTTCACTGACACAAATGCTAATCTCAACTGGAAACACCCTCACAGACACACCAAGAAATAACATTTAATCTGGGAATCCCCTGGTGCAGTCACAGTGACCTATACGATTCACTATCTCAAGAACCTTGTAACAGAATAGTTTCATTTTGCCAAACCCCCCATCATTTGTCACATACTTCACTTGTACATTTAGTTTAAACCCTAGATTGGATATTATTTTTGTTGTAAACAGTTATTTGTCTTTTAATGAAATTAAAGGGAGAAATACAATATTTTATTATGTTCCCATATATGTACCGTTTTGGGGGCATTTCTCTCTTTCCTGTAGATACAAGTTTCCATCTTGTATTATTTTACCTTTCATCTGAAGAAATACCTCAGCATTTTTTGTAATGTGGACTCATGATGGCATTCTTATTTCATCCTCATTTTTTGAGGAATATTTTCACTGGCTAATACGTGATGACCCTTTTAATTTCTTTCATCACTTCGAAGACAGCATTCCATTATCCTCTGGCCTCTACTGTTCTGATGAGAAGGAAGTGAAATTTGCCCAGCTGGTCACCACTATGTAATGTGCCGTTTTTGTCTGGCTGCTTTCAGGTTTTTCTCTTTATATTTGGTTTTCAACAGTTTGTCTATGATGTGCCTAGGTAATATTTTCTTTGTATTTACCACCCTGCTTGGACTTGGCTCACCATCTTGGATGTACAGACTGATGTTTTTCAACAAACTGGTATATATTTGGCCATTTTTCTTCAAGTATTTTTTGTCCTGCCATGTACATTATAATTTTCCTTCTGGGATACCATTTATTCATATGTTAGACTCCTTAATTTTTTCTGTTTATCTTAACCTTTTTGTTTTTTCTCTGTTTGTCAATTATGGTCACATTTTCCTGTTCTTTGCGTGTTTAGCATTTTTCTTAGTCATCTGATGAATATTACAGCTATATGTTAAAAGAAATCTGGATTACATTGTCTCCTTTAAAGGGTGTTAGGTTTTATCCTGGCAGGCAAATAATATACTGAGGTTCTCCTCGATCCTGCTGGAACTTGGTTTTAGGCTTTGTTGGAGCAATGTAGAGTTACTCTACTGCAGGGGTTGGCAAAAAGCTTTCTTAAAAGGCCCCCTGAGAAATATTTTAGGTTTGTGAGTTGTGTTGTCTCTGTTGCAACTACTCTGCCATTGTAGCATGAAAGCAGCCATAAAAGTATGTTATCAAATAGGCATAACTGTATTGCAATAAAAGTCTATTTACAAAAACATATGGTCAACCCATGGGCCATAGTTTGCTGAATCCTGCTCTAGGTCCTGGCCTTATTCCTAAGGAATGACTTCACTGGTGTCCAGTTGCATGCCTGGGATGTTAAAGAGTATCTCTCTATTCTGGGTGAGATAATAATCCGAAGTCTCCCAGTATTATGTGACCTCTAGAATCTCCATTCCCTTCTCAGCCCTGAAGCAGCTTCTGTCTATAAGGTCTCTTGGAGTCCCACCATGGGCATTTTCAGCCCAGCCCTTCACTGAGGTCTTGCAGAAAACCCCAGACAGACCTCTTATGCCTCATTACCCTCTGATCCATGTACTTCTACCCTCTCTAGTACCCTGAACTGAAATTTCCACTTGCATTAGTATTCCTAAACTCTCGAGTTGCTTCCTCAGTTCAGCAGGACTGTCATGATCTTTGGGTTCTATTTCCTTGTGCAATGGTTGGGAAATCATCCCCGGCAGAGAGCCCAGATGAACATGGGGCTTACCTCATACATTTCCCTTATCTCAAGACTTTCAATCCAGGACTACCTATTTTCCAATGCTTCAAATAGGTGCCTTATATATTTTGTCCAATTTTATCATTGTTTACAGAAAAGAGCAACTCCAATACCAGCTACTCCATCAGAGCTTGAAGCAGAAACCTCTCATTGTTTGAAAGGAAAAAGTGAATGGCTATGTTGTGTAAGCGAATCCCATTCAAATGGCATTTTAGTTTAAGTGAAGAGGGCTCTGAGCCAGCAGAGTCTGGGTGTGGTCCCCCTTTATCATACTCTGCAATGATTACCGGAGTGCCATACACATGCCCAGCCTAAAACAGATGCTCTTATGGGAGTTGTAATCTTTTCAGCATTTGAATAACTCCTAGTCAGAAGCTGACATGTCAACAAGAAATTCCAGAGGATTATAATTGATTAAAACTCATGACAACATTTACCTCCCTCAATTTATTGACATTTCTGTATCTATTAATTCAATAAGAACAAAAATTTCAGACCATCTTCTAAGTTCTCAGCCTTATGCTAGGTGCTAAGAATATGAAGGTAGAGAAGACACAGCCCATCAAAAAGTCCTCTTAGCCTAAGAAGACAATAGACTTGTAAAAAGAATACTATAATAGTGTGAAAAACCCTATAAAGGAGGTGAGATTGGACAAGGTGCACCTAAATGTATCCAGACAGATTGGAAAGTGCTCAGGCGAGGCCTTTACTAGTTAGTAGCAATTTATCACAGAGCCTGTCTGAGCATGTGTAAAGGACATTTCAGTCAGAGTAGAGCATCTGAGCATGGTTACCAAGTATGGGAGAGAGAATATGTGCTCTGTGTTTGTAATTAATAGGCAAGAGATGGGAGGAGAAGAGGCTGGACTGGAAAATAGGACCAGCTCCTGAAGGAGCTCACAGGACATACCAGGGAATTCACATTTTATCTTTAGACAATGAGAAGTCATTGAAGGATTGTTGAGAAGGGAAGTGATATGATCCAAATTAGGTTTTAGAGAAATGAAGGTGGTAAGATGGAAAGGTTCAACTGGGTGGAGGGATTGAAATCAGGGAGGCTAACAGTCATGTTGAGCAAAGAGGAATCCCTCAACTAGGGCAGTGACCCAGAGGCCGTGAGGAGGAGGTAGATTTCAGAAATAGTTCAGAAGGTAATATATATATATATATTTTTTTTTTTGGTGATTTTATGGTGGGACTAAAATGGAGGAAATTGTCTAGGACGAGCCCTGGCTTTTTGGTCTGAGTGATTGGGTGAATGGCAGCGACATTGGCCAAGAAGAAAGGTAGTGGGAAGAATAGGTCTGTGGGGGGTGATGGTTTATGGTGTCACTCAGTCATTCATTCACTTATTCCACAGATATTTAGTGAATGCCTAGTGCTGTTCTCAGGAAGTAGTGACTGAGGCAGGCCATGTTCCTGCTGCATGGTGGGGAGTAAACAATTGTTTGAATGAATAAGAATTTTAGATATTGAAGATCACAGAGCAGGGTCCAGTGAGTGATAGAGAATTAAAGTGAAGGAAAGGGGAACACTAGAGGTCAGAGACATCCTCTTGGAGGATCTGACAGTGAAGCTAAACCATATGTGCTCCTCAGAACTTAGATATGCAACAATGCATTTTTAAGTGTCAAAATGCCAGACTAGGTGATAGTATCATTCTTAGTTGCAACATAAGCAGCCAGGCACCTCTCTTTTACAACTGGTTCACCCCATGCATTTAAGAGAAATACATGTCCTCTGCAGGTACTCTAGTTTGGCAAAAAGCAAAGAAGAGAAGCCAATTAAAAATGGAATTTTGGAGAACACAACATTTTCAGATTGGCCAAACTGTGCATGATAACCGGTTGTAAAAAGTAAGCAATTCATATTTGTGTGTTTTATTTTACTCTACTATCTTACCCTATCAAATCTAGGATCACCTGGGGAAGCAAGAAAGCTATTTTGTGTGTGCTAAGCAGCTGCAGGCTGTGCTTTTACACCTGTTATAAATCTCACGAGAGTATTGGTTCTTAACTCTGGTGTGCTGAGAGTTTAGGATTGATTCCAAGCATCTCTCTTGTCTCTTGAGATGTTCGCCAAGTTGCTTAATTTTCCTAAAGCCTTCTTTTACTTGTCTTCAACCTCCAGTTGACTGTTTGTACCTCCCTGTAGCTGTCCTTCCTTGTATGTGTACGAATCATCAAAACCCTCCCCGATTGGATAATTTCGATTTTGAGATTATAAAAAGCAATTACAGATTATTTTTAAAAAGTTCCATGTAGTGTTGTCATCTCTTTCATCTTTCTGCCACTGTAGTGGGAACTTAGTCTAAACTAGACAATAAAGCCACTCTGTGGCTACACTAACTCGGAAGAACCCAGAAGGCAATCCGGTTTCTTCATCGGTCCGCTGGCTGATTTCTTTCTGCATCTCATTCCGTCTAAGGAACATGTTTCTCATCCGTGAAGTTGACGTGACACGCCAAATTAAATCAAGCTCTCCTGTCTTGAAACTTGCCTCCAATTCTGGGATGGTGATATTTTTGGTTTCCATGTACTTTCTGGAAGACTGAATGTTTAGCAAAAATAAATAGAGGAAACAGGGTGTCAGCAAATAAGCACCCTTAGTAAAGGAGGATGTATATTAAAAGCAACTCATTCATATGGTGTTATGGGCTAGAGAGATGGATTCCTCAACCTTACTGTAAAAGGCGAGAGAAATAATGTCAGCATGTTGCCAGTGGGGGTGGCAGATTCTGGCTGATTGCAGAGATAGTGTTTCTAGGGTCCTTTGGTTGACATCCATCCACATCATCTTTCTGCAGGAAGCACGTTTTATAGCAGGTTGAGGGAGAAGTCTGGAGGAAATGCTGCACCTTCCACTGGCAGCTCTGTTATTATTGATTCTGGACTTCAGGCAAATTCCAGGGGTATCTCAGGGTCCCCAAGTCGGAGAACAGGATTTCTGTAGGGACTCTGCCTTCGGCTCTGACATACTCTTTGGCAGATGCTCTCAGCACTTGTCAGTTGCAGTTCCAGTGTGGAAATAAATGATTTATCACCCTCTGAAAACTGGGGGTGGGGGTGGTGGTGATCGAGACCCTGAAAGGACACCTCCCTGCCACCTTACAGATCTCCGGTGGGTTTGCAGAGGGAGGAAGTTTGCCTTTAGTTTTCTTTTTTCTTTTTTTTTGGTAATTTTTCTTTTCAGAATAATGGCTTTTTTGAAGAGAAGACAGAAATGAATGAAACAGTCAATATTTCAGGAGAAATATACAAAGCAAAAATTTTCTTTGAGTATAATAGGTGATCAGTGTTTGCTATTCGTAACATGAGGCTTTGAAATGTGGGTGAGAGTAACTTTATAAGTCAAAGAACACTTTTCCCTTCTGAAAATGTACACCTTACCTCATAGCTCAATGCAGCTAAAAGCGTATCTACACAGAAGTGCCTTCTCTTATTTGTGAATCACAAGGCATTGTACACAATGGGGGCCTGATTTGTAGCATCAACTGACCGAAAGTTCTGAAGGAAATATCAATGAACTCCTTTCTGAGCACGAAACAATGGAAGCAGCCTGTGGGGCACCATATTGGATCCATGGAGGCTGGTTACCCGGGACTTTTTAATGATTTCTATGAATTATAGAAATCTGTTTTAGGAATGTCACCCTAGATAAAGAATATTCACAAGGAAGAATCAAGTCCTTTTTGTCTTTGAGACCTGCTGTTGGGAGGTCAATGAGAAAGGTCAAAGAACTAATTTCTAGTTTGTGAACTATAGATCCAAATGATCTTAGTATCATTTAAATCTAGGGTTACAGAATCTTCGAACTGGAAGAGAAAAGAGGGCCTATCAATTACTAGTCTATATAACTTTTTGGGGGGCATATGGGTGAAGTAAGGAAATGAGGATTTTGAAGAAAAGCAAAAGTAGGCCTTTCTCATTCCACTTTTCCTGAATGGTTCTGGACTTTTCTGTGAGGCTCATGGAGCACTGAATCCATAAAATAGAAACTAAGTTTAACTATGTCCTTTTAGATGTCCCCAGATTAACACAGTATTCATCTACCTTCTTCCAGTAGAGGAAGAAAACAGTTAAGAGCCTGAGACATTATCCACAAATACACAAGCATCCAGTGTGTTGCCTTCCCCGTCTTCTTCTCAGGCACCCCAATCGACTGGCCTATTGGACCTGAGCTTGCAGGTTGGAGGGCCCCACAACTGGAGGCTTCCTGGTCTTAACTGGTGAGGTTTTCCAACTTGGTCCAGGCTACTGGCAAAGGTCACCATTTCCTCTCTACCAAGGAGATAGGAGCACAGGGTCACATGCCTACAAGAATCGAAATGTGGATGGACGGTAATAGAGGGGACAGGGTCTTCATATTATCTTCTGACACCAATATTTAATAGAATCAGGACAATAGTACCATATATCCTGTTTTTGTGGAGAATCTAAAAAAAAAAATGTTGCTTCGAAGTAAGGTTGAAAAAGATGCTGCCTGGGGTCCAACCATTCCATTTTAAAAGAGCTACATGTACAGGCTTTGCATACACACACATACACACATGCATATACCTATCTGTCGCCAGTATCCAAAGTGTCCACCAATGTCATGCATATACACATGGTCTGCTCCCAGCTTCACAAATAGGCTCTGTCTTCTTGATCCTTGGGGTGAGTCTTCTTTGAATGTTCACTTGCTAGAAAAAGTTTCAGAATCATGTCAGTGAGAATAGACTGATGCAGGGGAGGATGTTGACAACACAGCCCAGATGGAAATGGGAAGTGTGTGTATTTCTCTGGAGGGTTGGAATGTGTGTTTGGCAAGAGCTGGTCTTTGTGATTCTATTCTCACCAGAGAAGGGGCTTGGATTCTGAACTTGACTATAATCACTAGCTTCAAAGGACTGCCTAATTGTCCTGGGACATTGGTGACTCCACTGTGTGATTATATTTGGGACAAGCCTGAACAGCGCTTACTGAGGAGCTGGCTGTCCTGGGCGTGATGCCTGGGAAGCACCCTGCAGCCTCAGTGCAAGGCCTACCCTAGCTTTGGGCTGGGATGTTTGGTGGCCCTTTGCCTCCACATCTGAGCTGTGATGGTGTCAGACCTCATCCAAGAAGCCTGCTTGGGACAGGGCGTACTCGAGTAGGAGACCTTCGAGAAATTGCTTAGACAAAGGTGGTTTTATTGAAGGTAGGTTGTTCTTGGCAGACACATCCAACAGTCTACTGGGGGAGATGATGGAGGGTGCTAAATCTATCCCATCATTGCTGTCACTGCATGGGCCTGTTTATGAGAGTTTGGGCTCTATGAGGTTTGGCCAGCAAGACACCCCCTGGGTGGAGCGATACTCACCTAACCACACCTCTGGTATGCTGAGACACCCCAAGGAGAATGTGTGTGCAGAAGGCAGGTGGGGACACCACACCCTGAGTCGGCTTCCCTCCCCGCTGTGAGAAAATAAGGAAGAGCTGCTAGAAATCCTTCCTGCTTTCCCAGAGGTCTGCCCCTACCATCTTGGGACATAATGAAGAGGGGAGGAATGACGTGTGGGAATATTGTCCCGGAGGAGCTGGAACCTTTATCCTCCTTAGATATTTATCTGAAAATAGTTCAAGTGGTTCACATCTTATGGGACTTGAACACATTGGCATGTGCGACTTGGGCAATAAAGTGGTGATGGTTTTGTTGAGGATCCCATTAACCGCTCTGTAAATAAGGGATGTTTCCAAAGGGTTCTCTCTCTGTCTCTCTCTCCCTCTCTCTCTCTGTCTCTCTGTCTCTCCCTCTCTCTCTCTGTCTCTGTCTCTGTCTCTCTGTCTCTCTGTCTCTCTCTCTCTGTCTCTCCCTCTCTCTCTCTGTCTCTGTCTCTCTCTCTCTCTCTCTCTCTGTCTCTCTCTCTCTCCCTCTCTCTCTCTGTCTCTCTCTCTCTGTCTCTCTCTGTCTCTCTCTCTCTCTCTGTCTCTCTCTCCCTCTCTCTCTCTCTCTCTGATTCTCTTTTCAGATATGAGTTGAGGTAATGTGACAAAAGAACTCTCATTTCACTTTCTACCTCCGGAGAATCAAAGTTGAGAGGTAGCATTTGCAAGGCACTTACTATGTGCTAGACACATGGGTGAGCACTTCACAGGCAACATTTTTTGAATCACTTTTCTGAGACAAGTGCTGTGATTTTCTCCATTCGACAGATGAGGAAATTTATGGTCAAAAGGGTTCAGAGAGTGGCTCGTGATTGCTTGGCTAATAAGAGAATATATTTGTCAAGGTAATCTAGGTTATGCCATGGTGATCAGTAACCCTCAAGTTGCCCTCAAATTTTATGGCTTTAAGCAACACAAATATATTCCTCATTCATATTGCCATCCCACATAATTACTTAAAGACTTACGATGAGGGTCTTCACATCTTGAAACTCACAATCTGAAACATAGCCCCTCATTGCCATGGCAGCAAAGAGAATGCTGGGCGGGGGGGGGGGGTCTTTCAATAGCAGTTATATTCTGGAAATGACATCCATCATTTCTGCTCTCAGCCCATTGGCCAAAATTAGTCACACGGCCCTGCCTCATGGCTCCCCGGCCAGTGCATACTACTCCTCCCCATGCTGTAATGAAGAGGCGAACCAAAATGGCTAATACAAGCTACTACGTCAGAGGCAGACTTTGAGCCCTTAACCACAATGTGTTACTGCCCTTCAGAAGAATGATTTAATTCTGGGTAAGATACAGTGGCTGTATGGGGCTTCATTTTCCCTTCTCCCCCATGCATCTTATTCTTTTCTGTCTCTGGATCCCAAAGACCTCCTCTCAGGGGCCCTTCTGGCTTCTACCAAATCCTGTGCATTCAAGACCAATACCCGAAGCCCTGTGGCCCACGTTTACCCTTTGGGATCCATGTGACCAGCACCCACACAGTTGGGAATCACTGAGTCACAGGCTGAGTCGCTGCTTGCATCCCTTGTGCCTGGAAATGAGATTCGTAGGCAGAGTGAATCTGCCTCCTACACTTCTGGCAAGCTTCCGCGGCTCTGTGCATTCCTGCTGCAAAGCCTTATGGAGAATACCTTTGACATCTCGGACACACGTTTCAGATGCCACCATCCATTGTTTACAGGGCACGGTGGGTGTAGACGTGGAAGTTGAATGAGATGTGAACACCTTGGCAGGAATCACTATTGTGTTTCTGGACATGGGGTTTCATTAGCCTGCCTCTTTACGATTCACTGATGTATGGATTCATTTACTTTTTCAACTTATCCTCCAGGTAAGATAGAGTTTCAATCAGCCTGGAGGTGAACAGTAAGATTGGCTAAGAAAAGTCCAAAAGCAGAAGCCGTTTGCAAATACTGCTTTGGATAGAACTTTCTTCCTTTTAGGACAAGTAGAGAGAGAGAGAGAGAGACAGAAAGAAATGAGTATTATCCCACGGGAGAAAAATAACACAAAGAAAACAACTTTCTCTTGAAAACTAAAAGAAAAACATACTTCTGAAAACTATCTTCTGTAGAAAGCAACAGAATTAAAAACAAACAAAGCCAACTCTTTGTTCCTGAATTTTTTCATTTTAAACCCTTCTCTCCTCATGGTTTTCTCCTTTGGTTTCATAGAGCCAACGTCATTTTTGCATTCTTTGAATAGAGCAACGTCAATGAACAGGGAATATAAAAGATATTAAAAAGAAATAAAGTAATTGCAAAGAAACAGAACTTGTAACATTGATCTTCTATGTTAGAAAGGTTTATCTCAGAGATGGTAAATAATAGGCTTGACACTGGAAAAAAATGGGAATCAGTGATGTGAAACAAACTTAAGAAACTCTGAGAATGCAGAGAAAAAGGCTAAAATGAGGGTGGGAAAAGCCAAAAGGAAAACGACTAATATGGAGGAGAGAAAACAAAGACCCAGTAAAAGAATTATGGACGCTTTTTACAGAAGGAAATTAAAGATCCATTCATTCATGACTATTGACATAAAACCGGCACAGGAATATGCTAGTAAATTGTGCTCTTAGAGCATCGATCCCTAGTTAATAGGTGGCAAAATTGTCAATTCAAATAAGAAATTAAGAAGATTTTTTGAGATCATTTATGACAAACACTTTTACTAAAAACATACAAAATAAGATTTGGATAGGTATTCCTGGTCAGAAGATCAGATGGTATGAAGATGTACATTCTTCCTATATTGTATTATGATTGAAGAATTTTAATAAAAATTCGAATAGTTCTGGCTAAAGGAGCTCTTGGAAAACTGAATCTAACTTGTATCTGGAAGCAGAAATGATGCAAGTAGCAAGGCACTTTTTATAACGTTATAAGAGATTATAATCGAAACAGCATGGCGATGATATAAGATAGGCAGAGTATGCACAGAGATGTCCCAGCATTATTTAATGGTTCTTTCTCCTCTAATTTTGAATGCCAATTTAATCATAACCTTACTCTTCTATATACATACTAAAATCTATTTTGGGGATAAGTGGCTAAATATTTGAAATAAAGTTTGTATCATTTCTCAAAGCATACACCACACTATAAAGACCAAAAGGACTAAATGGTTAAATGCACAAAAAGAAGCCAAAATAAAACATAGATGCATATATCTCTGATCTTGAGCTTGGTTTAGTTTGTCTATCGATAATGAGATGTGGAAAATTTTATTCACCACAATTCCACTTATGAATGGAACTCATTTGTTGGAGTAAGTTCATGAAGGAGAAAGGGAGGCAGTAGTAATGAACATTGCTCTGTGGGAGAGACAAGAAGAATCTCCTTGCTATTCCAACAGGGAAGGGAGGAGGAAAACATGAAGAGAAGCAACAGGAAATAAGACAAAGGAGGACATTGTGATGGGTATGGAGGGAAAGAGGAAGAAGTTTCTAGAAGGAGCAAGATGCTGAACTGCTACCAACTACCAGATCAGAGTCTGAGCAGGTTTTCAGGAGTCTCTGTAGCCCAGACGATGCCTATCGAGTATCTGGGTTATATGAGTACAAAAGCAGTGGAGAAAATCTGAAAGAGGAGCAACTGGTAGATTTTTAAATTTTAAATTAGAATTTTTTTTTTACATCAGGAGACTGCAAACTACAACTCATGGATCAAATCCAGCCACAGCCCTTAGCTTACGTATGACCTCTTTCCTTTCTGGCCACCATCACGGCGTTGAGTAGTTGTGACAGGGAACACACGGCCCACAAAGTGTGAAATATTTACTATCTGGCCTTTTATAGAAAAACTTTGCTAATCCCAGCTTTACATTCAAAACAAACAAACAAACATGATCTAAAAAGCAAACAGCAACCTCAGAAACAAAATAAAACACTGGATGCAAATATACCAAATAACAATACCCTAAGTACACAAAGGACCCTTTCAAATTTATTGAAAAACTCTCAGCTAGCAATAGGCAGAGGACTTGAAGAGACAGGTCACTGAAGAAAAATATAAGTGAATGGAAGTTCAGTCTTTGGGAGTGAGCAAAGAACAGAAAAATAAACCAGTCTTACCAGTGTTTGGAGTAAGGGTGTCATGATGTGGACATGTACTATTGGTTGGGGGTGTAAGCAATTTGGCAATATACATTAGAACCTTACAAAAAAGGGGGCTATACTCTTTGATCAAGAAATGCCACTTCTGAGAAGCTATTTGCAAATACAAGTGTGGAAAGGTGAGCATATTCCCTGTACTAATAGTATCCCTGGCTCCATCTCTTACTAACTGGGATAACTGTGAAAGTTGCCAACCCTCACTAAGCTTCAGTTTCTTCACTTGTAAAATGGGAATTAAAAACAGTACTCAATCACAGGGCTGTTGCAAAGACTTAGTGTGAGGGTACACATAAATTTTTATGAAGAAGAACTGTTATCTAGTAGTAACATGTATCAAATCCCAATTTTTAAAAGTGGAATAATAGGCATATACTTAAATAGTGGTATTTCTTATAAAGGAAAATTGTCAGCCACTAAATTAATGAGTTTAAGGCATATTAGTGATATGCAAAGAATTCAGAGTGAAAAAAACATCAGAGTACAAAACTGAATATGCAATGTTATTCCAATGAGAAATAGAAAATCTGTACATGTATCTGCATGTACATAAAAGGACTGGAAATAAATATACCAAATATTAAGAATAGTCTCTAGGAGGAACAAGGTTGACCTACTACTTGCTCTTTTTAAAAAATTATCCTAAATATGATTTTTCATAATCAACACACTAAACATTTTCTAATATAAAACAGAATAGGTAGGCAATAACTAGAAAATTACGTATGTCGAGGGAAGGAAAAAAAAATACAAACATATGTTGACTCTTGACTCAGGAGAAGCGAAGACAGGCTCCCATAGGTGGGAATCAGTCTCTTATCTAATTTCAGGCCAGTCTCCCAGGTGTAAGGTCTGCATGAGGAGAGGAAAAGATGCAGTGGGGGTCTGTGTTGATCATAATTCATGTTACAAACTCCTCAGCCTCTCTTTCAGAAACCAGGCATCCCCAGCCTACCTGCTCTCTCTCTCTCTAAAAGAGTCCTGTCACTCCTCGGGGGTCTCCTCAGGTAAATGTACTTATCCCCTCCCACTCCTTTACCTGAGCACACCTGAGTCTGGTGCCTTCTCCACTCTAGCTCGCCAGTTTCCCCCTCTTCCATCAACGGGACACTGCCTTGGCACTCAGCCCTCCCAGGTGGACTCACTGCACTGCCTGGGAACGAGGCTTCAGCCTGCCAAGCAACCACTCACAGTCTCCCCGTGGAGTGCCACTCAAACATGATCATAAACTGTTTTGCTTTTCCTGTCCTTAGGATTGCATGGCCTTTTCTGGAATTTAATAGCTCAGTTCACATCGCTGGCATCTGATCATAAAATCCTGCAAATTAAAATAAATCTTCTCACCCTGGCCTTCAAGACCTTGGTAATCTGGCCCTTGCTAATCTTTCTGGGCTTCTTCTGGCCTTTCAAATACAGCAGGCCTACACACTTCGGTACCTTCTACTGGGAATGCTTGTTCCCTTCCCTCTAATCTTTCCCTGGCCCCCCATCCTAGCCAAGGTACTTCCCCAATCACTCAATTTTCTCTTTCCCAGGGAAATTATTATTATTATATGAATTCCATGTTCCATGTTTTTTTCCTATCTTCTCCTATTTGCATGTGAATTCTTCAAGGGAGAGGCTCTGTCTTTCGTCCTATGCCTAAGGACCTAGCCCAGTGTAGCGCTCAGTAAATGTTCACTGACTGAATAATAGTGATTGTTTCTAATGACTTCAACTTAGCCTACGAAGTCCTTCCACATAGGCAAGGTAACAGCTAGCACTGAAAAATAGAACACATTTAATAATACACCAATAACATTTTTGTAGGTACTGCTGAAATGCCTTTCATGGCCTGGGATAAAAAGGCATCACCGTAATACTAAAAATGGGAGAAATGGGAAATAGAGAGTCCTGAGAGCTTAAAGCGACCATAAAGATCATTTAATCCTGCTCTTGCCACTTCACCGAGGGGACCCTGAGGCCCAGAGAGGGCCCCACAGGTGGCTGAGCAAAGCCAGACCATGAACCAAGATCCTGCAGATCTTGCTTGAAGAACCCACACAGATCCAGAACCTTCCAGAAGTCCTCCCCATACATACTCTTTTTCCTACCTCTGCTGGTTCTGGGAGAGTTCAGAGAATATATCACTTGCTGGGCTAAAAGAATTCTGTTCCTATTCTGGGGATGTAGGCACCAAGAAGAGTTATCCTTTCCCCCAGTAAAAAGGTTTATTGAACACATGGGGAATGCTTGCAGGGCCAGGTCCAGGGATTTGGTTTCCTGCCTCCTAAAAATTGGTTTTACCTAAGCCAAGAAGCGCGTTATCAGATAGGAATGGCATTCTATCATCCAGCCTTGGGTCACCAGAAGCCTAGAGGTGAAAGTCTTTGGGACATACTTCCCCGATGAAACCATTGGGGCATCCTTCTAACAGGTAAGTGTGGAGGGAAGGAATGTGTTATGAACTCATCTTTTATAGATGACGTTGGATGCGAGGACTTGAATGCCTGAACACTAACAACACTTCAGGAAAGAAAATCTTCAATAAAGAGCTTCCTAAATGGCATCTCTGTGACATATAGAGAATGGTCTGGAGAAACTGCAAACAGCTGCATTATTTGTAAGCAGAAGGTAAGACCCATTTTGTGTCACTGTTTCTGGGGACAGAGCAAAAGCAAGAGGGCTTGACAAGATCAGAAGAAAATATGGACCCAGGGGAACTGTAGACTATCTCCCATTGTAACTTTTCAAAAGCATAAGAGTTTCTGTCACTTGGAGAGCTATTTAATTTTGGTGATTTTTGAAGACAGAAAGAAGCCTAGACCCCAGTTGGGGGATCAGGACCGATATGGATAATATAGTTTATTCTGATGGAGTCGAGTAGGGGGGAAGTAAGTGTTATCTGTTGTCTGTGATGTGCTAATCATTTTTCAATCCCTGACTCATTTGAGCTTCCAAACCATGCCATGAGGTTACTGGTACTATCTCCACTCTTCAAAGGAGGAAGATGGGGCTCAGGGGGGCTAAGGGGACCCATCACCAAGGAGAGGTGGGGAGCAATCAGGACTTTGAATTCTTTGCTTATGTGAATCTGAGAACAAGAACAATCCCCACCCTCAGATGCTAATCAGTGCAATTATGTTATGAACATACTTTATTAAAAGGAAAAAGTAAGCGAGAAGGCATCCTCTGGTTTACAGTTTACCTGCCAAGCACCAGTGCCTTTCCACAGTTCTGACTCATCGACTGCTTCTATGGCTTTCCAGGCAAAGAACTGGCGTTTTGGGTACCACATGCCCACCTCCACTGGGTTTCTCCCCATGAGTTTCACAGATGGGGCCACGATGACCTGTAGCCTCTACTTGCCTGTCCAAATTAGTATCGCATCAGGCTGACCTCTGCCCACATGCAGGTGGGGGTGTCGTGAGTTTGTGCAAGTCCAACCAAACTTTCCTGTTTGATCTGTGGTCCTGACCTCCTCAGAGAGAACCAAGGTCTGTGGTTGCTTTTATTAGTGGTGACTCGTTGAAGCTGCGATTTTGCCAATAAACGTGAGCCGTGAGGTCACTTGCATTGCACAGTTATTATGCTGTCTGGGCCGCGCAGCTGGGCCCTGGGACCTGGCACTGGCCTCAGAGGGAAACCACAGTTTAAGAAGATGGATGGAAGTGGAGAAGGGCCAGATGCACTGATGCTGATGTGATCAAGGTAAAGGGGGCACCTGGTTGTGGCCTCAGGGAATCGGTGAGCTAGAGAAATCCTCGAAACACTCAGAGCCATTTTTTTTATTTGGTGATTCCTGTGAACACTACAATGACCCACAGAGAGGCCCAGGATGTGGCCAAACGGAACTTCACCAGAGTTGCCCAGTTGGAAGATGGCCCATCTGTATTAGTTTCACATGGCTGCTGTAACACTATCACAAATGTAGTGGCTTAAAACACACCCATTTATTATCAGTTCTGGACATCGGAAGCGCGAGATGGGTCTTCCTGGGCCAACACCAAGGTGTCAGCAGGCCTGGGTGCATTCTGGAGGCTCTCAGCAGAGAATCCCCTTCCTTGACTCGTCTAGCTTGGAGCTCAGGTGTGTTCCTTGGCTCACGAGCGCTTCTCCATCTTCAAAGCCAGCACCAGGGGCTGAGTCCATCTCACGCTGCCATGTCTTGGACTTTAAGTCCAGGCACCATTAAGGTGTGGATCAACTAAAAGGCTCTTCTAAGTTTTCTCTCTCCCTATCGGGAACCGTATGTCATCTTCGTATGCTGAAATCCTGGCTCCATGGTGAGGCATGAGGAGGTGGGGCCTTTGGGAAATGCTTAGGTTAGTGCCCTCGGAAGAAGAGACAGGAGAGAGCTTGCTTGCTCTCTCTCTGTTCTCCACCATGTGAGGATCTAGCAAGGTGACTTTTTGGAAACCAGGAAGCAGGCTGTCAGCGGACACGGTATCTACCAGTACCTTGATCTGATAAGTCTGATAAACCTGAACTTAGCAGTGTTCAGAGCTGGGAGAAATGTTTAAGTCACCCAGTCTACAGTAATTTGCTATAGTAGTCCAAACTGACTAAGGCTCTATCCATGGTATTAATTAAGAAAAAAGGAAGAAAAACAAACATTCCTTGGTAGTGCTATACATGCCTCTTCTGGTGTAGCTGCTGGAGTCCTTGGGTAATGACTGTAAGCCCTGGGGTCAGGTTCATTTACTGCCAATAACTAAGTAGTTGGCCATAAAAGGTCAAGTTACTTAACCACTGGCCACAGTTTTTCCATCTTTGTAATGGGCACGATTTCCCTGGTCCCACACTCCAGGGCTATCATGAGTAAACAACATAATGAAAAAGTACTTTGAAAAGAATGCTGTTTAATCAAGCAGTTTCTGTGACCTCACCAAGATAGGTGGAGGAGATGTCCACCCCACAGCTCACCCCTCTTAGTTCGTTACCTAGCTCAGGAGCTGCTTTCTTGTTACAGGTGTTTTGTTTGTTTTTACGTTACACATTTGATTTGATTTACATATTTAACATACAGCAGTGCCTCATAAGGAGGAGGATGTCTGTGGGTCCGTGGTTGGCGCTCCATGGACATTTAAGGAATAATCAATGAGCAAAGGAAGAGAAGGGAGGCAGAATAATGCGTGGCAAGTGGTGGCATCCCGCCTCACTGCTCTTGAGTAGAGGAAGCTCCGTTTCTTGGGGAGATTTCTTTAAGACCTTCAACCTGGGCGCTTCCTCTCAGAGAAATGGGGACAGGAACCAATGTGGACCCTCAAACCCAGGCCGTGAGGGGTAGAGGGCCACCCTCCTGCCCATCTCAGGATGTACAGAGGAAAACCCCCACCCTTTCTATTCTTTGTCCCCCCCACCCCCCCCCGCCCACCCCAGGCAGCTTTGTGAAAAGAGCCCTGGTTTGAAAAGCAATGAAGCACGCGTTATTTCAGGCTCGCTCACCGAACGTCTCTCTGTCACACAATAGTACCTGAGAATAATGGGATAGTAGGCTCTAAAATAACATTTGACAGTTGAATGAAGGAACAAGGGCAGAGAGAATGTGTCTTCGTCCCTGGACAGCGCACACGCAAAAAGCCAAGAAAACCCTGAAACCATTTCAATTGTATGGCATGATAATTTTTGACGGCGTTTGATCATTTTCAGTTCTGTGGTCCAGGGTTACGTGATGTTTGTCTACAGCCCCTGCTCTGCCACGGCTCCTGGGGGAAGGGGATCCGTCTGCACAGAAGGAGCGGAGCGTGCGGATCAGAGACAGCGGAGGACCTGGGGGCTGCCAGAGCCCCTCCACGTCAGGCACTCGTGGACACAGCAAAGGCTCTGCGCCCAGCTCCTCCCGGCCTCTCTCTGCAGCTGGGCAGCGACTCAGGCCCCGGGGAAAGGAACCTCCTCTGAGTCAGGGCCGAGTGAGCAGCTATTGGTTCACCCCTAGCCCCCGGGGGCTCAGAGAGCCCACCTGCATGTCCACAGCCACAGGAAACTGCAGGGCTTGGGCCAGTGCAAAGCAGTAGTTTGATGTGAATAAGCCAAAAAAAAAAAAAAGTGTTTCTCCAAGTTGAATTTAATGGAAAACAACCACCCGCCCCCAAACACTCTTTCCGTTTGGGCTGCCCTATGGTCCAGCGTCTGCCTCTGAGTCAGAGGCAGGAGCAGAGGCTGGCACCCCAAATCCAGAAGCGGGGGCCTGGGGTCCTAGGGCTCGGAACCACAGGTCTGTCAAGTGAGGTGGGCCTCAGAGCAGCCAGGCTTTATCCACCACTGAAGTGGAAGGAAACAGAGCTGGGCCAGCCAGGACACGGGCGGGGGAGCGGGAGGCCCGGAGGGAGACGCAGGCTCGCCTGCCCCAGCAGACACCCGCAAGCTGAGTGAGGGAGCTTCGCCTCCCAACACTGCAGAGTCTCTGAGGAGGAAAGGCTCTTGCAGACGAGCCAGAAAGGCAGTATTTGAAGCTGCTGCTGGCACCGGGCAGGGCGGGCTGGACTGTCTGCTCTCCCCCTCTCTGGCTCCCTGGGAACCTCTCTGACATCATGGATGAAAATCAGGCCTGGCTTTCAAATGTTGGCGCTGCCCCGCCCAGCTCAGCCTGGCCAGCTGGACCCTCCCAAAACGGGATCTCTTTTGTCAGCTGCCTTTTATAGAACTATAAAACCAAAAGTTCAAGTAAGAAGCCTTAGACCAGTCATCAAAAAAGGCAGGCTTCGCCTCCTGTGCTTTTCCTGCCCATTTCCCTCCAGCGGCGGCATCCACCACCCGGCAGAGCAGGGCCGCTGCGGCTTCCATCTCTCAGCCTCGTAAAGATCCAAGGACCCCATAAGGCACATTAACCTGCCTGGGGGGTGGGGGTGGGGGGGTGGGGGTGGGGATTAGGGGAAAGGGAAGGGACGAGGGGAGGCATGCCACAACCCTTAGGGGAAAGAAAAGATAGATCTGTAAAGCGGTGAAAGGGAACAGCTAGGGCGAATGTCAGAGGTGGCTCAGAACCACAGTCAACGTGGGAGAAACTTCTGCCAAATAACTGTGAACTCTGCTATTTCAAACTGCCTCTTTAGGTGTTTTATCCTTGGTCCAAAGAATCCATGAATAGGGTGGTAGGATAGCAGATGGTGTGAGGCTCCCCTGAGTTTAGAAGGGAGAGGACAACAGACATTTGGAGCTTCAGAGAGGAGCTGAACTCCAGCAGCAGGCCCTACATTAATAATGGCTGCAGAGAGAGGCAAAATAGGTGAGCTTTGTTAGGTTTATCTTCTCCACAAAAAGTTGGACTAAGATCAATTGATAAAGATCTTTGGGATTCTGGGGAGAATGAGATACTTCCACAGTTGAGGGAGTCCCATTTAACTCTAAGAACCTGAGAATAAAAATCAAAACCAATGGAACTCACCCAAAGGTCCGAGATGACGGCTGAGAAAGCGCAGCTGCCCCCATAGGACCATCTTGCTCCCTGGGCCTCCCTTATAGGCATGCAGTCTGCAGCTTAAAGGATTAATGGGAAGGGAAAGGAAAGGTGTTATTAGTAAAGCCATTCTTTGCTCAAATTAGATCTGTTATCTTGACCCGATAAAGAGACCTTTTTTTAAGGTGTAATACACAGGACCTTTCTTCTCTTGGCCTTGAGATGTTCACATGGACGTTGAGCATTAACATTCCTGTGGGTCTCTCAGATTATATCAGGCTGTTATATAACTGGCATTATAGGATCAGAAAGGATCTTAAAGATAGCACCTAGGTCGAAATCTTTAATTTGTGAATAAGGTTGAGGGAGGTTCAGGGACTTAGGCTTTGCACATGCCTACATTTATTCATCGAAGGTCATCATTACTACTGCTTGCTTTGTTCTGCTGTTGTCATTATTTAGCACCTGCACACGCTCAGTATCGCTCTGCAGGCTGGGGAGGCACGACAAACAAAAGGGGACAGTGTTCTTGTCTTGTGAAGCTTATAGGCAATTTGGAGAAAATAACATTAAACAAGTGAACAGATGTGAAAATGATACTTTCAGGAAATGATAAAGAAAATGGTGAAGGAGATGATAGTACTTTAGATACAATGGCCAGGGAAGGCCTCCCTAAGGTCAACCTACTTGTGACCCACCCGGGAAAATATCAAAACTCCTTGCATCCTGCATCACATTGTAGTTTACCATCAAAATTCCAAGTATATGAGAACATCCATGATGACTAGACCTTCAGATCTTGTGCATTGGGTTGTGTGCCCCCAGAATAATACGGGGGAGTCCTAGCCCTCAGTGCCTGAGATGTGACCCTATTTGGAAATAGGGTTTTTGCAGATTTAACCAAGCTGGCCTGAGGTCCTGAGGGTGGGCACTAATCCAATATGACTGGGGTCCTTATAAAAAGGAGAAATTTGGACACAAGAGACAATCCCTTAAAATCCTTCCACTCTGATCTGAAACTCAGAGTCTTACATTAGCAAAATGCCCCGTATCCTTATGCATTTCTAAGAATATTCTCTTTGAATGCCTGCTGCAGCGGAAACCAACCCACTGAAAGGTCATGGCTGCCCTCTCATTCTTCTCCAGCCGGGGCTCTTCCTTCCCTCCATGAACAGGATGCAGAAGGTGCTTACGTGTCTTCCTTGTTCCACATGCCATCCTCCAGACCATTTCTCCATCCTCTCTCTTCTCCAACCCCACATCCTTTCACTCCTGCAGCCCTAGACTCCATGCCATTAGCCAGCCCCTGCTCTGCTGAGTTAGCTTCTTTCCCCTTGGCTACGGAAGACTTGGCGCCCAGCTCAATTTCACCACCACCACCAGCTGCGCTGATCCTAATCTCCAGTTGTTTCCATAACCACACAGACAGGCCTCCCATATTCAGGTCTGAGGGTGTTGGTCTTTTTTTGTCCAATGATCTTGAACTCTATCCTTCTTCAGTCCCTCCCTTCCTTGGCCACCCTGAGCCCACAGCAGAACCCTTCCTCCCAACCTCATTCTTAAGGGTGCCACTGTCCAACCACCACCTGCTGTCTTCCAGATAATTCTCTCTGCAACCCTGATCTCAGCAATTCTTTGGCTGAAACCATTAACCAGTGACTCTTCCATAGGACACCATTCCTTCAACCCTTCTGTGGTCACTGCCTTGTGTATACTCTCAGCTTCTACCTCTCCCTCCAGCCTAGTGACCTGAAAATCTCGTGCCCTGCATCAGTCCAGCCCTCCACCGACTCTGAGCCGGCACCAGTGTATTTGGCTAAGGCTGGAGAACAGGGAAAGCAGGGTTATCTGATCACATGTTAATTTTTGACCACAAGCCTCACTGGGCTCTCAGCACTGCCTGGCACACCTGGACTGGACATTCCCTGGCTAATACCCCATCCCATCCTCCAAGGACACTATTTCACATCCCCTCTCCCTCTCAGCTGATGATTTCATCTTTATTCACTGAGAGAACAGAAGCAGACAGAAGAGAACTTCCTCCATCCTCCTACAAATGAGTCAACCCTCCACCAGTCTCAGGGCCCTTATATTCTGCCTTCCCTGCAGACCCTCGCCTGCCTCTCCCTTCCCTGCTGGTGCACTGGGGCCCGTCCTGAATCGCTTGCTTGAAGGCTTCACTCCGCAGCGAGTTCTCCTTCTCTCAGTGCCATCTTTTCTCTCTAATGTCGCATTCTTATCAGCCTGTAAATACACTGAAATAGCTCCCATTGTAGAGGATCTCTCCCTGTTCTCATGGCTTCCTCTAGCCATCATTTCATTTTCTTTTTGC
This sequence comes from Smutsia gigantea, assembly GCA_032199065.1. Lineage (NCBI taxonomy): Eukaryota > Metazoa > Chordata > Mammalia > Pholidota > Manidae > Smutsia > Smutsia gigantea. Next base: position 267,347 of record JAVSCE010022426.1, read on the forward strand.
CATGTCACAAAATTCCTTGAAATCGTCCTGTGCTTCGTCTCCACCTCTTCACCTTAGGAGCTCATCTCAACCCTCTCCCTTAAGGTTTTTGTCCCCATTTTTCTGCTCTTGTCTCAGCCCTTTGGCCAGAATTAAAGACCAGTTCTCAGTCCCCATCTGGAGATGACAGTAGCATCTGGAACAGGAATCTTCTCTTGACGTTTTGGACATTATACTCTCCTGGTTTTCCTGCAACCTCAGTGGATTCTCCTTTTCAATCTCCTTTCCCTTGTCCTCTAAGTATCCGTTTGCTCTAGGGCTTTGCTCTTGACCCTTGTGTCTTCTGTGTCTATGCTACCTAGCAGATCTCATCCAAGATTGTGGCTTTCAATGTCATCTATATGTTGATGACTCATGAATTTTTATCTTGAGATCCAATCTCTCCCCTGAATTCCAGCGTAGAATGCCCAACTGCCTACCAGACATCTCCACCCTGACATCTAATAGATATGTTAAATCTAACATGTCCAAAATGGAAATTTTGATCCTTCCCTCTTGACTCCTCTCCAAATATGTCCCTCCCACAGGTTTCTCCATCTCAGTGAATGGTTTACCATTCTCCAGCTGTTCAAGTGTAAGATTCATCCTTGAACCCTTTCTTTCCCTTCTATTGCAGATCCATCAACAGGTCTGTCTGCTGTACATGTGGATAGAAAGAACTGACCAATGCTACAAGGAAAAATAAAGCAGGGTGTGGGATAGAATGTTCCAGAATGGAGGGAAGGACAGGGGTATAATTTGCTCATTGTGGTCAAGGATTTACTTTGAGAAAGTGACATTAAAGCAAAGACTTTCCTGAAATATAGGAAGATACAAACTCTAACAGGATCTGGGGAGAGAGCATAAAGGCCATGAGGTGGCCAGAAACAGGTCATGTCTCAGAAGGCACAGAAGGTTCAGAGTGCCTGAAGCTCACTGATGGCTGACAGAGGCCAGACGATGAGGGATCTAGTCAGCCTGAGTAAGCTGAAATTTGCATTTATTCTAATTGTTATGGGAAAGTCACCAGACGGTTTTGACCAGGAGCATATCATGGTACAGCTTTGTAAATAATACCAGCTGCCTGGTGGAGAATGGATAGTAAGAGACCAAGAGAAGAAACTATGGGTCCAGCTAGGAGCTTACTGCAATATTCTTGAGGAGGGGGTCAGCAAACTTTTCCTATAAAGGGCTACGCTATGGATGGAATGTGTGTGCCCCCAAACTCATACACTGAAATCCTAATGTCAATGTGATAGTATTTGGAGATGGGGCCCTTGGACGTAATCTGGTCATGAGGGTGGAGCCCTCTTCATGGGATTGGTACCCTTACAAGAAGAGACACAACAAGAAGATAGCCATTTGTAAACCAAGAAGAGGGCCTCCACCAGGACCTCCCCTGCCATGCAGGCAACCTGAGCTTGGAGTTCCCAGCCTCGAGAACCGTGAGAAATACATGTTTGTTGTTTAGGTCACCCAGTCTATGGCATTCTTGTATAGCCACCTGAACTGATTAAGACAGGCTAGACAGTAAATAATTTAGGCTTTGCTGGCCATACGGTCTCTGCCCCAGCTTCTGAATTCTGCTGGGCGGTGCTAATTCAGCCATAGTTGATATGTAAATTGGTGGGTGTGTGGCTGTGTTCCAACAGCACTTCCCAGCAGGCTCTGGGACCTTGCTGGATTTGGCTCATGGGCCATAGTTTGCAGGCTTCTGTTCTAAATCAGAAATGCTGAAGGCTTGACCTAGGCCTGTAGCAGGAATTGTTTTAGAGGTAATTCTGGGCAGTCTTGTTGCTAATGGACCCATTGCTTCTTTTTCTTGGTCTCTTGGAATCCATTTTCCACCAGGTAGTCATAAATAGATTAAATGTGGGAGCAATGCGCTAGTGCAGAATTAAAGATACCCCCTTAGATCCACTTTTTAATCCTTCCATTTTATCACATTGTTTATGCAGGCATTTCTTATTTATCATTTCTCAGATAGTACTAACGTTTATATTGCTGTTAAGATGAGCAGGTAAAGTTGCTATCAATGGAAAAATAAGTGTCGAGTCCATGTCGTGAGAAAGATGACCTCCACCCAGAGGACCTTGATTTTCTGCTGAAATAAAATGTTCTCCCCCTAAACAATTTTCTATAGCCATGGTATGTGGGTAGGTCACCAAAGGTTGGTAGGGGATGATGGTGGGCTAGGTCTTCTCAGACGGAGGAGTGTTTTATCACTGAAATCCTTTAGAATTGCCCGTGCAAGGTGCCAATAAAAAGCAGATATATTGTTGTTTTCTGGATTGCTCTTAAATTCTCTACCTTCAGTTCATTTTTCTATTGCCTGTGCCTGGGCTAAACACACCCATGGCTCCCTATTCCCTGGGTACATCATTATCTTTCCTGTCTCAAGAAAGCAGTGAGGGCCCTTGACTGACACCTTTGCAGGGAAATGGTGAGACACAGATACTTAATCTTGATTTTACCATAAAGTCTATATTTGGTGTTGAGAAAAACCTCCCATTAGGAAAAGGAAGAGAACAAGAGAGCAGAAAAAAAAGAAAAAAAAACCTAATCATTTAAGGAATTAGGTGTCACTGAATACCAGAATATCTAGAATTTTCCCAAGGACAACAATCAATGAATACAAAGTATCAAACAGTAATAGGGACATATAGGGACATTTCATATACTGCCGAGCATGAACTGAATACATGAGGAGAAGCCAAGTGGGTAGCCTATGTACCAGCAACTTCCCACTGCCCTTTTCTGAGCCTGCCCAGATTGCCATCTCCTTGCTGGGAACAGCCAGTGCTGGGTCGGGCTGCAGAGCATTCTCGGAGTAGTAATAAAGTGCACACTTATAATGTTGGGCCGAGTGACAAGAACAACATGAAATAACACTCTACCCACCCACTGAGAAAACCGAGCGTGTCACACTCCTCTGTGTCATGGTTTTAAAAATATCTCCACTGACGGTCCAAGTCTCAGGTTGGGTTGGAGGGGTTTTTAATGCCTAACGGTGCCAGGTGGAAAATGTTTTCGTCAGAATCCCGAGGGCCCGAGTGAGGGACATCTGCTGACCTTGTGCGTGCGTGTGCGCACATGAATGTGCATGTAAGAAAAATGGGGGTGGGTGGCTATTTCTTTGCTTATTTTTTGCCCTTTCTCTTTCTTTTTTAATTACATGTTCCTGACAAAGAGGTGTGGTCCCTGGCACTGCAGCCCAGACTCTCCTCCACCTCTAACCACACGTGGAGAAGAATACAGAAGGCTTCTCAACACTCTGCATGATTCTCAGCCTCAGTGGAAACATAAACCCTTGGGCCAGCAAAGTGCTAAGTCCCCTTGAGAATGAGGGGTTTAGAAGCCCGGTAAATGTCTGGAGAGAGACTGGCTCTTCCCAGGGCTTTCTCTCTACCTTGCTTCATTGCTTCAGAAGAGCAGACCAAGGCTAAGTCTAGGGGAATTTTGTCACAGAGGAGGGGGTTGCAAAGGACAGGATGAGCCTTTAACTGCATTGGGGTTTATTCTTGTTTACATTGGAATCTCCAGCCTTTATCAGCAGGGCAACTCTGGCAAGTTGTTTAACCTTTAAGCCTAAATGTCCTGATTTGTGAAATGGGGTAATAATAGCATCTACGGATCAAGGTTGCAGTGAAGAGAAAACGATGTGGCTCAAGACAAGTACTTCATACAGGACCGGGCACAGCTCGCTCATGAACTCAAGAAATGTCGGCTGTGTTTGTAGCTTCAGAGCATTACACACTGCAAACATGTAGAAACAAAGGTGTTTTGCTTAAATATCACAAAGGAAAAATGTACGTGAGACCCACTGTGTTCTCTGGTCCACCTGTGCTCTGACCCCACTTCTGTCCCTTTAGACATGGGTGTGCTCTGCTCTTCTGACCTCCTGGGGATTTCTTCATACACATCAAGCATCCAGGCCTTTACATTTGCTGTTTCTTATGCCTGGAAAATTCTACTCTCAGATATCCTCATGACGTGGTCCATCACTACACTGTATTGGCTCAAATTTAATTTATTAAAGAGACACCTTGCTTTCTGAGCAGTGTACAATGACACCGTACTGCTCCAGTCATTGTCTATTCCTGTTCTTTGTGTTATTTCCCTTTTTACCACTACCTGCCATGTTATGTATTTACTTATTAGTGTATTTATTATCCAACTCTTCTGCTAGAATGTAAAACTCCCTACATTTTGTCTTTTGTTGTCTGTTGTAGCATTTCTAACATCTAAAACGGTGCTCAAAATACAGAAGACATATCCTAAATATCAATTCAACGAGCAAATAAATAAAACGTTTACATAATTCCCATTTTACAGTGGAAGCTTCACATGGTCACCCAGTCATTTAATCATTGAGCCAAATCTCACACCAGGATCTCCACATACCTTTCCAGTTTATCCCAATAAAGAAGAACAGTGAAAGCATTCAACCTTACCTTTATAACTTTTGACATGAAATAACCTTCCATGTAAATTCATGAAATTCACAACTGAATCATTGCAAGCTTTCCTCTCACCGGTATTCTCAGCCCATGTCATATTATGCATGATTAGAGATATTCCACATATGTGTAGGGAAAACTTTAAGATTTTTTTTTCTATGACTAGATTCTTCTTGTCATCTATTCACTTCCCAAGGGTCTCATGATTTTTATAAGCTCCCAGTAATTAGGAAGAGTTGACCCTATGCCCCTAGGCTTCCTCAAGGTCACCTTGTCTGAAATAGAAGAAGGGCTCCTCTCTGATTCGGTCTTTGTAAAATATGTTTCATGTCAGAGGAAAGAGATCTTTCCCATCCTGACAATGTAGTGTATCCCCCAAATCACATGCATAAACTTTCTTTCTGGCCTTTTAGGATTTCTGTATAATGAAGTAAGTCATGACAATTTTAAGTCTTGGAAACTGCATCAGACTGAACCATGACCTATCAAAGTCATCAAGCAAGATATCAAGGGATCAGACAAGGGAATGAAGATGTCTGCTTGAAATTCTGAAGACACCTAAGACCATTATCATGCTATGCTTTTGCTTTTCTCTTCAGTTTGAAGATAGCTGAATTGGCTAAGTGTGATTCCTACTACCATCACATATTGAAAAGTAAACTCCAAAAGCCATTATTGGAAAAAATAAGAAATTGGCTAAATGCTCACATGTCCACAAATCAATCCATGCTTTTACTTTGGATAACAGACAGCTCTGGTCCTCACCAACTACAGGAATATTTTATTTTATTTTATTTGGTTCAAAAGAGAAACCCGCCTCATTCAGTTCAGGGTCTACATGTTCTCAGGACTTTCAGGACTTGGTGAATTGAGGACATGGTTTTGCTGGCTGTTGTGTTCCATTTTGGACACAGTAAGTCATTTTCTCTTTGTATCTGAAACAGAAGCCTGATTGTTTTATATCTGGGCAATGGAGCCTGTGATCCTTCAACAGTTTGGCTCTTTATAATGACCTATGGGCATTTTCCTCTGCCATTTAACTCACATGTAGTAGGAAATAAATCTAAACTTTCACCCCCTAGTTTAGATCTCTTCCCAATACTGAAAGGATTCAGGGTGCATTAAGTTAAAAAAGAATTAGCAACTATGGATCCAAAACCTAACAATTCCAGTAGGGAACTCCCCTGAAGGCACATTTACTCTGCACCCTCATCCATCTCCCAAATTTCCACAGACTCCTTGTACTATGGCATCGTTGCTGAGAATCTCTCCAAAGAGATCTCACTCCAGTGATGGGGGCCAAGAGGCTGCCAGCCAGTGACATCAGACCTATTGGCAGGAACCACAGTGGCACTTCTGTCAATTTGCCAGTAGTTCGAGGAGCCAGGCATGAGGCAAATAGTCCAAATAATCATTTCTGCCCAAGCTGTTCTCAGCTGGGACAACCTACCACAAATTAAAGGCCATCTGTCTGGACCATACAGGCTATGCTGCCAGAAGAAGCCAGATGTCAGCACATCACTCTAGTCCACGACCTTTTTTAGGAGATTAACGTGGATTATTTATGGGTGGGCTGAGGTGGTTGCCCTATATGAGCCTGTTTCCTGGTGCAGGGCTTAAGAAATTATGTATATATGATATAGAAACTTTGTGACTATATCATTAATTTTGGGTCTTGCCAAGTTCCAGACCTATGTACTCTGTAAGTGGGCTTCTGGTCCTGTTTCAATAATAATTTTTAAGAACACTCCCATGTCCCATTTCTCTGTGTTTTCCATGGGCTCTACGTAAGTACAGGTATGAATACTCTCTTCACGGGGAGTCACCGGTATTTAGTTCTTGGCAACCCTCTGGGAACTACACTGTCTCCTTCAGTTAGAGAAGGGTGCCAGGTAAGTGCCTTTTTAGAATTGAAAGAATTGGGTGACATCATTCTTGATGGGCCTTGTTCTTCTAAATTGCGAACGGATGTGTCTTCTTTCCAAAGCAAATGTTGGGCCAGTTCGCTTATCCCATGAAGGGAAGAAAATCAGATGAATATAGAATTAAGAGTTATAAAAGTTGCATTCTAGTCCTGGGTCTGCCATCTGAATGCATGGGAACCTGGGCAAGTTGCCTGTTCTTTCGAGGTCTCTGATTATTCTTTTCTGTATTTTGGAAGTTTGTGTCTTACATATGATGCGTGTTAAAGACAGGGAGTCAGCGACGTTACTCACTGCAATGTGCTGGCCCAGTGCTTCACAGCAAAGAAGTACCCCGAGCCCCGTACCACCCTTCAACTATTTCATTGACCATTCATATAAAACCTGCTTATAATCATCTGAGCCTAGAAGCTAATTCTATCTCATACGTAAGTACAGTTTTTTTTATGTTTTAACATTCCATGAATATTCCAGAAATGTAGCTTTCATATAAATTAAAGAAAGTTTATACCACACATTATTTGAAAATTCCCCGAGAGTTGTTTCCCAGTTTTGAAACCACATAAACAGTGGAAACAGCTCCCTGATACTTGAACTGTTTGATAAAACACATTTGTGTTGGGTTTGCTATACTGGGTAGTGCCGTGTGTGCGGCCCTGTTTGTATGGGCCTACATTGGCCGCTGGTGCATTCACAGGCACACACATCTGGCTGGTTTACTATGTTTGTATCACCTGTGTTATCAACTGTGTTATCACCGTCTTGACAGTCTTAATAATTTTTATTAGAGCCTGCATTTTCACTTTGTACTGAGTCACACAAATCATATAATCATTCCTGAGACAGGGGTTGGTGAAGATTTCCTATAAAGAGCCAGATAATAAATACTTGGGGCTTTGAGGGCCAACAGGGTATGAAGGAACTTAGATGATAATTTAAAAAATAATCAAAATGGAAAAAAAAATCTTTATCTCATGGGCCATACTAAAACAGGTGTAGAGCTGTATCTGGTATTTTACTGACCCCTGTCTTAAAATATATGTTTTATTATAACATGATCACCTAATTTCTCCTTTATGTCACCCTTAGGGCATTATCCGTATTTTTCTGTAGTTGTGTTTGTAGACAGGTCATATTCCCTGTGAAGTTCATTTTAAGGAGTACAGTAGCTTTTACAAAATCCATGTCTCCAAAAGGGGGCATCAGATCAGGTAGCATTGCTCTAGATCATTCCACTGATGATCTTTCTACCTCCTTTCTCTTCTCACTAGAATTCACCCTACACATTGCTGCCAGACTTATTTTTCTCAAAATGTAGCTCTGATCGTGCCATGCCACTGCTCAAAAATCTTTAAGCAGATTTTCTATAGGATAACTTGTGGATATTTCAGATTTGGACTGAAATTTCTCTGTATAAACTAGCTCTAAGATCTTCTAGTCTTTATCTCCCACTGATGTCATGCCACTTCTTATCCACCATCATTTAACACATATTTCCAAGGCTGGCTCCTTCAGGAAATCACTGTGCACTCCAGCTCTCTGGCTCTTTCTCATGGTTTCACTCACATTTTGTGCTTAATTCTCCCTATTATTTTGGAAGCACCTTGGAAGCAGAGACTCCATAAGCCTCCAGAATCTTTAACAGTACCTTGTTGATAAAAAATATTAAATAACTATTTGTACAATTGGATTGAATTATAATACTTACTAATCCAGTTTTTAAGCCTGAGATTATTGGTTGGATAAAGCATCTCACCCTGGAATTTCTCTTCCAAAATCCCTTAACTGACATCAGGTGTAGCACACACTGATGTTTGCATTTTAAGCACCCGATTTCCCTTTTCTAAAAATGAGACAGACATGCAGCCTAGTTTTGTTCCTGTGTCCTCCCCACTTCCCTCTAGAGGACATTTTGGATTAGTCTAAGTCAATGGGGAGTAGAGTTGCCAGAAAAAATATGGGATGCCCAGTTGTATTTGAACTTCAGATATATGACAAATAACTTTTTAGCATATGTCCCTAATATGGTATGACTTGACTTAATCAGGTAGACCAAAAGGAAAATCTTATGTCTCATGTTTTGGAAAGAGATTTTTCTCTCTCTGGCTAGACCGAAGCAGGGAGCATGAAGGCCACTTGCAGCCATTTTGTGACCAATCGTCTTAGGCTATCACCAATGTTGAGTATGGAAATGCAAATAAAGTTTTAAAAAATCTGAATCCTTGCTAATGTCATTGAGTCACACATCATACCTTGCCTGAAACCTGCCTTATCTCTGTATCCATAGATTGAAAAATGAATATCCCTTTTATTTAGGCCAATTAAATCTTGGCTTTCTGTTACTTGTAAACAAATACATAGTGGTTAATTTGTTTTATGTTGATTCTACAGCAAACAGATATCCCAAGATCCCAGTGTCTTATTCCTAGCATTTAGATCACAGGTTTAATTCCTGCAAAATCCAGTGGGCAGGGCTGTTGCCTGTGGCCACAGACTCCACACCTAACTACTGTTAGCTTTTTATAAATAGGAACCAGGGAAGGGGCCATGAATACAGCAGTGGAAAATCTATTCACTACCATTGGACATACAGGCTAAAATCCCACCATGACTTTCAGGACATGGCAAACTAGCTTCAACTTCTAATGCCCAGGCTTTTCTGAATCTTTAACCAGGTAGCTCCTTTTGTTTTTCTCTGTATTCCACTGAAGCTTTTCCAGTAGAAAGCTGCTCTATTTTCTGCTCAGCTTCCGTTCTCCCTATCCAAATAAAAGTACTTTCATTTTCCTTTGGAAGCTATCTCTTCAATTCTCAGACTCCATGCTTGGGATAGCACTAAAAAATGACACCCTGCCTAGCCCAGCCTAGTTAGCATATACATTTCTTCAGATCACTGTAATTGGTTTGAAGATGGACATGTGATCATGTTAGTCTAATGAGAGTAAATCTGGGATTTTTGCTGGAACACTTGGGAAGTTCTTACTCTATGTGTGTTATTAAACGAATATTTCTAGAGCTTCTAAGCACAACCACACAAAAAGAAGCCAGCACCAAAGAATGCACAGACAACTGATGGGAAGGTAGAAAGATCCATTTTGCTCTCATTTGGTACTTATTGCTGGCAGTATCTGAAGTTAACTCCACTATTGGACTTTTTGTAAGTTATGTGAGCCAATAAGGTCTTACGTTTGCTAAATACAGTTTCAGGAAGGGTTTGGTTGTAAGTGACAGAAGCTAAACAGTGTATTGCTTCTGTAGCTGTGCTTGTGGTTTAAGAGCATGGTCTTTCAAAGGAAAGAATAATTATGAATCGAACACTTACCGGACTAAGCTATTTACTCACTTTATTTTGCCCAAAATATTGTTCACTTGACAGAGGAAAAATAAAAGCTTGGAGAGTTTGATCAGTTCAGGTTCCACAGCTGGTAAGAGTCTGAGGCAGGATTAAAACCCAAGCATTACTGCCAAGCCAGTTCTCACCAACCCAGCCTTTAAGTGTAGGGGATGTGTGAAGAGCTCCTTAGCAAAGTTAGCAAAGTCTTATACAGGATATATTGTATGCTGGGGGTTGTACTGCACACTTGACATATATATCCATTTGTCTTTCGCCACAATCCTATTAAGTAAGAATAATTGTTCCCATTTCACAGATGACAAAACAGAGGCATTGAGTGGTCAGCCACATTTCCTGAGATCTTACATGGAATAAGTAGATGAGCTGGTCTTCAAACCTAGGTCTGCTGACTTCACAGATTAAATTCTTAGATAATTCAATAAACTTCCTCTTTTGGCTCCTTTAGATAAAATTAACAGTGTTCCATAGCAGTTTCTTTTGAAATGTCACTTACAACCAAACCCTTCTTTTGAAATGAAGGATTTTATGGTATTAATCTTCTGAAGAGTGACGACCAGAAATCATATTCTACCTTAGGCAAAGGAAATTTCTATATCCTCTAGAGATTGGTATCTCATAATCTCACCCATGTGACTCTGAAATATTCTTAGATAAGAAACAAAACCAAGGGCTGTATTTAAAAAGAGGTGACATTCACATCACCTAGATAGTTCTTCCTGGTTTTGTGCAACGAGACAATTTCTGAGAGAGGGGCTCTGAGGAGGAACAGCCCATGGGGGAAAAAGCACAGGAGGAGAGAGAACTTGTGCTATGACTTTGCAGAGGATTTCCCTGAATGGCATAGACATTTATAAATGTTCATTTATAAATGCTATTGTTCTAGGGAACAATCTCTGCAATATTTTGTTTTCCCTTTTATGTTCTCTTGTTGATTGTTGGCCTCAAGCATTACAAATGATATTGCTAAAATTTAACATTTATTAACATTATTATTACCGTGTGCCAGGATGCTTTATGGATTTTTAGCCAGCCTATTCAATGAGAGTCATAGACCTAACTGAACAATCTTAGAAAATACAAACTTTCCCTTTCTATGTGCCATGTTGTATCAGCGAGCATAAGATAGGTTATGTGGAGTAACAAAAGGACTGCCAACATTTTGTGGGGTTAACACAGCAAACTCAGTTCTTTACAGCTTTAAAGCTCACTGAAGGTCCAGCATACTGTGCAGGACACCATCTCCCATCAGAGTTCAGCATTCCAGATGGTTTCAGTGTCGCAACACCTCTATATCAACCCATGCTTTGTTTTCTCAAATGTTGTGGCAGAAGAAGAGAACATGAAGAATCTCTTACCATCCAAAGTCATACAAGTAACTTCTGCTCATAGCTTATAGGCCAGAACTAGTCACACAGCCCTCCTTCATTCAAGGACACACCAGGGAAGTGTCATCCTTCAAATATCCCCAAGTACAAGAGAAGAAGGTATTGGCGAATAATACTGATGCCTTCTATCTGCCAACTTAAAAAGAGACCTGGAAGGGAAAGAACTTACTCTCTTGACTTAAGATAAAAAATATGTTTAGACATTCCTGTAATGTGTACAGGGCTAACCCAGGAGACACTTTAAAGCCTCCCTTAGTAGCCATTTAACCATTCAAAAATAATACACTGGGTTTAAATTCACATCACAGATATTTACCATTTTAAGTGGCATTTATTACATTTACAATGTTGTGCATCTATCTACCCACCATCTCTATCTAGTTCCAAAAATGTTTCTGTCCCTCCAAAATAAACCCCACTAAGGAGTTACTCCCCATTCCACGTCACCTCAGCCCTGGACCATCAATTTGTGTTCTGCCTCTATAGATTTCCTTATTCTTGGTGTGTAATATAGAGAGAGTCATACAATATGGGACCTTTGTGTCTGGCTTCTTTCACTTCCCATGTTTTGGAAGCTCATCTATGTTGTAGCATGTATCAGTTTTATGACTGAATAATATTACATTGTATGTATGTACCACAATTTGCTTATCCATCATTCCCTTTTTTCTACCTTTTGGCTATTGTGAATGGTGCTGCTATGACTATGTGTACACACATGTTTGAGGGCCTGTTTTCAGTTCTTTAGGGTATATACCTAGGAGTAGGGTTGTGTGGTAATTTTATGTTCAGTTTTTTTAGAAACCACTTAACGGTTTTCCATAGTGGTTAAGCCATTTTACATTTACACCAGCAGTGCTTAAGGGTTTCAATTCCTCCACATTCTTGCCAACACTTATTATTGCTATTTTTTCATTATAGACCTCCTAGTAGATGTGAAGTGGTATCTCATTGTGGTTTGACTTGCATTTCCCTAATAACAAATGATGTTGAGTATCTCTTCATTTGCTTTTTGGCAACGTGTATATCTTTCTTGAAAAAATGTTTATTTAAATCCTTTGCCCATTTTTAAATAGGGTTGTGTCTCATTTTGTTGTTGAGTTGCAAGGGTTTTCTATATAGTTTGAATACTTGACCCTTACCAGACATAGGATTTGCCCTTATTTTCTCCCATTCTGTAGGCTGTCTTTTAATTTTTTTGATAATTTCCTTTGTTGCAGAGAAGTTTTCAATGTGATAAAATCCAGTTTATCCAGTTTTTCCTTCTGTTTTTCACCCCTTCAGTGTTATGTCTAATAATCCATTGCCAAACCCAAGGTCATGAAATTTGATCCAATGTTTTCTTCTTGGAGTTTGATGGTTTTTAGCTCTCATAGTTAGATAATTAATCCATTTTGCATTAAGTTTCATATGTAGTATGAAGTAGGGGTCCAGTTTCATTTTTTGCATGTGGATCCAGTGGCCCCACCACCCTTTGTTGAAGGGACTATTCTTTCCTCATTGAGTTGTCAAGAATAACTTGGCTGTTTAGTAGCCGTCTTTATATGGCTGTTAGTAGCCATTTTTAATATATAATAAATCTCACAATTACAAAAACATATCTTATATCATACCTAAATCTCTCAGGCTTTAGTTTAAAGACATTTTCTCTTTACTGTAAACTTCACAGACAGTGGAGGACAATTTGCCCTATGAATATGTATTTTTTACATATAGTAAAAAGTGAGGTAATATGTATAGATCTCCTAGCACAAGCTACAACAAATATAACTACCCACATGGACATTCAGCCAATATTTGTGGACAACTTACTAAGTGAAAGGTAATGTACTTGATTCTAGGGGACAAGATATGAATAATATATAATTGCTACCTATAGGAACATCATCATTTATTAGAGAAGAAAAGCATATATGAAAAAACCACATCCAGCTCTTACAAAAGGAAACAGAAGCCGCAAGGAGACAATGATTCATCGTGACTGTGGAGAGTGTCTAGCATGAGATATCTTGGGTAATATTAATGACATTTTTTTCTGATGATCTTGTTTTCAAGTTATAAAGCAGTTCACGTTATGTTAATTCTGATCTTTGATCTCAGTAAAATGGTCAAGACAGGAAATATTCCAATGGTTGTATCCAGATGACAGTTACTTCATTAAGCTTTTCAAAGTTTTCTCCTACTTTATGTATTTCACAAAAAGATGTTTCAGTATGAGAACATAAAAAAAAATATTTTAAAAGTATGTGGAGCTTGATATTTGTGGGATAGGTGTGGAGGGACAAAACTCTTTCCTGTAGGGTGGATCTAGCTGATTTTCAGGTGACTCTGAGATGAACATTGCCACATGTTATCAACTGGGGAGAGCTCTCAAAGACACCTGCTATAGAGCGAGGAAAGCAGGTTTAGGCAGGGAGAGAACTTGAATGCAATGTAGTTGCAATAGGCATCAGCTAATCCCATGCGGAGTTCTGGAGCTGGAATGGCCCCTTGTAGATGACCTAAAATGAGATGAGAATTCTGGGTCTTTGTGTACCACATATGTCAGTTACGGAATGGGGACTGCCCCGGGAAGGGTGCATTACCTGAACAAGGTGACTCCTTCAGGCTCAAGGCAATTTCTGGAGAGTCTGTGAGCTATAAGCAGCCAGCATTCCTACTCCTGGGGAATAGCTTCCTTGGTATCAAAAGGGAGATCTGGGCTATGCACTACAGCATTCACTACAGTGGGTAAGGCCAGTATTATCGCGGTTACCATTTCCAGAGGAAAAGAATGAGACTCAATAGCTGAATTGCCACCAAGTCCCACAGGTACAAATAGCAGAGTTAGTACCAAAACCGAGGTCTTCTCATTCCAAGTCAGTTTGCCTTTAAGCAATATTATTGTCCTCCAAAATGTGCAGCACCATTTCATCTCAAAAAATATTTAAAGCCAGTTGAACTTCAATCAGTTAGGTTTCGCAGCTCTCACCTGGGATTTCCCCCTTTTCCTTCCAAAACACAATATTCTGTTCTCAACTTGCCCAGGTCAAGAAATTCTTCAGAACTTCCAGTCCTAAAAGGAAGGCAGTTTTCTTTCACACACAAACACATGCACTCACGCATACTTTAAAAGTGGCATAGGATGAAAGCAGAATATTATTGGAATTATTGTTAAATTAATAGAATAACACAGCATCCAGACATCTATTTTCAGACTGCAGTTTAGGGGGAAAAAGTACATATGAATGAAGGAGGAAACATGTGAAGATTAGAAGAGGGAGATGTGCAAAGTGGTCAAAATGCCAGCTTGAGGCAAAAAAAAAAAAAAAAGGAAAAAACAGCTCACCTGAGAGCAAGAGAGAAGGAGGCATTTCCAGGTAATGATGCCTTTCTTTCCTGTATGCTGCCCTGAGACCTAAGAAACTAGGCAAGGCTGTACCTCCCAGGGCTTGCAAGCCAGTCACTAGCTGCTAAGTTCCAGCCCCTAAGAATCTGTGCTGTCAGAATTCAGAAAACAATCACATTGTATGGCATCAACAACAAAGCGCATTGGGAGAAAGCTGGCTATAGCACTTTTCAAGGATGAAGCCTCTAGAAGAGTTCAGATCCATCACTGCCTAGCTGTATGACTGGGGAAGGGTCTTAGTCACTTTAAAAGACTAAACAGATTCCTCATCTATATATGGGATAATCATAATAACGATTTCATAGGAATAGTGTGTAAAAAAATTAAGTGAGATAATATGTATAAATCTCCTAGTACTGAGTCCTTATGAATGATTGGCTTCATACTCTGTTAACTCTGATTGAATGTTTATTTTGTTTAGGTGTGTGTGTATGGGAACCTAAAAAGACTGGAATATATCCTAACAGTACGATAGAGCAGCATTGTCAATAGAACTTTCTGTGATGATGGAAGTGTTCTTTATCTGTGCTGTCCAATATGATAGCCACGGGCCACTTGTGAATATTGAACACTGTAGCTAGTGCAACTGAGGAATTGAATTTTTAATTTAACTTAATTAATTTGACTGTAAGTATAAATAGCCACAGTGGCTAGTAGCCACCATTATGGATTGCACAGGTTGGTTCAAGATGGAAAATATTTTAGATATTACCTAATCCAAAGTTATCATTACAGGGGATAATATACATATTTCAGAGAGATGTGAAATAACATGCTCAGGGTTTCACAACCACTAAGGCGGCTGAGGCAATAATTTTGATTAAGCTCCAATTACTCCAAATCCAAGGTATAATATTGCCACAAGACATAACAAAGTTAATGACCTAAAGACATGGACAGGTTAACAACACATACAGGGCCAAGTCTTCCGAACTCCAGAAGTTATAATTATCATCAGTACCACATTCACATTAACTCCTGATTTTTGAGTACCTACTCTTTGCTTGGCAGAATAGCCAAGGACTGTTCTCTTGACATCTATGCTTAAATGCTTCCCTAACAGGACTCTAAAACTTTTACTCACATGGCAGTCCCCTATATCTCTGTAGGATTTGTCACCCATTCTTTGGAGTATACCTAGCTTACCAAGGCCTCTAACTCATCTCTTGCTCTTCTGGCCTGATGAACACAATGCCATCAATATAGTGGACTAGTGTGTTGTTCTGTGGAATGTTGAGATGGTCCAGATCTCTTCAGACTATGTAATAACAGATATAGGTTAACTCTCTCACCTAGCCCTGGGGAAAAACTTTAAATGTATGTTGTTGTCCCCTCCAAGACAAACAAAGTCTTTATAGCTCTCTTGTCTGATGATGCAGGAAAAGAATACATTCCCTAGAACATGAGCATGTACCATATTAGGACTCATGTCAATATTCTCTAGCAAAGCACCACTGTGGATAAAGTGAAGGTTCCCGTGGCCAGGATTCTTGCCTGGCCCTGGTTGGCTAGCTCACTGCACACATGCAGGCAATACGTTATTATTGACTCTATATAAAGAGCCCTGCCAAGTGCTCTGAGCAACACGGTGGCATGGCTGCAAGTCTGCAGGAGAGCAGAGCAGAGGCTGGAGTGGTGGCAGTGCCGAGGACAGAGACTGAGACAGCTGTGCAGTAGAGAGGCCCAGTGGCAGAGACAGGCTTGCTGCATGAAGACTCGCTCTGAGTGGAAGGGATTCTAGTGCTTGACCTGCCACCATGGAAATAAAGTTGGGTATAACCCTTTCACCCCAAGAACGTTCTACTGTCATTTTTTTGGTCACACTGAATCCATAGTGAACCTGCCCAGGGCTGAAACCCATTGGCAAGACAACCATATTGGGCACAGTAGTTGGGATGGGGATTCTACTGGTTTTAGTTTGCAGTGGTCTATTATCAGCTTCCAGGATTTGTCTATTTTTTGCAGGAGCCAGATCCCTGAATAAATGGAAATATGATGGGAATAGCCATGGAATGGAGAGGTTGATAGACTTTTTCTGTATAGGGCTAGACACTAAATATTTTAGGCTTTATGAATCAAGGGAACAAGTTGAAGCTATTAGGTAGGTACTTATATAACCATTTAAATGTAACCATTTACAAATATAAAACATTACTTTTCCCCATGCATCTGAGAGCCATCCTAATGGTGCATTCACACCATCTCCCGAGGTCCTTGCCAAAGTGGTTAAATTCTGTTCCCTGGGAGAGTGCCTCCACATCAATAAAACTCCTTTATCCAAATTCATCTTCTGCCCCCTTCGTCTAGCTGCCTCCTAATCCTATCCATGAGTACTGTCCCAGCTCCTGCCAGGACATGCCGAGCAGGTCCTTCTGCTCCCCTGGGATATAATCCGTTTCCTCCCTCAGCAGTCCCAGCACCTCTCTGGCTGGGCTGGCCTGCACTTTACCCCTAGTTCTCAGCCCAGTGGCCAGGATAGGAGGGCAGATCCTGAGGGTGAAGCATGTTGTCCTGCAGGGAAGAGGTCTGGGCATTGCCTTTAAGCAAGAGGTAAGCACTAGCTTACCCCTTGGGAATTGTGGATGACTTCTTAAGACTCAGAGCGTTCAGAGGAATCTGGGAATCTAAGATTTGTGGGTATCCTCATTCCAGGTATCCCCATTCTGTGAGTCAAGGCCCAATTCTTTCCCACCAGAGCCCTGGCCTTGGCATGGCCACCTATGGATAAAAGGAAAGTTTCTGTGGCCAGGATTCTCACCTGGCCCTGCTTGGGTAGCTTACTACACACGTGTGGGCAATAAATAAAGTTCGGTATAACTGTTTCACCCCAAGGACGTTCTACTGTCATTTCTTGGGTCACATTGAATCCATAGTGAACTTGCCTGGGGCTGAAACCCACTGGGAAGATACCACCCCAACTTGGTTGCCTTCTCTGCCTTCTGCTGGAGGCAAAGAGAACCTCTTTCTATGCTACTAAGAACATGTTGCTTTTAATTGCTTAGCTTGGCTTTTAATTGCTGACTCAGCACTCTCAGCTTTTCTTTTTTCTACCATGTCAATCAAGCTTAGGCAATGCACGCCACTGCCCTACAGGTGCTCTTCCTTCTATACCGTTAAGGCTTAATACCTGGCACCTCCTAGTGCATTACTGTCCTCAGGTGTACCAGTCCCATCGCTGGTGGAAGTTTAACAGTCACACTGCTTAATGGTGCTTCACCTGTCATGAGAGGAGATGGCCTTACTGCTAGCAGGGTAGCAGGTGGATCAAATTCCAAGATCCCAGCTTAGTGTCTGCTTTCTCAGCCCATTCCTGGCACCAGCTTTCACAGGCTGAGTTCCCTGGGAAGCTGACTCCAAGAGAGAGAATGGTGTGCAGGATGGCTATTATGGAGAGCTCTTGGGGTTAGCATGTTGTGGCTGAGGGGAAAGACTGGACAGAAGGAGAAGCTGGGCTGCCTTTCGAGGGGTCTGGTCTTAGGGTGGGCAGGTGGGGCCATTAGGCTTCATGCTGATCCGTCAGTGGGTGTGAGCCGTCCCGGGAGAAGGCCCTGCCTGGATGAAGCACCCTCCCTCAGGGCAGGCAACTCTTCACGCTGGCTGACGGCGGAGGTCTGGGCCAGCACAGGCAGCGATGGGAGGAAGCAGGCCTCCGTCCCCACGGTAGGTGCACGCGGTGCATCACAGAACACCCCCCACCCGATGATCATGAGGCGTTACCAGCATATTTCACTTTTCATTAAACCTCTACATGTAAAACTCTGAGAAGCCTACAGTTTGAACTGGGACAGGCCCCATCAGCGGCCAATATTGCCTTTGAGAGAAAAGAGGCATTTTGAGTAGAAAGATCAGTTGAGAGAGAACTAGCACAGGGCATGGCAAAACCTTTGTAAACTAAAGAAAGGCAGGGGAGGGGTGGAGAGGGGGTGGGGTGGTGGTGGTGTGAGGGTGGGTGGGGGGCGTGTGGGGGCCCTAGCCTAGCAAACCACTAAAAAGAAATCTTTTTATAGCAGTCCCAGGAAACTTATTGAGACCTCATAAAATAATGAGAACCAAGGAAACAGCACAGTATGTTCAGTGTCTCTTTCACTTTTACAGACTGGGGTAAGATTTTATGAGCTATTTGCCTTTCCCTTTGGATGCCTCTTTGGGAGAAGTTCCTGGTTCTTCGGCCACTTAACTTTCGGCCAAAGAGTGAGAAGATTCCAAAATAGGATAATAACCATCTAGGCTTTCTGACAATGTCTGCCAGATGTTGACCAGGGCAGACCCTTAGCAAACCCCCAGGGAGTGTAGGTGGATTTGCCAACATGGGCCAGTGACAACTAGGTCCCCCTGGATAGGAAGTTAAAGTCTCGTGGCTTTGGGAATATGACACTGAGGGGCCCCTCAATTCCTTCCATGAGTTCTGACACCAAAGAGCTTTGTTTAGGAACAAATCATCAGATAATATTTTAAAGATTCCTGAATGGTGAGCTGGCGTCAGAACGGGAAATGAAGTCGTAAGTTCTAAGAATTTAAAATGCCCTCTCCTTTCAAGATGTTTTGACCATAGAAACTGAAGGAAAAGAGAGGCCACCCCACTTTGTCTTTCTACATAAAAAAAAAAAAAAGCAATGGCCTCTGTATGGTTAGCTCTTCGGTTTACTCGAGGACTGGCAGGGATCCAAGGAGCAGAGATTAGTTTAAAAAATTAGGGACTCATCCTCATCTCAATGTGCTTCTCCTGTCATTAAAGAATTGCAAAGCAAATGACTCCCCGGTGTTCTTAGGTGATGATTTTGCAGTGGAAAACATCTAGTTAGGGCGGTGCATCGACCCACCAAGGTGAAAATGGGTCCTCAGTCCAGTTTGGGGACCTCTCATTAGGTCAATTCTACACTTAGGTCATAAAAAAAAGTAATGCATTGAACTCCCACCATTGTTTATTATGGTATCACATAACCTCCTAGGTTGAAGAGCCATAAATGGTATAAAAACTGACCTCAATCCTCTTCTCATTCAGAGACCCTCTGGGCTTATTCCTGAGTCCAGAAATATAATATTTTGGTGACTGGAGGCACACAGGGCTTGGCGGTAGCAAGAATAGCTAGGAAATCTTTGATATCATCCAAAGGGCTCCCACATAACCTGTCAGAAGGACCTATGAGCAGCCTCTGTTCCCATCACTTAGCTTTTCTAAGCCTCTACTCTCTACATTACTTCCTAACTTGGACCAACACCTTCTGCACTATGAACACAATAAGTGAGAAGAACTTGTGAGAATTAAGTAATTTTTATATTAGGTGGCATGCTTCATATAAGTTCTCTTTTTTTTTATTATAATCAATTCAGCCCTGGGTTTTGAGTTGCAAAACATCCACTTATATTAAAAGAAAGAGAGGGAGAGAGAGAGATTCAGAGAGAGAAGTAGGAGAGGTACGGAAGGAGGGATAGGAGAGAGGGCTGCCTTTTATAAAAACAAATGTCAACAAAATCTTTAACGAGGCTCAGTGTGATTTTATTACACCCTTTGATGGCTTAATACTCATAAAGCATGACATGTACTGTGCGTTGCTCTGCTTTCTACAAGTCTCTGAGCTGCTTGCTCAAGACTGCAATCTACAAGGAGGGGATCTTTGTATCCCATTCCCTGTATAAGATCATTCACAAACTGATTTTGGAAGGGTATCAGTAAATGCTCTTGAGCTTTGTTTTAAAATGCAGCTCACTTTATGTGTGATTTCTGTTCAGACCTTCAGGGCAATAATGAGCTATTCTGAATAGCTCAGGACTGTTAAATTAAAAACACAAAGGAGTAACTTTCCATAGGATAGTAAAGTTGGAGAGGACCTTGGATATTATTCAGTTTAGTTTTCTTCTTTCTTGGAGAGGTAAAGCACCTGAGAGCTGTTAAGATTAATGAACTGTTTAGTAACAAAACAGGCAGGGGCTCTGCCTGCCTTGTGCACTGCTGTATCCCTCAGCCCTGGAGCAGTGGCTCCCAGCTAGAGGGTATTTTGCCTCCATCCCAGGTGGACATTTCACAGGGTCAGGAGACAATTTTGGTTATTTCACCCGGGGATGGGGATAAAGGTTACTGGCATCTAGAGGCCTGGGTGATGCTGAGAATGCTATAGTGCACAGGACTGCCCCTTCAGCACCGAATTATTTGGCCTCAACATCGACAGTCTGGAGGCTGAGAAATCCTGCTCTATAGGAAAAAAAATTTCACCGTGAATGCACAGTCTAATTCCCAGCATCCAAGGAGCTAGTACTAGTTGGCATACACATTCTCAAGAGAAGTGGTATCACCACCAAGGGGAAGATTGGTTCTTTCTGGGCAAGGGTAAAAATATCTTTCTTTATATATAAAGCACAGATATACATACAATATCCAAACGATGTACCTTATATCTGTAACATTAGAATTTCATAGAAAGCAAAGCAATTAGAGAAAAAAAAAAGCCTAAAGTTTTCTTGGATGATAATGGAAACAAAAAGCTGGGAAACAGTGAAATAGCATGATGGCAAGCTTCCTTCTCCTGCCTTCTGCATGGCTCCTGGTATTTGGAACAAGGGCACATTCCACAATAATTCTTGGCTGTGCCATCACCAGGGAGCTGCTCGGAGTGGTCCTCTCCCACTGTTTCGCATGCTGGCAAGCAGAGAAACTGCCTCAGGTCATTCTCCAACTCTCCATCCTGTGTTTTCTGTGAATTCAAGATAAGAAGTTGGGGTGGGGATGGGAAAACACTTGAAGGGACAGTGTGTTGGCCACCTCCCAAATCAGGGCACATGGAGAGAGGGGAGGCTGCCCACTTCCCTAGAGGACAGGAGGGTTGATTTCCCTGAGTGGTGGTGGCCTGCAGTTGACAGTCAATGGGCACATGGATCTTGTGAGGTGACTCATAGGCATGCTTTTGATTGTTTTATTTTTCCCATCTTAGAGTTGGGGTCTTGTGGTTGATGAAAATACTCCTGGACTCTGCCAGGAGTTTGCTTATAAGCTTTAGTTACCTTCCTCTGGGTCTTCGTGAATGGTTTAGTGGGTGGTAGAACTGGCTCTGCAGAAGTGCTACTTGGATGTTTTCATCTGAAAATGAATTTTAGTAAATATCTTCTGATTCATTTTGGATTTGTGGGTGAACCCATCCCATTTTTTTGTTTGAAATGGCTTCTAAAACAAAGTCTTGGGCTTCAGAGAAGCAAATCTGGGCTTCTCCAGCTGAATGAGTGGCTTGGGGTAAATCTCTTCAATTTGAAGAAGTATCCCAATGTCAGTAGGATGCGAGAGACTGATAGTGGCCATCCCTGGAAATATGTTTGACCCCAGAAAAGTTTCTGGAAACGTATGTACAGAAAGTTCATCTAGGCTCTTAAAGATGGAAAGAGAATGTGGGAGGGCCCTTTTCCTGTCATTCTTGTTTCCAACATGGAGCCCTTGATCACTTTATCCCTAACGGTGCCTATCAAGCCACAAAACCTCGAGAAACAGGGCAGTAAAAAATAATGAAATGCAATATTCAGAATACATGGAAAAGAAATGATTTACTTTAATCCCAGGGACCAGGAGTAATACACCTGCCTTGAAACAGGGGATGGTATAATGTTGGCATAACATTGGAGGTTTAATAATTTGACCACATTTTATAGACCCTTTCCTGTAATTAATGCTAAATAAAGTCAACATCTTCTCCACCTGCTGCTGTGTTTGGGGTTTTCATCAAGTGCGTCCCAGTTGCCCTCATTTCCAGGCCATCACAATTCTTGTTTAACTTGTTCTTTTTTCATGTCTTTCCCTTCAGTGATCCCTGATGCCTAGGAGGAGTACACTTACTGTTTGGGGTAGATAGGGTTTTCCATCTTTTCTTTAAAAAAATGAAGCTAATTGAATTTAAAACCCTGGTCCAATTATGGTGATTGTAAGGCCACCTTGGTAAAGTTGGTGTCTCAGTACATTGTTTCCCTTAATAATTTGGTATAATTTTTCTTTCATCTATTGAAAAAAATTTTTTTATTAAGGTATTATTGATATACACTCTTATGAAGGTTTCACATGAAAAAACAATGTGGTTACTACATTTACCCATATTATCAAGTCCCCACTCATACCCCAATTCAGTCACTGTCCATCATGGCATCTATTTTTTAACTAAAATTTGTTAACGTGGATGCCTATTCTTACACACCCACACTGCTCTTCTTTAATCCTGTCTTTTCTCTTTCTTAGATGGAGTCTTGAAGTGTTTAGAGTTTTTCTAGGGAAGAGGGACCTCTGCACATGCTCATGTAAATTTCAGCCATTTTAGTCTTGTTTTGAGAATTATTGGATAGTCCCTGGGGGGGTTCTGCTCCAAGATGTCACAATGGAACAAACACTGGGTGGGTCATAAAACTGTATGCTTGCAGTTTGGGAATGGAATATCATCTTCGTTCAAGGGAATCTTTGTCTCTCCTGCACCCTGTTGATAAGTTTAGAAGAAAAGCACTGCAAGAGTAACACGAACCTTCATCTTGCAAGATCCAGGCTAACCAGCAGAGGTACATCCATACTCTGAATTTTAGGGACATGTGTGTGTGTGTGTGTGTGTGTGATTTTGAGGGAAGGAGTTGAAAGTGTTAGTTATAAAAAACCATTAGCCATTCCTCATTGACTCAAAACAGCCTCAACATTTTTCAAAATCTCACCTAGATTCTTGTACTGTTTTAGGCCATATCAAGGGGATTAATTCACACAGAGGGCTGTTTATTTAATTGTAGTCACAGTATATAAAGCCAATCTGTCTAATCTCCCATTTTTTGAGTTTTTAAATCCCAAATGGTGAATGGCAAGCAAGGCTGCTAGTTTTATAGCTTCGTGAATTAGTTCAGCTGAAAAATATTCCGCCCGGTTCCATTTAGGAGTGGGGGCAGGGAGGTAGGGGTAGGGATAGGGCAGGATTTGTTAGCTTGCACTAATCGGTTCTTGGCCTCTAGCAATTCTCTGCGGCAGAATAAAGGGAAGAGATAATTATTCCCCTTAATCATGGCATCAATGACTGCATTTAGAACTCTCTCCTTAAAGGGCTGACCAGATTTCCCAGAGAATCTTCTCAACCCTTCACTGATCTGATTTTGAAGTAAATGGATGTTCTGAAAATATCTGCTAGCAGGGGTTTTGTTTGTCTGGGACTCTCAGAGACAAGGAAGCTCCAGCGGCTTCAGATGGGTGACCTTTCTCATATCTGTCACCGGGCTGCTAATGAGGGTGAATTTTTGCATTTTTGCAGTGGAATCTTCTGGCAGGAATTACCAAGAAGTAGGATCCAGAGCCTTTACTGCTTTCCCTGCCCTTTACTTCTGGACTCCTGCCCTTTCCTGCTATGACAGTCATCTGAACATGCAGGTTTGGGACTTCAGGTAGGGATGAGTGAGAAGAAAAACAGAGGAGCGGAGGGAGAGATAGAATACAGAGGTCACAATGGTTACCATTGACCCGAGAGAAATTCAGAGTCTTTATTGGCATGAAAATGCATGCAGAGAAAACATGTGGCTCAAACTCCTTCCTCTCTTTGATCCATCAGTACAGGAAGGTTGAAGTCTTTGCGTTATGGGGAAATCGAGCCACATTTTCATGCAACCATTGCTCAGGAGCTCGCTTGGGTCAACACGTCTTGAAACATACACTGGCCTCCCCATAATTCCTGTTTCATGAGGTGCTCCCCCAAACTGTCTCCCAATCCTGCCTGTCCTTTAAGGCTCACCTCTTCCATGCAGCCTTCCTTTATGAAAAAAAAAAGTAACTTAATTTATTTATTGTTTCCCTCTCACCCTGATGAAAATGTTCTGACTACCCCATCCATGACAGGTAACACCCCTCCTATATTTTGAGGTGAGTTTACCGAATGGACCCTAAGTTTATCTCGCCTCATTTATTTTTGTAAAAATATTAATTTCTCTGATTGTAAATGTGTATTCATATATTCCTTTCCAGAGAAACAGGAGTACTTAGGAAAGTCTAAGGAATTAAAAACAAAACAAAGGGCTAAAATCCTTTTCCTTTCCCAGCCCAGAGGTAGAATGAGAAGGGGTTTGGTGAATCTAGTGACTTGGTAAACTGCCTGGAATTGAATGCTAGCTCTAGCTGAGACTTGCTAGCTGGGTGCCCCAGTAATTTACTCGGCCACTCTGGGCTCATATCTCCAATGGTAGGTGGGGGGTAACAGTAGAATTACTTCATAGTTTATCATGAGGTTAAATGAGTTCATCTGTATGTAAAATTCTCAGGACATTGCCTACTACATTCACACTAAACCCTATATAAGTCTTAACTTACTGTTATGACCCTGGTAACATAATAATGTCTGTCCCTCCACGTCTAGCCTTTCCTCTTTGTGTTGGCTGCCAGAATATTTAAAGATGCAGCATATAATGCTTTTTGAATGAATTAGGTAACATCATCCCTACATGAATTTTGCACTTTTATTGGTTATTTTGTTTGCATCATTTTTCTAGCTTATTTGAATCCATTTTATTATTTTTTGTATTATATGCATTTTTTTGAAACCACCATAAAACTTTTTGAAACAAAGAAAGGCATCAACTCATAACAAATCAAGCTTTATATTTTCAGAGATCTTTTTATGGGCATGGCTTTTGTCTCCCAGTATGTGGTAACAATGCTAAGGAAGAAATCTTTACTTCCTCATGTCCCCCACAGTTCTTTGAAGGTCTTGTACATGATAAGATCGAATAATTTGTTTGCTGGATGTTTCTAAGCTCCTTCCATTGTTAAGAGTGTCTATTATTGATGCATTTATAACATTCTGTAGTATCAACTGCCTGAAGTTTAGCATGGGGATAAATGGGAAGAGTGGCATTTTGCATTTCATTTCATCTCATTTCATTAGAGTTTCCTGCAAAGACATGAGGTATCATGATATCCTTTAGGCTTAGCCCAGTGTTCTTTTAGGACTTAGATTTTCTTACAGCATTGATGGTAAGATATCCTGCAAGCAATACATACGGCGTACAAATTCTACAGCCAAATAGAAAAGAACTTCTAGTTCATTTCATCCCACCTCTTCTTTTTTACTAAAGAGAAAACTGAGATCCAGAGAGTTTGGCATTTGTTTGGTGTTGATAATAAACTCAGAATTAGAACCAGTTCTCTTTTCTTCAGCTATTCTTGCCAGGTGTACCTTGATTTTATTTTATTTTAATAATTTATTTTGGTATCATTAATCTGAATTTACATGTGCAATATTATGGTTATTAAACTACCCCCCTCATGAGGTCCCCCCCACCAACCCCATTACAGTCACTGTCCATCAGCGTAGTGAGATGCTATAGAATCACTACTTGTCTTCTCTGAGCTGTACAGCCCTCCCCGTGCCCCCCCCCCAACATTACGTCTGCTAATCATAATGCCCCTTTTTCCCCCTTATCCGTCCCTTCCCACCCATACTTCCCAGTCCCTTTCCCTTTGGTAACTATTAGTCAGTTCTTGGGTTCTGTGAGTCTGCTGCTGTTTTGTTCCTTCAGTTTTTTTCTTTGTTCTTATACTCCACATATGAGTGAAATCATTTGATACTTGTCTTTTTCGGCTTGGCTTATTTCACTGAGCATAATACCCTCTAGCTCCATCCATGTTGTTGCAAATGGTAGGATTTGTTTTCTTCTTATGGCTGAATAATATTCCATTGTGTATATGTACCACATCTTCTTTATCCATTCATCTACTGATGGACACTTAGGTTGCTTCCATTTCTTGGCTATTGTAAATAGTGCTGCGATAAACATAGGGGTGCATCTGTCTTTTTCAAATTGGGCTGCTGCATTCTTAGGGTAAATTCCTAGGAGTGGAATTCCTGGGTCAAATGGTATTTCTATTTTGAGTTTTTTTGAGGAACCCCCATACTGCGTTCCACAATGGTTGAACTAATTTGCATTCCCACCAGCAGTGTAGGAGGATTTCCTTTTCTCCACATCCTCGCCAACATTTGTTGTTGTTTGTGTTTTGGATGTTGGCCATCCTCACTGGTGTGAGGTGATATCTCATTGTGGTTTTAATCTGCTTTTCTCTGATGATTAGGTGTACATTGATTTAAAAATGTTCCTTTACTTTGGTTTAGATCCTATAGTAGTATTTCTAGCATGTTCTTTGGGATTACTCAGGTAAACTCATTAGTAAATCTTAAAAAAAGCATGTGTGTGTGTGTGTATTGGGGGGCAGGGGGAGGGCTGATGTTTCTTATTTTTAGAAAATATTCCTTTCTAGTTTCCTACATCAACACCCAAACCACAAAAGTTGAAAATACAGACTATACATCACAGATCCATGAGATTAGGAAATTAGAGACAATCTCAGTGTTCACCAAGAAGAACCTACTACAATGTGGTACATCCAAAAATACAATGGAATATTTTGTTGTCATTATAAAGGAAGATACAGATCTATATTCACTGGTGCCATGACAATAGCTAATATTTACTAAGCATTTATTAAATTTAGGTACAGAGAGCTCTATGTAGAGTATTTCCTTTAAGCCTCAGACCACACCATGGATGGTTTGTACTTTTATGGAGTCTTAAGCAGGCTGGGTAGTGTTTCAATTCACTCAAAAGTTATTTTTTTCCCCAGAATCCATGCACTTCACCCTTTTGTTATCCCACCTTAGGTGGTAATGTCTTGATATATTGTTGTGAAAAACAAAACAAAGCTTGTAGCATGACTATTTTGCGTGTGTGGGCTTAATTATGTGTGAGGTGTGTGTGTGTCTGTGTATACATTCAGAAGAAGTTTTGAGAATTATACACTCAAATCCATTGACCTGTTATGGTATTTGTTAACCTAGTAGTGGATTTCTGGGTGAGTTTTTTTTTTTTTTTTGGTATTTTCTAAATCATTGGAATTATTTTACAGTTATTATATACACGTGCATACATACATATGCGTGTGTAACTTTTAAAGTCAAATAAAATAACATAATTAAAAGTGGCAACAGAACTGCCAGTTTGAAAGGGAAAAGCCCACCCGATGGACTGCAAAGACCTTCCCCTAAAAAAGCACCCTAAAACCTCGACTTCCTGAACTGAACTTGCATTTTCTTTTTTCTATTATTCAGAGTAGCCTGTGGCAGTAAACATAGGCTCCGGTCACCTTCCTGGTCCCATCCACCCTTTCAGATGTGAGATTCAGGGACGCCGGGCAGGGGGCTGGGGACCGGGGACCCCATGGAACACCCAGCTCCAGAGGTTCTCCTTATGACCCTGGTTCATCCTGCCTTGATCTTCCACAGGGAAGCCTAAGTGGAAATTACTCTTTTGGAAAGGGATTTTCAAAGTAGACTTCACTCAAACTTGCAAATAATTAACTTTTCATCCTCTCATAAAATTTAGACTGTGGCTGGTTCAAAGCCCAGGACCCCGGGCCTTAATTGAATTAACTCGGTTTTCCATCCTTGCGAAGGATCATTCCAAACCATAACATTTAGCAAGGGCTGCCCTTCCTGGCGAGAACATAAGCGCCCATTGACAGGATCGCAGAGTCAGGACCGTGGCACGCAATGCGGGCCTGGGTGGAAAATGGGACACTCTCCGAAGGGGACAAAACACTTTCTGTTTCCTACACTTGAAAGTTCAGTTTGAACGCATCCCCCACACAACTCTGTCTCCGCCAAAGCAAAGAGAGCAGTCAGTCCCCTCAGCTCACCAGCTGTCGCACACACCTGGCTGGCTTGGACTTCCTGCTTTTTCCTCCATTACTTTCTTCACTTGGAATGAATGCTCTTCCCTCTTCTGCACGCCACCACCTGCCCATTACCTCCTTGCAGACCTGACTGGTTCCTGCTCTCCTTAGCTCCTGCTCCTTGATTATGGCTTCATTCATCCCCCCTCTGCATCCCCATGGATGGCCCTCACCTTCTGAAATTAACACACGGCACCAACTTCAGATAAAAAGTTGTTAGGCAGAGCAAGTCCCAATGAGCAGTGATGGAAGCCGTTCCACAAAACTGAATGAATCTAAATAAGAGCAGGTGTCTATTATTTGGCTGTATGTCAAACAAGTGCATGTACAGGGGAGCGAAAATAATATAACAATGAGAGTAATAATAACAATGATACAATAAAAGAAAGGCTGCCCGTTAAACTGTAAGTCCCCTGAGGGCAGGTAGCTGTCTCCCCTTTTACTGTGTTCTCCAGTTCCCTTTGCACATTGCTGTGTGTGACTCCCACGCTCAATAAATTCTTGACTTATGACACATTGTCTGCAAAACAAGAATAAGACATCTCCCATGCCTGAGACCTGGCACAATCTAGATATGAAAATATGGCTTAAAGAAACTTGAAATTCTTGAAAGCTAAATTATAAAGCAGTTGGAAGTGTTTTTCTTTTCTTTCGAAAGCTTTCTGGTCTTGTATTGAGAGGCTTTTGCATTTAAGGTAATCTCTTGAGGACCACTAAAATCTACTCAACCACAGACGAACATTCCAGGCATGCTGAACCTTGGAATTAGTGATCCGCCGAAGGAAATGGAGAATTAAATTCTAATATTGAAGCTGACGCTTCGGTTTCATCTCTGGGACTGTGCAGGGAAAAGTCTCTCTGTGTGGGATAAGAAATACATTTTGTGATTCAAGGTCAGTAGAGGAAAACCCTTGGGTTTATTTTATTTGGATTGTGTTCCCATAATATCGCTGCTGATCTGAAATGTTTATTTGAGCTGGCTGAGGTGGTCTATCTCTGCAAACCCCATTTTCGAAGACACTGTTTTGGTATATGAAAGTTTTTGAGGTGATTCTAGCATTTGTACAAATCTAATCAGGAGGCTATGCTATGGATTTATTATAGTTCTGTATCTAAGGGGGTGCCTTCCTGACGCAGTATGGGTTCACATCCACAACACAGCCAGGTTCTGAGGGAATCTGGTCCCTTTTCCTCGGTCCCCCTGTGTTCGTAGCCTTCTCCCCAGCCACTGCCCCTTCTATCTGTGTAAGACCCTCTCTGTTACCACAAGCTAGTCTTTACTTCCAGCTCTGGTACTTAAGAACTGCATTTTGCTAGACTACATCTCCGCAGCCCCCAGCCTGCCAAACTACTTCCACAATTTGGTCTATCACTTTTACGGAAAAGTATGTGAAAATAGTAAATGTATGTTGAAGATGGCAACCTGACATTTTATAGAGAGGAAAGAGATCTTCAGAAGAGATAATACCTCTAAATACATGTCAGGGAGTTGCATGGAGGGATGCTGACATGTCCAGGCAGGGGCTTTTCATTGTTTTTATTAACAAAAAAAAATGTAGTGGGATATAACTAGAGCTTCAGAGGTCCGTTCTTTCTGCTTCTGCTTCAGGTAAGAAAGTGGTAAAAATATGTTCACTTATTGGTTATGTCTGAAAGCAAACAGGAAGGCCAGTTCTCTCCTACTTACCACAAGACAGGCTCCCAGCTCTGCTTAATTAGGAGGGGGTGGGACTTTGAGGTAGGAAGCAGGCGAAGAGGAAAGTATGGACGGAGCATCACAGATGCTACAAGGGGTTGGAAAGGACATCACAGTGATGGTGACAATGACCGAGATTGCATCTGTCCTACATTGAGTCCTTTTTATGTGCCAAACTCTTTCACATGCCTCATCTCATTAAATCCAGACAACATCCCCATGCAACAGATTCTATTCTTACCTCCGTTTTATAGAGAAAGGGTGCTTTGTCCAAATGACACACAGCCTGGTTCACACTTAAGTCTGCTGACTCTGGAGCTGACATTCTCACCCACGGACCTAGTAAGGGAGCCCATGGGCGCATCACTTCTTACCTTTCGCTTCAAGTTCTTCCCATTCTGTTTTTCTTTTTTGTATACTTTCCCACCTGAACCTGATCTTTTCATCAGAAATAAATATTTTTAGAGTTAAATTAGGAAGTGCTGGGAGTGTGTGGTGGCTCTGGCAGTTGCTCCCATGAACAAGGGTAGGCAGGCAATTGCGTGTAGGCGGTCTTGCCCTAAGGAGAGATGGACACGGCCGTGTGCATTCCCTTCTGAGCTTCATGGCCTTCAGAGAGCCACCTGAGAATTCGAATCCTCTCCCTGCATCGCAGATAACAGCCATTGGAAACATATCTCCCCATTCTTGGTTAGCCACTATCCTGTAAATCTGAGATGGACATTATTAGAGTTGAGGGGTAGTCCTTGTTTTTCCAGTAAGAGAAATGGGCCATGCCGCGATGAACACCCAGTCTTTCATGACTTTCTAACAGTGTGGTCCTGCACGAAGATGGCCTGAGTTTGCAGTCACAGAGCTCAAATCTTGGTTTCAAACCTGATCTTGTCCAAGCCTCAATTTTCTGTGGATCTGTCAACTGGGAATAATCATAACTACTTCAAAGTGTTCTTAGGAGTCCTAAAGGAGATTTTTAAATTTAAAATATCTCTATGAAAGTTCCTGGTATATCACAGGCATTCAATATGTATGTGCTATTATATAACATAAAATAATATATTATTACATTAATATATGTAATAGGCATTGTATTATTATGTTTCACTGTATCATGTGAACATATAATAAATTATAAATAATATATTATTATTATATATTATGCTATTTTATATATCATCATAATTATTATTATATTGATATTAATACTATTTCTAGCCAAGGTTAAGGGTAGTGTGTGGGACCACAGGGTGGTGTGAAGATTCTCCAACTAAGGTGACCAACTTGGAGCATTAGATGGTCCATTAAAAAAATTGGAATGGTCAGCTGCCACTACACCGTGTGATTTCCTATCTGAGAGGCAACCCTGAGTAACCTGCCAGTAACAGCTGGCAACACGGGCCTTTACGTGACAAATGCATGTTTTAGACCAATGGTAAATGACCAAATCCCTTCCCAAGTGCCAATTCCAAGTCAGTAAAATAACTGTAGTCCTGCCCTTGAACCTCTCATTAATCCTCAGCATGTACCCAATTTTAGCTTTTCCCAGGACTTTAATTTTCCAAGATTGATTATTTTCAGCAGATGGATGGGGTGTCTGTGGCAAGGCATTGCTTATTGTATCCACAGTTCATATTTCATTAGATAAATATACTATATGGTGTAATCCAGGTTTCTGCTGGGTACCCAGTACTGGGGGAAGCTTTGGGGATACAAGTCAATCAAGTCCAAGGGAGGGAGAATTATAGATATTGGATTTAGTGCTGTGAATGAGCACATTGCTGGGAGACTTTGTTTATTTACTCAGATATTAGACATGTGGAGAGTCAGGCTACCCACTTAGTTACATGTCTTCTCTAAGCTACCATTGAATCTATATGGGAACAATCTTTGGAGAGAAATAAGGCATGGTGTTTACTTTGTAAATAGTCAAAGATGATGGGAAAAGGATGAATTATAGCTGCAAATACTTTTGTGTTGTGAAATTTTCCTTTAAATGGACACAATTTTTTTCAAGTGTTGTTATTCTGAGGTCTTTTTCGGGTGGTGTGGGGTTTTCATAAAGGAAAGCTCTGCTGTGTAGATATCATGCCTGAAGTTTATGACCTGGCTAAGGTAGGGTCCCACGAAGTATGCCATGATAATGTTCTGCCAGATTCAGTTGCCTCATCTTTGTTATCACTGTGGAGATAAAAGGAATGGTAGTGTAGATAAGCAAGTGTGTATGCTTAAGTACACATGTGTATACATCAAGGCTGGAGATGGAGAGGACGTCTACACCTATGTCAACAAGTTAATGTGAATGCACAGATTAATTTGCAACGAATAATGCTGTCAAAACTAAAAGTTCTTGATGCATGAAGATCTTACACACATCCATGAATAAAAACCCAAATAATAGAAATACAGGCAAAAGGAATGAACAGACAATTCAAAAAAAGAAAAATACAAATAACCAATAAATATAGGGACAATGTTCATTCTAAATATCATTTAAAGAAAGGAAAGGTACCATGGCATCCTATTTGCCCTCATCGTTGGAGATTTTGAATGATTTTGGAACTTTCACTTGCAGTGCAGGCTGACTGTGATGAGATGGCCAGTCATCCATTCTTGCTTCAGCACCACTTTTTAAAGTTATTATGGCTTTTCAGTATACATTTTATTATCTGGAAGCTCTCTAATCCAAATTGCTTGTGTTTTTTTCCAGAGATTTATTGGTTATTTTTGCACATTGTTTTCCCCCGATAAACTTTAGAATCATTCTTTCAAGTTGCAAAATATACTTTTGGTGTTTTGATTGGGCAAGAATTAATCATGTGTATTAATTATAGATTAGAAAGAAATGCAAAGCATTTGTATTGCTTATCGGAGCACCGCTTGGTCCTTCATCTCCTCATTTCGTCCAGAGGTGGGAACGCCCTAGAGTCAGGGATGCTGTAGGTTGAGCTCCTGGGTAGTGAGTGGCACATCACTGTACATAAATAATCACCGAATACATTAATTAACTCATAAATGATCTAAACATCAGCAGCAAGGACAAAAAAATGAGTTCATCTCAATTGTGTCACAGTCGAGCATCTGCCTGTCCATCGGGGATGCAGACACACTGTGCTCTTGTTCCTGGCACAGGCCGTATTGTCTTTGGATCTGCGCCCCTGCCATCCCCTTGGGCAGAATCACTCCTGTCACGCCCTCCACCTGTAGCAAACTTCATCTATTTCCCATTTGATTGCAAGGCCTCAGCTTAGGGTTATTTCCTCCAGGAAGCATTTACAAATCCTTCCCCTTAAAATTAAAATTGGCACCCACTCCATAGCATCAGTATTTCCTCAGTGTTTAAACATGAAACCCCCACTCCCCCAAACATACTTACTTTTTTCTGAAAGATAACCACGCATGATGGCTTTGAAGCCAGGCTGCCTGGGTGCACAGAGGCTCCATCATGCGCTAGCCATGTGACTTCAGAGGAAAGGTGTCGATCTTCTCATACATAGGAATTCAACAAGGGTAATAAAATGACCTTCTACACAGGGTCATTATGAGGATCAAATATATTAATGTACATAACATGTTTAGACTAAAACCTGGCACATAGCAATCTCAGAGTGCTTGCTATCATTATTAGTTACTTATTCTTGGGCAAGCTTTTCTTGTATAAGCCATTCTATTAAAAGCTACTAAAGCATAATCTATTTTATTCATTGCTTTATCAACAATACCAGGAGCAGAGGTAAGTATAAGTTCCCATAAATATTTGTTAAACGAATGACTTGGTATGTTAGATCTGTTTTGACTCTGCTCCTCTTTAAAGCAGTGTTTTATTTATTTATTTATTAACAGATGATTATTTGACTACTCTGGTAAAATGCTACACCGTATTCTTGGTAACTTGTGTATTCTTTACATTGTAGGCAGGTTGGAGATTTTTTCTTCTTCATGCTCTTCTGGATTGCAGCTTTTAAAATTTAAAGCCATCTAATGGGCTGTTTGGGAAGTAGGGAGACCCTTACTACGAGAGGCATTTAATTAAGTACCTGATAAGGGTTAGACTAGTGTTTTTCCAGATCTGCCATTTGTGATTCTATATCCTTTGTTCACAGAGCACTTAATAAGGGCAGTCAAAGGAAACATTTAGCAGAAATGGTTTTCCACCTATAGCTTATATTAGTTTAAATGCATTTTGCATATGCTTAAGATGGCTCTTATAATGGTAAATATAACCTTACAATTTTCCTGATTCTTACAGAGGCTTCTGTGATGTTAGGTGCTGGAAATACATTTAAACCCATCCAGCACCAGCCATTGTTTGGTGCCATACCACATATTTTACCAGTCATTTAACTTGGTCAATTTTTAAGAGTACAAATATATTGCATAAAGTGACACAGCAATTCCAATGAGGGCACATAGTACTTTACAGACCTCAAATCTGGAAAAGAGAAAGTGCGTTTTTTCCCTCTTCAACCCACACATATGAAAATAAGGACTTTGAGAAGGATTCTGGGCAAGAAATGAGGAAGCCTGAGTTTTGCTCTCAGTTCTTCTACTGATAAGATGGGAAGAGGGCTTTACACTATTTCTGCTTATGGAAATTCAAAGTTCAAAATAGCCTTTGCTAATTATAATTTAACAGACACCTGGAGCTGGGCTCCCCTCTTCCACAATGTCATTCATAGTAGATCTATGATGAGAAAGGGGCTACTGAAGTAATTCCTAGTCTAGCTCAGAGACCCAGAGCGGGAAGGAACATTCTGACTTAGTCTGGCTATGCAGATGAATTCAAAGCCTGGGAGAAAACAGGATGGAGGCTCCTGAGAATTGTAATAAAGACAAAAGCATTTGTCTCAGCATTGGGGGTGCTGGGTGAGGTTTGGCCTCTGTCACCTGTTGTTCTCTCACCAGGACACAAACAGGGAAAATTCTTCCCACATAATGGCAGCAGTTCACAGTTTTAGAGTGGATGCCTAATTTTGACTCTAGTTCCAGAAGCCTTTGTCTGATCTTACTGTTGATGACTGTTTTCTCTGAAAACAGTCTCCTGCATCCCATCTACCGAGAGAAAAAAGTCCTTTCAAAAACAAGACAAAAGTTAAAAATCCAGTGAATCAATCACCTTCTACTCCGCTGCTCACTCAGACTGTCATGTGTGGCACATCTGTGAGATTCTGAGTTTGCAGTGGAATAATAACAATTTTTTGCAACGATATACTCAGACCATTGCAGATAACTTCAGCCTCCCACCTTATCTCAATTAAGTGCCCCTGCGTGATGCTCTTGTGACACCCAGCCCTTTCCTTAAATGCTACTTGACACAATGTGGGTGATTATTTGTTGACTGGCCCTCTCCTCTTCTAGACGTCAAATCCATAAAATCAGTGAATGGGCCTCCATTGTTCACCAGCTTTTTTCCCAGCAGCCAACCCAATCCTAGGAAGAGTAGGCATGAAATACCTGCTTCAGATACATTCTGTTTTTTTTATGTTAGTTCCGTAGATAGCAGTATTGGTCTAGGCATCTGATCCTGAGTTTTGATCGAAATAAGACCTCACACTTCTCTCATTGACTTACGCCTATCAAAGAGATGTCGATCTTTTGGAATTCCTAGTCTGCAGTTTTCCTGCTAAAGTGAAGGAGTACAGAAAAGTTTTTAACTGTTGTGCAGTCAAATGCATTGAGGAAAATGAGCGTGCATGATGCCTCACATTTATATCATCTTAACATAGAGGAGATTTCAATGTGTTATGGTCAAGTCTGTTCTTCAGGATTTCCTAAGAAAATGAAAAAGACCCGGGGTTCAGTTTTAATCCAGTAGAAGAGAGCATGGAGTGGGTTTTTCTATCCCTCTCAAGTTCCATTCATGTGTTACATGTAGCTTGGGTAGATCATTCCTTATGTAGATGGTGCAGAGGGACTGGATTTAAGCCACACACATTGTTCTGCGGTTAGTGAAGGGATCAGGTCGGGAATGGCTTGACAGTAATTGGTGACAATACATCACCTCTTTATTGTATCAGGATATAGTTTTCCCTTTTCCTTTTCTCTCTCTCCCTCTCCTCGTCTCTCCGTGTTGCCAATTTCTGGCTGTGTAGGACAAACAATGGAAAATAGCCAAAAGTTTTTTGAAATACTCTATCATTCTGAGATGTGGCCAAATCAGTTTTGGTCATTTATGATTAGGAGGGAAGAGGTTCAGTTTTCAAAAGCAGAAGGCATTAAGAGGGCAAACCTACTGAAGTCCTTTCAATTCTTGTTAAATGGCCAGAAACAGGCAGTTAGATATTTCTTCTTCTTTTTTTTTTTGGTTCAAGTGACTGCACCCACCATGCTAAACTAATTATATCATTTCCTAATTTATTTGGAATGTGTATTTGTAGAGCTATGCATGTATACATATCTATCTGTACTTCTAAGGAAAATGAAGTCAATACTTACTGATCTTTTTTTAAGTCAAATAATTCCAAATGCGGCAGACCTTTTCCAAATGAATAAGAACCTGAGAAGGGTGGATTTGTGTGCTCTGAGGATCTGATTTTATAGCTCGCTTACTTCACTCACTCTGCCTTCATCTCGGGGCTGGGATCATACCTGATAAGGCACTTGGGCGGTTCTAGTTTCAAGTGAAGTCCTGCAGCCTTGCTTCATTTATTTAGATTTTTTTTTCTTGTTACATATTACAGTCTTCGCCAACTTCCAAGATGAGATTTATATTTTCCAGGTTTGCTGTCTTTCTTTTGTTGTGGTGTGCCGATCGCTAGGGAAAAGTCATCCTGAGATAGGGCCGGTTTTGTGCCACTGGAAAATGCACTGATAAACGCTCCCAGGGCTTGCCAGGAATCCTGATCACAGGACCTTAGGGCACCCAGAGGCACAGCTATTGTCTCCACATGGTCTAGCCGGCACTGCTCTGTTAGCATTCTTTCTGAGGCTCAAGACACTGAATAGTCCGATGGGTGCTAACTGATCTGCAATGACATTCCTTTGGCATTTTACAAATAAGGGTTTATTTTTTGGATAGCCAAAATAGTCCTGCTTGTGTTGAATTTAGCTTAGGTTTTTAAAAAACCTAAGCAATGTTGGGTCCTTATTTTTTCTTCATATTTGAAACCATGGATGAATCAAGAAACAATTTAATCCAATTCAAAATCTCTTTAGACCTGTAGAAAATATCCTATTTTCAAAGGAGGTTGGGCAGAATTCAATAGACCTTAAAAGCCTGTATTATTTTCTCTCTCTCTCTCTCTCTCGAGTTTTCTGTCGTTCTCTTCCCTGCCCCCCATCTTTCTTTATTTCCTCTCTTTTCCTTTCTGCCTCTTCAAAGATGAGGAAGGAGGATAAAAGGGTTATTTGGCTGGAACAGATTGAAACCGAGTCAAGTTGAACAAACACGCATCCTCCACAATGAAATGTAAATTTGTTTGAGCGATGATGCCAGATATGTCTTTTTTTCCCCTTTCCTTCTCAATGGTAGCAATAACAGAGGAACATATTGGCCCAGGGATCAGGAGGGAACCTTGCCCAACTCCTGGTCTTAATGAAACAGAGCCTTAAAAAATAACAACAGCAAGCTGCTCACGGACTGGCAGAGGCTCAGAGGCTCAATCAGAGAGCACCGCTTCAGGGAACCTCCCCCCCAGGCGCCTCTCCTACTCCCATTCCTGCTCCTCTTCCTCCTCCTCATCCCATGCCTTCTCTTCTTTCCTATTCTATCCGCCATCCCTCTCCACATACTGTTCCATCAGTGCTTTCTGGGTGAAATTTTCTTGCTGTTCCTCCATGAGGTTGTCATATGATCGAATGACTTAAGATCACATTGGAGTCAGAGAAGAAAGAATAGTACTGCTGGTCAAATCCACCTTGATAAGTTTCCCAAAGGTTATCCTTAGGTCAAATGGAGTACGTGAAGCCCAGAGGTTCTGCAGTCTCGTCATTGGAGGGTAAGTGGTGACTGAGCATTTGGGTTTGAGGAAAATGAGGTCTTGCATCCTGATAAGAAGCAATGGATCAACATGCATAACTGATGGCCAGAACTCTACATACCTGGTCTACATATCCCATTGCTGCCCTGTGTTGGGTTTCCCTGTATCCAGTGGGCTTGGCGATGAGAAGACCCTATGGCCTGGGTGGGAGGGGGTGAAACAGAGCAGGTGTTTCTCCTGTTCCTTATAGTCATCAGAATGTCATGAGTGGCATGGGTTTGAGGCCTCTGGTAATTTGGTTGAGGAACATAGAGCCCTGATGTCCAAAAGCGGTGACAGTGGTTTTCAATGTTTCTGAAGTGGTAGATCCCTCAGCTGTGTCTCCCGAGCCTCAGAACACCAAAGTCTAGTGGGCTGGTAAGGGTAGATGTGCTTAGATGATGGAACAGAAATGAAAACATTCACTGTCAATGGAACTGAAAGCCCTTTGATATGAAATTCGAAGAATCTTAGGAAACAAAGCATCATTCTGGCTATCCTTACCTGCCTAGAGAGAATTTTACCCCAGTCAATGCAGATAAGACAATGATTTAGTTTTCTTTCATAGCAATTCTGAAAAAAAAATTTTTGGCTGGGTGGGGCATGGGGAAATAGTTTGAACAATCTTCTTTGGACATGTCTCTTGATATTGGCCTTTTGTAGTATTCTTTCCTTTTTTCTACCTGAAGGACCTCACGCTTTAACACATTGTTTCCCCTTGAAACTGGCTTATTACAGCTGATGAATTGGCCTTCCAAAATGTTAATTCAACTCACCTCTAGAGGTTCCTTCCAGCCATCAGTCAAGCTAGATTAGATTTTCCCAGCTGATAATTTTCAAGTTCCAGTTCTACAAATCCAGTCTTCTCATCCTGTCATCACCTAAAATATTAGTTTTCGATTGGATAATGGAGATACATTACATCTCTATCCAATGCAGACAAACTAGCCTGATGTCCAGTTTTTTCATGATCCTCTATATGAAATGACTTGAGGGAACTTTCCAAAAATATTCCTTTCTCCCCAAACTTAGGTGAGTCATGAGAGATCACCTGAATCATCCTTAATAAGGTGAAATATGCCCAGTTTTCTGGGTCCCTGTTTATCTACTGGACATGCATTTCCAGTCTGAAAAATCTGTACCCCAGACCTTACCCTTCCCACATAACAAGCAAACATTTCAAAATAGAAGTCTTCCTATATTGTATTAATTACTCCCACTTTTCTATTTTAGAAATGGACAGCCAATTGCCATGTTGGCTAAGTGTTACCTGAGAAGGGGAATTGGAGGGGGAGGGTGCTAGAAGGAAGGCACGCTGGCAGGTCTGTTGAAGAATAGTATTGGCTAGTATAGGAAGAGGGCTGGGGCATAGATGATCAGAAAGAATTCACTTAATTCGTGTAGCAAAAGTTATGGAGTCAGCACAGTCAAACACATACTTTCATTCTATTTGACTGCTGTGTGGCTGAATATAGACTAGTTTTGGAACCAGATTTCTTTGGTTCAAATTCCTGCAGTACTTAACAGCTGCATGATCTTGGGGAAATTACTTATCTTCTCTGTGCTTCTCTTTCCTCAGTTGTGAAAGAAGGTTAAACTCTTATCTGTTATGGGTTTATGAGAATCAAATGCTAATATGAATATATGTTGGTTCATTGTGCACATTCAGTAAATATTAGCTACCCATGGTTGAATGGAAGTTTTTGGTTCACCCTTCAGGAGACCAGTTCACCCTAGCTCAGGTACCAACCTATTAACTATAGAAAGTAACTATTATATTAAATAGTCTCATCTGAGCTCAAGTAACTGAAAGATCATATTGACATTTATTTCCTCAATTAGTTTCAATTTTAACATTTTAGGTATGATACTGGCTTTCTAAGAATAAATGATTTAGGTTATATTAGTAATCCATCTATCTATTTGTTCAATGAATGTTAGTAGATTATCTCCTCTGTTCCCAGCCCTGGTCTAGGCCCCATGGGGGAAATAAGGATCAGAAAGACAAACAGTGCCCATGAAAGAAATCAAGGCATAAAGATGAATGAGTGATAAGTATCAGCTATAGGGTTGCCAGATAAAATCAGGAAAACCAGTTGAATTTGAAGTTCAGATAAATGAGTAATTTTTTAGTATGGGTGTGTCCCAGATATTGCATATGTTTTGGGTGATGTGATGAGTCTTACTGGTCTTCCCCTCTCCTCTTTTCTCTCTGAAGCCACTGTGGGTAGGCTTGGTAGGACCATTAATGCCAGATGGACTTACCAGCTGGAGTTTCAGATATGCTCTGTTCTTTATGACAAGAGTAATAAATAAGTCAAGAACACATTAAAGTTCTCCCAATTCTAGACCAAAACTCTCTATGTGACATGTTTTTTTCCTGTTTAAAAAAATGTGCTGTATATTACTTCTCTTACACTCACAAAACTTTTAACCTGCAGCACTTACAGTCAAAATGAAATATCTTCCTAAAATAAAAGTATTCCTAAGCTCTCCGAATGTTCCCTGTGTAAATCCATGGGTGATCTACTTGGCCAGGAGCAGCAGGATTTTAGATCCTTTTAGATCCACTCTTCCTTTTAGATCCACTCTTCCTATATTTATATACATACACATACATATATGCACACACATATACATATGTGTATATGTATATGTATAAATAGTGTCCATCCTTTGGGGAAACAATGACTGCTTATTCACTTCTTCAGCGATGCACGGTGACTCACTGGAACATCGCTCACTGCCGTCAAGGTCTTGCACCTGAGAGTGTGTGCTCTTTGGGATCTAACTGAATCCTCCCAGACGGGGTGGTTTCCTGTCTGGGCTGAACTCGCAAAACAAGGGAGCTCCTGGAGCTGGAAATAGCACTTGGTCTGAGGGCTTGGGCATTCACCAGACCTGGAAACATTCTGGATTTGGGGGGGAAGAGAACACCCCAACATCAACAAACGGATTGACTACTGAAGTCCATCCTAGGGAATGGGAGTTAAAATTTCTCTCTTCAGCTGCTTCTCTTATTTTGCAAAGTTTCCATGATTTAATTTCTTGTTTTATCTTGTGGTTCTTCTACCTCCCACACCCAACTATGTCACCACCCACTGAGGGCAGCTTTAGTGCTGTGGTCCCACAATAAAACAATACTCGACAATTTCAGGAAATGCAGTGACTGGCACACATATTCAATAAATGTTTGTTGTATGAACTGCAATGTAAAGTGTTTGCCACTTTTGCCACTCTTTGCTGGTTAAAGTTAGATATCATGAGTGAGACAAACACCATTAAATGCCTTAAAACTAAAGAGTGTCACTTCATGCATGCCACAAAAGAGGATGAGCCTTTGATAACATATGGCAGATCCATTTGATTTATTCTGCTATTTCTCTACGTGCCTTAGCAAAGGGAAGGTCTTTCCCCACAAAGTGATCAGTTGACGTCATGTTATAAACGTTCTCACTGAAATTTCTATTGCCCAGTCCTTGCTCACAAATGTTACATCCTAAGAAATAACTAACAAGGTTTTGCTGCAATGCAAGGTTAGAACTGCCTTATGCATATATTGTGGGTCCTAATTAATTGTCAGTTGTAAAGTAATCTGAGGTCTGTACAAGATATTCCATTAATATATTTTTTTCCCCTTTAACAAAATTTTCCACTGAGAAATGACTAACCTTTTTATTTCAGTGGAGCCACTGGCAATTGGCGAAATGTGAAGCCAAAGCTGAGCAGCCTAGATTCTGCTGCTATGGTCTTGAGTTGTTTCCATTCCCTATTTTGAAACATTAAGCTACGTATTTTTTTGTGTCGTAAACTCTGGTTTGTCATTTCTTTTTTCACCACTTCTGGTATTAGTATTAGTATTAGTATTAATTATTTTATTGTTATTTTCGCTGCAGTTGAAACTTTTTCATACTAGGCTATACTGGAAGGGGTCAAATATTTAAGAGGTTGAGAGATGAACAATAGCTTATTTTCAAACAATAAAGCAAGGGACAGGTTGTAATTTTGACATAGTAGAAGAGATGTTCATTGACTATCAAGAGATCTAGGTTTTCACACATTCATGGTAACATGGAAAACAGTTGTTTCTATATACTTATTCACATGGAGAATATCCAGATGTCAGTGGGACCAAAGATAAGCTGAGTTTTAACTTTTGCTAGTAAAATAAAGACAGATAATAATCAGTGCTATCTAGGACGTGGAGCTACTAGAAGACTCCTGGATAGCTGATAGGAATGTAGAATGGTGTAGCCATTTGGGAAAATAGATTTTCAGTTCCTTAAATATAAATTTATCATATGATCCAATAATTCCACTTTCAGGTATTTATCCCAGAGAAATGGAATTATACATCCTCACAAAGACCTATACGTGAA
Organism: Smutsia gigantea; assembly: GCA_032199065.1. Classification (NCBI taxonomy): domain Eukaryota; kingdom Metazoa; phylum Chordata; class Mammalia; order Pholidota; family Manidae; genus Smutsia; species Smutsia gigantea. The sequence continues at coordinate 309,610 of JAVSCE010022426.1, forward strand.
TGTTCAAAAAAATTCACTTATCTTAATGGCCAAAAAAAAAATGAAAACAGTTTAAATGTCCATCAATTGATCAATAGATAAACAGAGTATGGAGTATCCTATACTATTATATTGGTATTAAAAAGGAACAAACTTGATACATGTTATAACATGAATGAATCTTTAAAATATGCTAAATGAAGGAAGTCATTCAGAAAAGACACAGAGAAGTATAAACACTATTTCATTGTATTCTTATGAAATGTCAAGAAAAGGCCAGCATTTAAAGAATGTCGATTATTGATTGCCTGCTGCAGTGCATGATTATCCATATTATTTCTGTAACCCTGGGCATAATCCTCTGTTGGAGTTTCCCAGCCAGCAGGATTTGATTAGTAGATCTCTAACTTAATGAGGTTCTTTGGGTTTCCATGTTGTTGAAAGCTGTAGTGAGGCAAATCCTCAAAACCCAGTTTGCTTTGCACACATAGAGCAAGTGGAATGGAAAAAAGAAAAAAGCGCTCTGGTATACCCTTTCACAAACAAACAGCCCTTACTGTGATCTGACCAGCTTTTGGTCTTTTCCTGGTGGGACAGTTTGCTTGCGTGATGTAGGCTTCTGTGTATAGGCAGTGCATGCTCAACTCCCCAAGAATGGCAAGTTTCTCTAGGGCCCTTTAGGCAACGCTGTGTCGGCAGCTCCCAGCATTTGCCATGGAGGTTCTCAGGAGATTTCTGCCTTTGGAATATATCTGTAGAACATTAGGCTGATTAGGCCAGGATTGCTTAAACAATGCAGGACAATTCCCCATTTATCTAGGCATTTGTGAAAAGTTTGTCAATTTCCCTCTTTACTTCATTTTTAGTGTGTGAACTTGACCTATGCTTTCAACAGCACCTTCGTGGTTATTTTATTTTATACATCACACCTTATAAGATAGCTGGGGAGTGACATAGTGTGACCCAAGGGGATATGTGTGCTTTATTGGCATGCTTTCACCATCACAGTATCGGTGGGTGTTTACTGCTGTCACCGTGGGGCTTCTGGATGAATGGTCTGACTGTCTCTACTTCGGCAGGTGGGAGTGAAAGGATCAGAGAAACCTGTCCACAGTCATGGCTCCCCATATAAATGGTACATCCTGAGCACCTTTTTCCAGTAATTATATGATGCTGTGTATCCCTGGCTTTTGTTCTCTGTCCAATATAAGTACTCCCTTGAAAGAGTCAACGGGCTTCCTTGAATTGAAGGAAGGTCTTAAGATGTAATCCAAACTTATGAAGAAGTTCACAAAAGTTCACAATTCAGCCTTGCTTCAAGGACAGTTTAATTTCATCCATCTTTTCTTCTCACAGATGAGCCTATAGAAGCCCAGAGAAGTCACGTGAGCCAGCCCAGTTCACACAGCCAAGGCCCAGTCTGTGTGACTAGGGCTAAAAACTAAACTCCTTGGCCTGATTCAGCCCTCTTTTTCCTGGAAACACTGCTTCCTATTTGTAAAAGTTACTGCAGTGCTTATTTTTATTAATTCCAGAACTTTGGGGCATTCTAGCTCCTCAGGGATAGCTGCTTGATAGCTTTCTTCCTCAGCATAAACTTCCAAGTGATCTGTTTTGTTTTTGTTTTTGTTTTTTTTGTTTGTTTGTTTTTACCAATTAGCCAGTTTAGTGCCCCTCAGTCTTGGTGATAGACTGTATGTCCTTTGCAATAACAGAAAATCGGGACTCAAGTGCTTATTTGTCGTCGCTAACTGAAGAATGTAATTGAAAACTGAATTTCTACATATAAGATCTTTAACCTGAGCTGTAAAGATCAGCTGGAAAATGAAGAATTCTTTGTGCTCCCAGGATCACAGCATCCATTATCATCAACCTCCTCACGCATATTTCTAGAGTTCTCTCAACTAGTGTTCTCTGAAGTTGGAATCCTGTATTAGCTGATGACAGTTTATGTTTTGAGTGAAAACATACCATGCTAGAGGTTTGGAAAGAGCTTTTGAAATTCTACAGCTGAAGTACAGGTTGTCCAGGATATCACGGGCTTCCAAGTCAACACGCATTAAAGACTAAACAGACAGATGCTAACTTAGAATAACCAGCTATAACGTAGTTCAGGTAGAAATTTTCCCTAGGTTTTAATCATACCTTATTTACTGCAACATGAGTCTGTTTGCAAGAGATTTATCCTCCTTGAGAGCCACAAGGGTACTCAGTTCTTGCCGAGAGAAGGAAGGTTTAGCTTATTCTCATTTGCACAAGGCAATGGAAGAAGCAAATCTTTCCTCAGCTTGGAAACTATTCTCAAATTTGGGACAAAGGAAAAGGGATGAGTAACTATGTTGAGAAGAATTCAAGGATTCTCCTGTTGATTTGACAGGTGGCCCAAAGAGCAGGGAATGACAACCTCCATCAGATTTTCTAGTTCCTGTGAGACTGCTGGGAAATGTGGTTCATTCCACAATTTTTGAGAGCCAATTAGATCTGAACCTATGATAGATTGCTTGGGAGATATAAAAATGGATAAGGACAGGTACCTGTCCTAAAGGAACTCACAGCTCCTGGAGCAGGTTGTAAAGTCCCTTAAGGGAGCTGGGGAGTATGTACCTGTCATAGATTGAATTGGGTCCCTGAAATTCATATGTTGAAATCCTAACCTCCAGTACCTCAGAATGCAACTGCATATTTGGCAATAGAGTCTTTATAAAGAGGTGATTCGGTTAAAGTGAGGTCATCAGGGTGTCCTAATATTACAATAGGCCTTAATCCAATATGACTGGTGTCCTTATAAGGAGATTTGGACACAGATGCACCCAGAGAAAAGATCATGTGAAGACACAGAGAGAAGACAATCATATACAAGCCAAGGAGAGAGGCCTCCAAAGAAACAAACCCTGTCAAACAACTTGATCTTACACTTCTAGCCCTCAAAATTGTGAGAAAATAAATTTCTGTTATTTAAGCCACCCAGTCTGGGGTGCTTTATCGTGGCAGCCTTAGAAAATTAACACACCACCCCAAATGACTAGCGTGCAATGGAACTGCCCTAAGAGAGCCGTACGTTGCATTCTGACTTAAGAGGAGGAGAAGGTTATGTCCTTATTTGAAAATCAGGAAGGACTTCATAGAGAAAAAAAGCATTTGAACTTGAAAGATAAATAGGATTTGAAATGAGAACATTTGGGGAGTGAGAATTCTAAGCAAAGGAAACAGGATAAGGGAAGTTTATACAAAATTCTGTAGGCTATTTGGTTTGGGGCAACTGAGGGCAATTGACTTGAGCTGAAATGTGATTATTAAAGGGACAAACTGAAAAGAGAGGAGAGGAAGTTTATCTTGAAAAGGTAGATTAGACTAGGTCATGATTGGAGTTGGATTCTAGAATAAGGAACATGGAGCTTATAGAGCTGGAATGTCATGGGGATCCACAGGTTTATTTTCAGTTAATTACCTGACTTAACAAATGTTTTATAAATGCCTACTTTGTGCCAGGCATTGTCTTTAATAATCTTGGGACATTCTAATAAGCAAAACAGACATTCACCTCTGCCCTCATGAAACAGAGTCAGGCAATAGATCATAATCATACCAAATGACATATTTATTAGGCCAATTTAATATAGTATTTTAATCATGATTATAGTAGGCCTAGTAGACTTTATAGTATACTGGAGGAAATTCTATAGAGAAATGTATAGAGAAACTCTGGGGCAGGAGATGCTATGGGGAGGAAGACCACTCCAAGCGGAAGGCTTATCTGCTGCATAATGGAACGGAGGGGGGGGGGGCGGTGCCGTGGGGGCGCCCATTGACAAAATACATGGGTGTTGATACTGTTATCAGAAAAACAATGGCAACAGTTTTGATATTAATGCCCAAGCTGCATGAATTTGTACTTCTGAATGCTTTTAAATGATCTCAACATTTTAAACTCCAGACAACCCCATGAGAGTGGGAAGGGCAGACAGCATCACTCCTTTTTGATAGATGGTGAAAGGGAGCCCCAATATTTTATGTGGTTTGCCCAAGGTCAACATGCACAACCTGGGAGTCTCAATACCCAGGGGAGAACAACACCTCTCTGTTGGGCTGTGGGGTGTCTTCTGCAGGGGACATAATGCAGTGCTCAGACAGACTGGGAGGGCTCGTAAAAAACAGTCCTTTGACCTCAGGACCTCAGGAAATGCCACTCCACCCCATTCCATGTGCTGCAGGAACCTCCATCTCCACTCCTGGCATACCGAGATTCTGATGTCTTGCTTCCTGTGTTGACAGGTAGGGAAGGAATGGATGTGATTCTCTGATCCTTGGTGTTTTCCTGGGCTTGAGTCACTAAGACCGATTTAGATACCAAAGACAGTGAATCCCATCCTTCTTTGAATAAGGAACCTGTTCTTACCTGATATTCCTGCAGCACCTAAGGAGAAAAGAGGGCATCGGCGAGAATGTGTAACGACACACGCAGTCATCTGAAAACACCACGTGACAACAGACACACACTCGTCTGGGTGAAATGCTCTGGTTTTGACCTTTGGAGAGCCACACCTACCTAGCCACCTTCGAAGCAGAGTTCTCCTACAATTGGCAAGACAAAAAATATTCCATCTGCCTTGGCCTTTTGGAGAGTGGTCAGCATAAGCTGTTTCTACAACTAAAATAAGTAAAATCTGAGTTAGATCCCTTGGACTTCAAAAGGAATCACAACACATACATGGTCTTTTCTTGTGGCACATCCCTGAAGCTCTACTGCCCACTTACCCTAATTTAATTATTGCTTATAAGGACTCCACCTAAAAGAAATGAAATAATTTTACTTTACTGTTTTCTGCAAGCCCTTTCACCAAGTTGGCTAGTGATAAAGACAGACAAAAAAAAAAAACATTGTAAACTCACTAAGGACTTGTTGAGAAAGGATATTATTTTTTCTTTTCATGATCAGCCTGTCTAGTGCAACCAAGTGCATTGCTAAGTGTCTATCACGCAGTTCTCTTGTGTGGGATGTGTAGAAGGAGAAACAAAGCAATTTCGTCCAACTTGCTTTTAAATCTTCACAAAGACAGGCCCAAATCCCTTAGATCGGCTTCCGTCATCTGACTCACAGCAAGCTTGTGGGTTCCCCAAATAACTGTGTCAAATCAGATTAAACCTTTAATTCTGTGTTGGAAGAGGGAGTCAGAATGCCTTGCGATCTGAGAGTCCCTTCTTGCTCAATTCTGAAGACAGCACCTGGGACCCTAACTCAAGGATCAGTGTCTGGGTTAGAGAAAGAGAGAAAGATGGGAAGTGGTTGTCGTAGACATGCCAGCTGCTTGGAGTGCTGTAGGGGGCAACTGGGTACTTGCATTTCATAAAATATATCCAGAGGAACCACCTCAGTTGTGCTGTCACTGAGTTGCATCCAGAAAAATGGGCTTCCTGACGAGCTTTCTTCTGGAAGGTGACCTCGGCAGACCAGAGTGCCATGGCAGTGGAGTGGTCCAGGGCCACATTGCTCCTTTGTATTGAAAGCAACATGCTCATTGTGGAGCTGCCACCAGCAGGCTGTTGACACTTGGTTGACAACTTACTATCTCTCTACCTACCTATTCTCTCCCACTCAGCCTGCAAATTCTCGGGGTTTCCTGTCCAACCGCCCACTCTTCTCCTTCACCTGCTCTCAGGGTGTCTGGGAGAGTGTCCAAGAGGATGCAACTAAGGGGTGATATCAGAGGGTGGACAAGGGGTTCTGGACTAACCGGGAAGACATGTGGGCTAAAAGAAGTTACTGTGTGCTCACCAGAACTCCTTGAGGCCTTCTGAAGGTATCTGAATGTGTCAAATTACAAGCTACGTGACAGAAACAAGAATACTCTGAGGGGTTCTCCAGTGTGCAGGCCAGAGCTGCCAGATTTAGCAAATAAAAATAAATGATATCCAATTAATTCTGAGTTTCAGAGAAGCAATAAGATTTTTTTTTAGTGTAAGTATATCCCATGCGATATTTGGGACTTCTTTTTCCCCCAGTATGTACCATGTAACATGTGGAACATACTTATATTTTAAAAAATATTTGCTGTTTGTTTGAAATTCAAGTTTAACTGGGCATCCTGTATTTTCATTTGGGATCCAGACCCTGCACTAAAAAAATTAATCAGTACAATAAAAAATGATTTATTTCAAAAGTCATTCCAAGTTTTTAGCAGTTCTTTACGATGCTTTCTACGGCCCCTCCTCAGAAATACTGAACTCCTTGTAATTTCTCTAGTAGTTTCTTCTGTTTATGCTTCTATTCCATTTCACAGATGACTTACCCTGCTCAGTGTCCTTCCCCTGGTCAGCATGGCTAATGTAGAAGCCAGTTAGCCAGCTTGGATGTCACTTCTTCATTCCCTGTGAGCTCAGCCAGTTCCCCTGGAGGTCACCCAACCACCAGCAATGACTGCTCACATATGAAGGTAGATGAGGTAGGGTAGGGGCTGTGGCAAACTGTAGCATCCGTGCCCTGTCTAAGTATCTTCAAATTTGGCTCTGTATATTTTTATATGCGACGTCCAGGCTGGACCTCCGGTTAAGGCTTTCCATCGCTACCTAGGCATCCTTGTCCTTTCCTTTGGGTCCCCAAGCAATTTCCATATTTATTTTTATTTGAGCACTTGCCAGCCTTGATCCTCATTTTTAACTGGTCTGTTCCTTTCCATTTTCACTGTGAAGTGCCGGGGCAGGGACCCTGCCTAAGTCATCCTCATATGCTGGGAGTGGGGGGAGGTGCTTGCTTCTTACCTAAAGTGGGCTCCGTGGAGTTTTGCTGAATGGCTGATGGCTGGATGTGCAGATCAAAGAATAAACACCAGACTCCACTTTGCCTGGTGCCCATTCATTCAACCCCAGGGTGTTTTAACTCCGGGGTTGAGGGTGGTACTGAGGAACCAGATGTTCTCTTCACACTTCATGTATCATGATCTCCATATGTGCCCCTGTGTGGACAGCACACAGAGGCATCCTTACTCAGGAGAAAACCAAGAGAGGGAGAAGACTTTCTCCAGCTATAATATTTCCTTCTCTTGGGGATGAAGGACTGTGTGAGAATGATAATGATTGTCCAAATTCCGGCACCCCCTCCTCCATATGCACACCTGAGGCAGGTTGCACGTTCAGCCTGAGACGGTGTCAGGCTATGGGTGAAAAAGCCTCTAATACTTTGTTACACTTTGTATTGACTGCTGCTGTGGCAGCTGCTCCCTCATGTTCCTCTTCATATAAAACGGTAGAAAAAATGGCCTTTATCCTATTTTGTCTAACACGGATTTTGTTTTCTTTCTCTGCAACTTTAGTAAACGGCTGGAATCACTATCCGTAAGAGTGTGAATGTGTTTCAGTAGTTCTCATTTAAATTCCTGGAAACGCTTCACATCCAGTCGGGCAATCCTCCCCCGACTCCTCCCGTTTCATTTCTCCTTCCCCTCTCCAGAGTGGGAACTGTGGCCCCCTTTTGGTGCTAATTAGGATCAAGGCAAGGTTCGGTCCTTGTTTGGACTACTTGGATTTCATGGGGAAATTTTTTGATCTGGGGCCACAGGGCGAAATCAGAATCCTGGTCAGTCTTCTTGGAAACTCATCAGAGGGACAGCATGTTTAACTCTGCCTGGGCGCTGCTGCAAAGCGTCTGAAAAGTGAACTTGTATTCAAGATGCTGGCGGTGGTGGAGGAGACCAGGCATAGGAACGAGAATGGCCTGCATTCTGGACCCAGCTGGCTTGGCACCATGTACTCCCCATCCAGCCCGGCAGAAAATGTGCCTGCTCACCTCAGCCTCACCCTCCTGGCTGGGCCTGGGAATGTCCTCGGGCTCAGCTCCCAATCCCTTATGTTGAGTCTCAACTTCCATTAGATTTGGTGGCTTTGAATCTTCCTTTGTTCCTTACTCTAGGAGGGCCTACACTGTTCACTCATTCATTCACACAATTATTGATTCCAACAACTGTTTATTTAGAATCTCTCATGATAGATCCAGAGGACACCTCAACAAATGACACACTGTTGACACAGTCAGGAAGCTCACATTTAGCAGGAAGACACAACCAGCCAATCCAGGAGCCCAGAAGAAGTTACTCATCAAGGTGAGGAATCAGTGCGGTAGAGAAATGTACATCAGAGGAAGGGAGTAATAGAACAAGGAGAGGGAGCTGTTTGGGGGAGGGATATAGGGCCTGGGATGAGTGCCTGGGTTTGGATTTTGTCTTAACATCAACAAATGTGTGACCTTAGCAGAGTCACTTACCCAGCTTAGGCCTTTGTTACCACAGCTATAACCTGGGGCTAATAATGACACTGCCTCATTGGTTTCCTATGAGATTTAACTAGTAAATGTATGTCAAGGAATTAGAGTCAGGCCTGGCTTTGTGCAGCAGGTTGGCTACGCCTGGTTCTCTTTGTCCTAATCACACCCATTTGCCTGACTATGGCTGTGGGGCCCCACGTGGTCCCAGCATTTCCAGAAATGTTTGGTTCTTTTTTGAAATGAAATTCATTTTAGATGCCTAGAGAGGAAGGACTTATTTCTAAGACACTACTTCATACCAGTAGTAGGGGAAGACAGGATGTAACTTTGAAGATTCCCTTTCACAGATAATTTGGGAAGTAAGGGGAGATAGCTAAAATTTTCTATTAAGTTTTTTTTTCTTTGTTAACATATGATATTATACTAAACCATGTAAAATTGCTGCTAATTATTGTCGACCAATAAACCCAACCATTTTGTATGGTTAAACTTATTAAACAAGCAGATATTAGGCTGGACTTCTCATTTATTTTATCCAACTTAACTTACTGCATCAACCTTTTTTCTTTACTCATTTTTAAAAATTAGTAGTCACTGGCCCTTCTCTGTGCTTCTCAGAGCCATGGCTCATGAATGAAATTAGGACCAGCTATTTTTGTGAAATCACTTAAATATTCTCTGTTTCCATGATGTATTTTTCTCAATACAGTTATTTTCATCTTAAAGATGCACTTAACCTTAATCAGTCAGCCATTAATTTCTTTCCAAGTACAGGTTAGACGGCCAGAAATAAAGTATGACTGATATCACTGACCATACGAAGAAGTGTTAGTATAATTGTCTTTCTGTCTATACATAGGGAATTTGTATATACAAATAGCACACACACACATATGTACAGATATACATATATACATGATAGTTTTGTTAGAGTATCTTTAACTTCCATTCCCAACCTTATTATCTTAATAGTTAATTGTTGGTTTATTTCTCTTAATCTTTTAAAATCCTTTATAATAAAGTTATGTTAGTGCAGAATCAATGATTTAAGGGATATGATTAGAAAAGTTTCAAATGTTTTTTTTATGCTTAAGTACACTAGAAAGAATTAATATTTCTTTGCTTGACAGCAGTTCTTTTTTTTTTTTCTTTATTTGGTCTGTTTACATGAGTATAGGAGAGGCAGACACATGAGTGAAAGTCTGAAAACTTCTACCACAGATAAGCTGTCTCTAGGCCTTAGTCTCTCTGTCTCTGGGTCTCTCTGGATCTCTTTCTCTTTGTCATTGTTTCTTTGGCTTCTCTGCTGTCTTCCAAATTCCTGACCACAAAACCCCAAAGGTTAGAGACCTGTGGATGGGCAGTTGATGTGTGAGCATCTCTGAGTCAGAGGGGCAGGAAGTGTGACCGAACAATTATTAACCATGTGTTCTCCATCTCGGGGGTTAGATAGGTTACCTGCCAGCCCCTAATTAGCGGGTGTGAAACATCTTTGTTACCTCAGGCTAGGGAGCTGAAGTTAAGACTTTATTTTAACTAGTGATTGATGGAGAAAAGAAGGTCCCGAGGAAACAGCATAGCTTGGGGAGGCAGCTATAGTGGAATGTTCCTCTGAAGGTCACACAGTATTTCTGTATCTGGAAACAGTGTTATCGCATGAAAACACGCCAGATCTGAGACTAAAAATGCCACAGAACCATTTACTGTTTCAACTAAGGCCACACCTTTAAAACCAAATAATTTTTTAAAAAGTAATCTTATTTAAATTAGGGAAAGATGAGACTTTATTTTCTTTAGGGAGAAATTTTTCTCTTCTTGGGCATTTTATATCTTCATTAAAAAGAAATTACAGAAATGCTTAAGAAAACTATCATTAAATATTTAAAATAATTAATTGATTAAAAAACAACAACAACGAAAACCTCATTCAGCAAATATTTACTGAGCTCTTATTGTGAGCTAGGCAGCAGGCCAGGCTATGAAAAGGCGTTTCTCCGCCGGATGGTGTCATCACCAGGATTTCTTTTGGTCGTGGTCTGGTTGGTTTAAATTTGTACATCTCTCTCATTTTCAACCATAAATGTGGTCTTAAAAATTATGTGTAAACTGAATCTTTGTAAATTGCATCCATTTAGAGTAATAATTAGTCACCTCCCCTATGTGTTTTGCGGGTCTATGGATTATCATTTATTGAGTTAGTGATCTATATATACTGAACAGTTAAATTTCTCTCTTGAATAAGATTTCTCAACCTTGGCACTACTGATATTTTGGACTGAATAATTTTTTTTAATTATTATGAGAGGGCTTTCCTGTGCACTTGAGGAGGCTTAGCGGCAGTCCCGGCCTCTACCATCCAGATGTCAGTAGCAACCTACTGCCCCCGGGTGTGATAACTAAAAATGTCTCCAAACACTGCCAAATTTTCTCTGGAGGGCAAAATCAGCCCCAGATGGGAACCACAACTACAGAATAAGTTGTATACATTTAAAAAATGAGAGTAAGTAGGGGAAATATTCTTTGAACTTGTCAATTAGAAAAAAATAACTCTCAAATACCAACATAGATTTTCACTGTATTTAAATAAGTACATATATGTATTTCCTCAGTAACCAAGTACACTGATCATGAAAGCAACCTTTTTTATTATTAGAAAGTCTCACCCTTCATTTTCAAAGATTTTTTTAGTACTTGTTCTGACAAATTACAGCAATCGGTCTGGAATATGTGATTGTCCAATAAAACTAAAGTCTCTACATATGTCATCAGTGTTATCACTCATATAGTCTCAGCCAAACTCTAAGAAATAATTAGTGTTTTAGATCCTTACCCCGCAGCTTTCTGAGCTGCTTGGAAAGTGGAATTGTGCTGGAAGGCAAGCTGGTGGCAAGGGTACCCGGGCTGCTTTCAGTCCCTCCCACGTCTTCTAGCATTTGACCTTTCACAACTAGAACTTCCTAGTCCCTGACTCCTATGAAAATGAAATTCCTTCCTAGGATTTATTGGAAATCATTTAAAGAGTCAGAAAACTCATCGAAAAATACTTTATGACTATAAAGAACTTAGAAGAAGATATCTGTTGTAGCTTACCAAAACCCAATAATTGCGTGCATTTGAAGTTGTCTCTAATTATTGGAGAACTACCACAGAGGATTCTCTGAAACTAATACTCCATTATTCCAAGACACCCAGTAATGGAAGTTTTAGTATGTTTGCTGTGGTAAGTTACTAGTGAAGGTTAACTCAGTAGTACCTCACTTGATGGAACTAATGGCAGAAGACCAGCTAATAAAACTGACACATTCCAATTGTTTGATATAAGAGGTTGTTGGGAGTGTGACTTTTTTTTTTTAAGGCCATTTAATTACATACCCTGATGTCTTCACTCAGCCATTCTCTAAAATATATTTTCCCAATTTCAGCATATACCCCTTCTCTACTCTCAATTAGCTATTGCACTGGGTCTTTGCTTCCAAGCCCCATAAGTAATAGTAACTTAATTTTCCAAGCCATAAATCAGGCAGACTTATGCTCCATAGCATATGTTCCATTTGTTTTTAATCAGGGGCAGCCTGGTACTCAGAGGTCGGAAGCTTTAATTCAGAGGTCTCCTATGCTTTTTGGAGGGAGAAATCTTTTGGCTTTCCAGAGTTCCCTTTGTGAATGTTTAAGTATCCTTTTGGCAGAAGTCAGAATATATAGAGTGTCTTGTGTAGAATCTTTCTTTAATTCACTGACCTGTATGCACTCCTTGCTACCTCAGCTCTATGATTAAAAGAAACATTTCATAACATTCCTATACTTATGTATTCTCCTGATTTTGAACATGCTAATTTCAAAAAAATGTAGTTACAAGGAAGAGGGACACAGGGAAGGGATTGAAGAAATGTTGGATTTCTAGAAATCATTTCGGTGAAATAGTTCTAGTAAGTAGTAATATTACTGCGATAGTTTAGATTTGGTATTGTCTTGAGAAATAAGAAAGAGCCACATAAGATATCTTAAAGTTTATAATGACTCTGAGTTCCTAGCACACCATCTTCTTACTGAAAAGAGTATTAGAGAGGCTATAACATTTTCATCTTATATAAGAGAGAAGAAGAAGGTTATGCCCAGAGAAGTTTTAAACCCAGACAATAGTCACAAGCCTGTAATTGTATGGCTAGAATCAGAACTCAGTTATTCTATGTCATTTGACACTGGATCTAAAATAAAGTCTAATAAATATGTAATAATTCAGATGACTTGTCCATCTAATGTAAAACATCCAAATATTTTAAAGTTTCTTAATTACCAACTTTAACTATTTCTTCTATATAGACTGTATTAAAATTTTAGAGCCTCAAAACTCAAGAGAAAAATCCTAACAAGCGATCAAAGTAGGAAAAAAATTACCTACAATAGATGCAGGAACATATTGACATAAGAGTTCTCATTAACATGGTATGTAAGAATACAGTGAACATTTTAAATGCTGGAGGAAATTTATCTTATAATTCCATATCTACTGCTATTATTCAAGCATGCATTTGAAAGGAAGATAGTTTTATACATATGAGTAATAAGACAGTTAAACTCCTGTAAGCATTCTGAAATAATTATGAGAAGATATATGCCAGAAATAAGAAAGATGAATCCAATCCAAAGAGAACTAACAAACCAGAGGTGAGCAAGGATATTAGGAAAACTTAATGCTAAGTTGAATAAACATTCATTGTTAAAAAAAGAATTATCTGGTATTCAACTTCCAGAATATATCAGAGGTATTTTAAGGGGGTGGAATGGGAGGATAGAAAAGTAGAAAGAAACTCATTCAGTGTATCCAGTTTTAGTGAGGGTATGTAGAAGTAGCTATGTTTGTAAACCAATTTGTAGGGTGACTTTGCAGAATTTACTAACATGTAAATGTGCATTTCCTATGACCTAACAATTCTTCTTTTCATTTGTCACCCTTAAGAAAAACATGTATATGTGTACAAAGATGCATATTTGCTCAAGAATTTCATAACAGCAATTCGTTCTAATAGTTAAAAAAAAAAAGAGAATCCACCTAAACATCTTTCATCCAGAGTGGATAGCTAAAAATCTGGGCTATATCTGGTCTATGAAGTCCAGAGTAGTAATTATAGAAGAAAAACAAACAAACAAACAAACAAGCAAAGGCAAGCCTGATTCAAAAATAGCTTCAGGGCACCTTTTTCAGTAAACAATGCAAGTTGCATGTATATATTCAATGAAAATATTAAGTGTTGGATTTTATGTGTATTTGTATACTAGGCTTTACATGAATTGTGTTATTCTACAGAAATATATGTGGATTAGCTGCTGTTTCACATTATCCTTGCCAAACATGCCCTCTATAAGTACCTTTGAATGAGTCACTGATTCCACTTAGTCATTTTTTTCAGCAGATATTAATCAAATAGTCATCGAACACCTTTTATATGTTTTCTCTTATACTAGGACCTAAAAATGTTGTCTATGCTCTTCTTGAGTTTATTTTATATTATAGGAGCCAAACTATTGATTTGGGATGTCAATCATTTACAACAGGATGCAGTTATTAGGAAGGAAATAAGCACCAAAAGACAGACATATCAGAGGAAGGTAGAAATACTCACAAGACTTTTACCAGAATCCAAGCGGGAGATAGTGAGAGGGTCATGGAATTGGAGGAGAGGAAATTGATAGACATTTCAGAATTGCCATGATGGACTTGTGTTGCCATCTAATTGTGGGGAGGGGGGGCAGTTTTCAAGTTATTTATCAACTTTGTTTCTTGAGTCTACCCAATCATTTTTCTTTTTGTCCCAGTTTCCCTGACGACTGTGGTACCCAATAGATTAAAGAAAGAGCAGGTAATGGGTGGCTCAGAAGCCCCTTTTTGGTGACTGATGGCTTCACAGACTTCGCCCAAAAGATGCACTTGTAGACATTAGCATGGGAGGATAACTGGTGCCACGGGTAGGCGGGTTTAGTTCCCAGGCGACTCCCTTCCAGATGTCCTGGGGAGTCCGGTGGTCTCTAATCTCAGCTCTCTGGCATCTCGGGAAAACACTCCCACAAACAGATGCCTTCAGCCACAGGATGTGGACTCCTGTGATTGGTTACATTTGGCATCCAAGACCTCACCGCAAGTTGGCAGAGGCTCGTCACACACAGAGAAAGACATGTCTGTGGGCATGACCCTCTCCAAAGCCAGGGTTTCAAAGCAGGTGGTGGTGACTCAGGGTGGAGGGACTGTGTGAGAGCCCTGGAGTCACCAGGATGGAGGCTTGAAAGGGGCTGAGGTTTGGTTTATATTAACACTCCCAGCTTTGGCTACCTTATCTACTTTGCTAAACCTCAGGAGGGTGAATGAAAAGGCTGGAAAGGTGGCAAGAAAAGACCTCGTGGGGACACAGCTTCCCATTCCTTGCCCCAATGCTTGGACCCCTGATCTTTATGTTCTGAGTCTACTTTGCACAGCTCCAATTTCTGATCTACAGTGTGCCAGAATGAGAGGAAAAACATAAAAAAGCTATCCTTTATTAATGCATGGAAAATCAACTAAACTTCTTACAGGCTCTTAATAAAGAGCTGTCATCCTTTGTGGAGGAAAAGTGGCACCTCTTACATGGAAGGCAGACCTATATGTGTGAGTCTGAGATTATTTACCACTGGGTGGATTTTAAGGAGAATATGTAAGTGAAAGTGTGTGTGTATGTGTGTGTGTGTGATAGAACATAAGAGTCTAAGTGCTTGTGAGGGTGATATTAGGTAGCCATCAAAATACCCTATTAGAAATAAAACAAAACACAAACTGACCTGACTGTTGACAGTTCTGCCTTCCAGGGGTGCTCAGATCACTTGTACAGGGGAGATAGCATTGCAGAGTTTTATTTGCTTACAAAGACTGCTGGGGAACCTTGGTAGGCCTAAGAATTTGATCATGGGAAAAAGTAAAACCATTTCTGTCTCCTGGAGCAAACTTGTTGAGTTTTGGGACAGTCTAAGGTAGACCAGAAGTGTTTGATGCAGGTGTTGGAGGGCTGTACTATTTTGCATAAGAAACACAACAGTAGGAGAATTAAAGGCTGGCCAAGAGAGAAAGAAGGAAGTGCAAAACAGGGCCGTGGGCTGAGGCACAAAGAGAAGCCAGTGAGAAATTTCTGGATATGGGACCGGCCAATGGAATTTTAAGCAGGGATGGACTTCGTTGGTTACTGTGATACTTTGTGGTGAAACAATCTTGTTTCGTTGTTTAGCTTCAGACTTCCTTCTGTGTTGATTATACAGAGCTAGTTTAGGATGGTGGTATTTGGGGTAAGTCAAGGCAAAGAGGATGTGTTTTCCAGGTTTATATTTGCAGGGAAAAGAGAACACTCACGTGAGGCACAAATGAAATAAAGGATTCGGTTCAGCAAGAGCAAGAACCTGGAGGAACAAGTGACCCCGAGAAGTGTAAGTTCCTTTACGAAACCCCCTCTTTGGGAGAGAGGTCCTCACCTCTCTCATAAGATAGAGGATCAAGGCAGTTTATGCAGATACCCATTGAAAAGGTGTGCTCACAAAGCTGAAGAAGGTTGGGAGAGCTTGGAGTGTAAGCCGTATGTCACACACACACTCACAGCCACTCTCACTATCTGGTGTGCCTGTGTGTCTTGCTCCTTGCTGCTGCTCTGGAAGCTTGTCAGATACCTTAATTCCTGCTGGTCCTCAGCTGGAAAGACTGATCCATACAGAGCTGCAGATCAGAGAGGCAGCTCAGTGGAATGTGGCAGGCTGTGCCCTGTGACTTCCATCCAGGCTCCCATTTGCCCTGAATTTGCCCTCCCATTTGTTCTCTCCATGCCTCATTCAGGCGGATCCCCACAGCAGTTCTCCCTGCTTTCAAATCCATTGTCTTGATGGTGTGCCTCAGTGTCCCCACAATAAATTTCATCAGAATATCCCTCAAATACTTTCCGAACATTGTAAAATTCATCTGTCTTTGGTGTTTGACAAACAAGAGGCAAGAGGTTAAATTGTCTATCTAAATTCCCTTATGTAACTTTCTCTAATAATAGGAAAAAAAAAAAGGGCACGAGAAGTAGGTAAAGATAAATTGCTCTCAGGTCCCCCTGCCCACATCTTTGCACACCTCTGGATCTTACTGATGGGTGAAGTTTTGTTTCTGCTGTATCGATTCGGCGTCAGGCGGAGCCACACTTACCTTTGTCTTCACTTGGTCCCTCTGTCAATCACAGTGTTCTCTCACCTCTTTCTAGAAAGTCCTTGTATTTCTACAAACTTTGAAATGGAAAAGTGAAGAGAAAACAGCAAAATGTTTATCATGACCCATTAGGAGATGGGGGTGAGCTGAGGTTTCCACTGTGTCCTGAATGGATGAAAGGACCCCAAACATATGGAAAATATGGAGAATGGGGTCTCAGCCATAAAAATAAAAATAAAATAAATAAAATAAATGGGGAATGCCAGTCTCTGGTAATGATTTGTTTTCACAGTAACTGAGAACTCCCTTAAACCTGCGATTAATCACACGTTTATGGTGAGGGTGAGCAGGGAGAATTAGGGGGTCTGGGTTATTGGTGCAGCTGCTTCTCATTGCTGAGATCTGAGTTCAAATCTCCACCAGTGTCACAAATGAAAATGTCATTTTGAAAGTTAATTAGCTCCATGCAATAAATACTGACTACTTGATTGATGTACCTAAAAAAATCACTACTCAGAAAAAAAAAAAATATATATATATATATATATATATATGGCCCGTTAGGAGAGTCAAGCCAGTCAGTCAGACATTATTTAAACAATTTGCTTTTTCGTCATAGTCCAACCACCTGCAAGTAAATAGAATTTATTAAAAGAAGGTGGAGTTTCTGGTAGTCAGAGCATGTCAAAGAATGAATGTATTAAGAACTGTAGAATTTTAGAGCTAGAAAAAAAAATCTTTAAAAATCATCTAATTTAATCCTCAATGTTTTTGTTTTTGTTTTTTTTTCAATAGAAGAGGGACTAGAAACTTGGGAGGTTGAATGACCTGCTGAAGTCAGGCAGTTAGCTCTGGGGGCCGCAGGGCTGGATCCTGCAGCTTGGCCATCACACCTGTTCTCTGAATCATTCCCAAGGACTCTGAGCTTGGCTGTGCCCTCATGGCGCGGCCCCTCAGCCTCCTCCCACAGTTCATCGCACGGCGTCTTGGGTGTGTTCTGTGCTTCCGAAGGTTCTGTCTTCTACTAAGAAAACTCGAAACTTATTTTCTCCACACTTTTTCACATGGAAATGCTTCTGTCAGAGCCATGCTGCCTGTTCCCACGGGTAGGAGAAAGTCAGCAACACACACACAAGCGTAATCTCTTTACACTCAATGTCGTAAAACTGAATTCAGCGTAAACTTGACCCAAATTAGAGAAGTGTGAGGTGTTACGTTTAGTAAGGCTATTCTGCCTAAATCGCTATTCTGTAAAGAGTCCTGTCTGGACCAAGGAGATACAAGCAAGTCATAGAGAAGTCCTAAGTCACACTGTTTGCATGTTTACTGTGGAAGCTGCCCCTGATCTCGACATAATGCCTTTTACGTGACATTCCTTTTGGTGGCAACAAGATTACTGAAACTATAAAAGCTCAGGGAGAAAAGCAGAGCGCTATGGAGGGAGCCCTATGGTCTCCCAGAGCACATGTCCCATCATGGAGAGAATGCTGGGAGAAATCATGCTGGGGAGATTTGAATGCAAATGAGGATGGTGTCATTGGAAACTAGAGGAAAGGTGATCCTTGGTCCAATGTGGCAAAGAACTTATGTGCATTGTGTGCTAGTGTTTTGTGGAAGGTAGAAACTGCGAGTGATCAATGTGGATATTTAGCTTAAGAGAGTTCTGAGATGTGTGGAAGGTACGGCTGGTTTCTCCTCAACCCTATGGTCAAATGCGAGAGGACAGAGATAGATGGAAGGTATCCTTTAGCTGAAAGGAAACGTGACTAGAAGGTTTGGCAAATTCTTGGCCAATCCATATTGCAGATAATGAGAAAGCATGTTCTGAAACAAACACTAAGTCACCTTTCTGGAGGTGGTAGGGTAGAATCATTTCCTTGCTCTTGCTGATTGTGGGAGAATTCAGTCCCTTGCAGTGGGAAGACAAAAGGTCCCTGTTTTCTTACTGGTTGTCAACTAAAGACTCTTCTTGGCCTCTGGAGGCCACCCTCCTCCAGCTCTCTCTGCCTTCTCCATTTTCAACTCCAGCAATGGTGGATAGAGTCTCTCTCATGCTTGGAATCTTTCTTGCCTTTTCTTCCATTATTCCATCTCTCTGACTGACTATTCTGCTTCCTGCTTCTACTTTTAAGGACTTGTGTGATTAGAGTGGGTCTACCCAAATAATGCAGAATAATCTCCCTATTTTAAGATCCATAAGTTTAATTTCATATGCTAAATTCTTTTTCTCCCGTAATGTAACAGATTCCCAGATTCCAGATATTAGGGTAAAGACACTTTTGGGGCACTATTATTCTGCCTACCACAGAGATGAATAGCCTGGAAAGCATTTAATATTGTACATAGTTCCGCTCAATTATATACCACTAGTAAAGGTAAACATAATTCAATCCAGAAAAGATTTACAGTTACAGGAAATAAAACAGATTTTAAAATTTCGAATTAAATGTTTTCTGTAGACAAGCATCAAAAAGTGATCAGTGGAATTGTTGAAGTATGAAATACATTTATTAAGCTAAAAACATATGAAGGAAGGAGAATAAAAATATAAATTCAGAGAAAAATAACAAATACAGTTTTCAAATTGTAAAGAAGATTCCATTCTTTCTTTTTTAATGGAACTCCCTTTAGCCAATCCGGATGATGGTAATTATTGGTTCGGGATAGGTATCCCTCTTTAGGTTAAGTAACTATCCATCCGTTTCTAAATTACAAAAAAAATAATTCTTTTCATCCGTATGTAATATTGAATTTTATCAAATATCTTTTAGGTGCCTACCTTTTAGGTTGTTCAAGGCTACCTTTTAGGTTGTTATTGGTTTCACCTATGGATTTGAACACATTAACAAATAACCTAATCTGAAACCATCTTTATGTTTGTGGAATAAAACCTTACTGCTACATACACATTTTAAATCAGTTAGACTCAGGCTCAGCTGTATGTATTTTTATAGCTTAAGGATTCATTTTGGCCGTGATTCTATGCCCCTATTGAAAGTCTTAGAAGGAAAGTATTAACTTTCCATAAGGGCAAACCTGTACTATTATCATTTTAAATTCATTCCCCATTTACAAAAACATTCCTAGCCCTCTTCCCGCAGCCCAATTTATTTCCCTATAAGCCCAATTCTATTATGGTGCCCCTTTGATTTTTCTCAAATTCTGTATTTGTATTAAAGTCAATTCTTTCATTGATAATTTTTTAACTTATTTTTTAAGGTGGTTTCAGATCCCATGAATACTTACCGAGAGTTCATTATTTTCCAGGCTCTGTAATAGACATTTTCACTCATAATGTCTGATTTAAGTTATTGGACCTTAAATTTCTGGGTGAAGTGTTTGCTTTAACTGGAAAGAGGTTTTCCCTTCTAGAGAAAAATCACCTCCCCCGGTTTCTGTTGGAAACCGGACATGACAATGAGGGGTGTTTTTATATCTTGAGGTGTAGTTACCAAAAGGACTTCTTTGAAAATGCACTAAGTAGTTTCAAGGGCAGTTATGATGATTGGACACCCCAGATGTTTATACCTTAAAAGAAGTAAGGCTATGTTTAAAAGAAACTAGGCTGATGAGTCAAATGGAAATTCAATGTAAACTCATAGTACTGAAATTGGGTATTTCTACACTATACATGCTCTCTAATATCAGGCAAACTGCCTACATCACTTGTCTCCCTTATTCAAATTCCTGATCAAGACACATTTCCTGAGTCATTTCTTTCTACTCGGTTTATTCCCATAGTGTTAAGTGTCCTTAGGGCCATTGGCTTTAACATTGTTCTGCCTGATCTTAAATACATCTCAGATCTGTTGGGTCCTCTCCATTTCCAGCGCCACTGCATTAGTTCAGGCAGGCCTGCAGCATTTCTCCCTTGGATTATTGTAATTGCCTCTATTCTGCCGTAACTGCGTGGAGTCTTGTCCCTTTCCCTGTACCCCTTACAATTTATTTCCTACATTGCCTGAGTAATCTTTCTTAAATGCATGCCTGAGCATGTCATTCCCTGCTTAAAATCCTCCAATTACACTCAATTGCATTCATAATACAATCAAAACTCAATAGTAACAGCCACTTTAAATCTTTGCTGGAATAAGGCAGGGGTGTAAATACAAACATGGGTGCATGCTTGTGTGAATTCTTTCGCAGGGCATGTAAGGAAGACCCACTGTAGCCTGGTCTCTGCCTCTCTGACCTGTACCCCTTCCTCGCCTACTCCTTACTCACTCCTGGCTCCCTGATCTGCCCTATTCCTGAGATTCCAATACACTGCTGCTGCCTCTGCATGGAATTGACCCTCCTCTAGATCTGCATAACTTCTCATCTTTGAAGCTTGACCTTGGATGTAACCTGCATGGGGAGCTTTACTTAGGTGGTGGGGACAGACTTTCTTCGAGGTGCATCTGGCATTTTAAGCATTTCTCTGTCAAGCACATCTCCCATAGTGTTCTCACTGGCTTACCTGTTGATCACAAGACTGAACTGACTGAGTAGGAATTAGCATAGTATTTGGCATTTGGAAGGCATCCCAGTCAAGCATAGAGTTTGTCTTACTTGTTTTGAAATGCCTCATTATTTTTTCCACTCTGAGGCTTTTCTACGATAAATCATTGGTTATCATAGGCTCCTGGATGAAACCAGGGCGACTGGTCTGGCCCATGCAGACTCACAGGACAGGGACACGTTTTCTAACATTTAAGTTGGTGCCCAAGCCCTAAAGCTATTGATTTTATCATTCCCAAAGGGACTTTTCACTGACTTTACTCAGTCATTTCTTGAAAGTAGTTGGGGTAGGATCATCTAGGGCTTTTGTTCCTTTAGAAGTATTGACCTTGGGACCTTTCCCTAGGTCAGGTAATTTACATAACTGTGAAATAGGTAAAACAGGTCTTGGGCTTATTTCCCCATATAGTTTTCTTAATGTGCTTCTCCTCCCAAGATCCTCAGTGTCCTGACCTGCCTGTTTTCCTAGTCCCATTTGGCTTCCTTCCATTTAATTGGTGCATGGAATTTATATTTTCCCCTTCTAATATATAAATCTCTAGGATCTCTGTTCCTTGGAAATAACTTAGAATAGGAAAATTCACAGTAAGTGGTTGATGAAATTTGTAATGATGGGATTTGGGACATGAGAAATGGACCTTGGGGATTTTATAGGTGTTGGGGCTGCAGTTAATCTTTTCATTCTCCTTACTGCATACCAGCTGGGTTTCCATCTAGTCTGCTTAAGCATTGATTTGCTATATAGCATTGATTTGTTACACAGTAGAAACAATTCAAACTAAAGCAACAGCATTAAACAGAGCAAGCTCAGGCCTGATTTAAACTTGTGGCCACAGGCACGGGATCTAATCTGATGGGGGAAGCAGGACAGAAAAGTGTTTAGGGAGAAGGGACACTCAAGCAATTGGGTAAATGTCAGAGGATTCTCCCAGGATTCAGCTTGAGGACCCTTGACGATGCTGACTTTATAGAGGGTGAAGAGCCACGGACAATCCAGACTAGTAAAGATCTTGGAGGAGTTTCTGCATTTTAGAAATCTGTTGATTCAGGCAGTAAAAACTCAACCTGAGGACATTTCTTAAATTTGGTGTTATCAGATGTTTTACAGTCTGCTTCTTCCATGCTGAAGGATTCTTCGTTGAAGTTAGTGGTGATGTGATTTTTCCACACTGACAGGAGCTCTGGCAAAGCTTCCCTTCACTTCTTCAGGCCGCCAGGACCCTGAGGGCTCAGCTCTGTCCTGTGGTCTTTTTTCCCCTGGAATGACTGAGGGAGAGGTGTCATAGAGTCCTCTGGCTATGTTGGGACATCAAGATTCATTCCCGGGCCTTTGTTTCAGCTTGAAGTGCACCACAAATTAATTGGGCTGATGCAGGTAATTAAGATAGTCACCTGGATTGTGTGCCTTTCCTCTGAAAAATTTCTGTAGGTTGCCAGTTCTAAGCTTGGTGCATTGCAATGTTAATGATCCATGACTTTCAAAAGAAAAAAAAATTTTCCTTTGAATGGAATTCATAGCTAAAGAAAATGTTGAGACTGATTAGCCCTCAAGCGACAGCCTCACGTACAGCTCATGGTAATAGCACACCATTTAGCCTAACATAGGTCTACGTAATCCAGTGCCGAACTTTCTGTAGGTTCCTACTGTTAGAGTGACAATGATTTTTGGTCTCTATCCTAACATGACCTTGAAGCGGGATAGAAATATTCTGGGGTATTTTCTAGATTGGCAATCAGAAAAGACTCAACTTTGAATAGGAACAAATGGTTTGAGCACCCAGGAGTAACTTGCAATCAGTCTGTTAGAAAAGGAGACACCGATAAATATGGTAGGGTAATCAGAGTCTGCTGGTATTCTCTGCTGTGGTTAAAGATTCTTTAGCATTCCCATGTTTGTGCTTGTAAGCCTAACAAATCATGACAGCATCTCTTCTTCTACTAAGAAGGACCAGTGTTATTACTAGTCTTAGCCCTTTATCAGACACAGTTTCCTGTTTTTCTCACCTTAAGTCCTTTATGATGTACACGCTTCATTTCTGATCATGTACATCCTGGTGGCCTGATCCTTACCCCTCACTGATCCCTTAGATCTAGAGGTCAACTTGGGAATGTATTCTACCGGACTTTGGTAATTTCCACCATGGTCTCTCAGAAGAGGCCCCTCCTCTTCTTTCTCCGACAGGTGTGTGTTCTTGAATGGTACACCAGAGCTTTTCTGTTCTCCCTTAGAATTCAAATCACTCTTTGTTTGAGAAGATTATTTATGTGAACATTTAAACACTTAAACTAACCATTGTTGAGTTATATATAAATCTAATAAAGTACACCTATATTTTTTCACTAAAGTTTTTAAATGTCTTTAAAAAATTTTTGTTTTTAAATGGATCAGTGAGTGGAAATGTTTCTAATTAACGTTTAAAAATAATTTGAGGAAAGAAATCCTGCCATTAGCAACAACATGGATGGATCTAGAGGGTATTATGCTCAGTGAAATAAGCCAGGTGGAGAAAGACAAATACCATATGATTTCACTTATTTGTGGAATATAAAAACAAAGCAAAACAGAAGGAACAAAACAGCATTAGACTCAGACACTGAGAAGGGACTAGTGGTTACCAAGGGGAAGGGGTGGGGGTGCGGGGAGGAGGACTGTGGAGCCACTGTGATGTACATTTGATAAAATTTAAAAAAAATCTATAAAAAATTATCTATAAAAATAATAATAATTTGGGCTAAACAGAGCAAATCAGTGTTACCTATGAATGTATTAACCTTAAAATTGAAAGTCAGTTATCTTACCAGCAAACTCAGGTTTATTTGGGAATAGCAGAGATTTGCAATCCAGGACATGCAAGCTACAGCAGAATCATAGGCGTGTCTGGAGACCAGAGGAACGCTCTTTTATAGAGGAAGGTGCTGAGTTAGGAGGGCTGTTTCTAAGCAAAACATCATTGGAGTAAATTGGGAGTCCCACATATCATAGTTTCTCATTGGCTGAGCTGGGGAGGCAGACTTTGGAAGCCTTCTTCCTACTGGGGGGGTAAAGTAGCTAAAACAGTATGATGACCATCTTTTCTGATGGGATCTGAGATTTCAGAGGAGTGATGTACGTGAGAGCTTCTCCTACGGGCCTCCTAATGCCATGTCAGTGAGGTCTCCCTTAATAAATTTTCACAAATGCTTGATATAGTGTGATGAGTTTTGATAAAATTCATGTGAACATCACTCCAATCATATATATATATATATATTGTATATATGTAGCTAGTGTCTGCAAAGGTAGAGGAAATGTTTGTCTACCCCAGAAAGTTTCCTTATGCTTCTTCCCAGCCTATCTTTCTCCAATTATTGATCTCATTCTGTACTATAGGTTAGTTTTGTTTATTTTAGAATGTCATATAAATAGACTCACAGAGTATGTATTCTTTTGTGTCTTTCAGCTAGCATAAAGATTCTGAGATCCATCCTTGTCACTGTGACAGTAGTTTGTACATCTTAAATCGCTGAGTTTATTTCACTGTATGAATATGTAACAATGGGTTTATCTTCCTCAGCAAATGGCTAAATTATGGACATTGTGTTGTTTTCATTTTGGGGCTTATAATGAAGTTACTATGAGCATTCATGCGTGAAGCTTTTTGTGGACTTATATTTTCACTTCTTTTGGCTAAACACTGAGGAGTGGAATTCTTGGATCACAGAGCAGGGCTATGCTTAACTTTACAGGAAACTCTCCATCTGTTTTGCAAAGTGACTGTGCATTCCCACCAGCAATGTATGACAGGTGTAGTTGCTTCAGACCTTTGTAGACACTACCTATTGTCAGTCTTTTAAATGTTAGCCTTTCTAATGGGTAGGTGGTAGTAACCCTAAAATTCTACTTATGGCTTTTAATTTGCATTTCCACAGTGGCTAATAAGCACCTGTATGTGCGTATCCACCCTTCATGCATCTTATTTTGTGAAGTGGCTACTCATAATTTACCCATTTTCAATTGATGTGTGTGTCTTATTAATGAGTTGCAAGTGTTCTTTATATATTTTGGATAAAATTCATTTCACCAATTGAGGTAATGCAATTATTTTCTTACGGGAGCTCCCTGTAACTCGTCTTATCTCTGCTCATTGTTCCTTGTCTAACCTTGTGCGGTTTTTCTTTAACCACATGTAGCCAAAAACACACGTGGAGCCCGATACAGATGTCTGGGACTCCTTTTGTGTAGAACCCTTTTTGGAACTCATCCACACAAATTCCAGCTACCTCAGCCTCTTCAAACCCCGATCTTGGTCTTTTCAGCTCTAGGAGACCACTGTGTTCTGCTTTTTCCCCCTCCCTACACAATCGGAAATTGCCTCCATACAGAAAGCCAGGGTGATCCCAAGTCCCACTTTATTTGGCCTCTTTCTTGCAGGTTTTCATCTCACAGTCCTGTACTTCTTGTTGTCCAGTGTCTAAAAACGGTTGTTTCACATATTTTGTCCAGTTTTGTAGTTGTTTATTGTAGGAGGGTCAGTCTGGTATTAGTTACTCCTTCCTTCATGGCTGGAGGCAGAAACATTTAGAAGTTACTTGGAAACAAAAGAAAATAAAATAGAAAAGTAACAGATTAAAGGGTTTCAGGAAATAGAATTGGGTGCAGCATTAGTAGATTCTAAAGGCATTTGGCCAAGGAATGACTGAAAGCTTTATACCTTATTTTTTCCTCACATTTGAAGGAATTATTCAGCCTACTCTACTGAGAGCTGTCATTGATCTTCCAACATATTTTGGTTTCATAGCTGCTTACAAAGTTAAAAAAAATCCCCCAAATCGAACAAATGTAAACCGTAAAACTGAGTTCATATAATTACTATTGCTCCTACTAGAATGCCATTATTCCCTAGTTACTACCAACCACCAGGCATCCTATTCCTTCACGTATCCTTCTATCTTTTCCATTTCTCTAAAAACCTGTCTGTACTGTCTTCAGAAGTTGGAGAATCAATAAAAGACCAGATGTTTAACCATGAAAAACAACTTTTTTAAAAGCTCAATTATAACACAATAATAACTGTGCTAAGTGATTTATCCTTATACTCCTGATTTAAGGATGATTTTTGTGACCTTGAACAACTTATTTCATCATTTAAGTCTCAGCTTCCTTTTCAGGAGAATGAGATAATAAACAGATAAGCATGGGTGTAAGCCCAAGCCATCAAATTTGGTAACATGGATTGCTTCTCTGCAGTTTTTACAAGAATTCTCTTGAACTTCTGGCTAAACATTGCTTGAATGTGCATTGTAATATATGTAATACTACATCCTTGTGTTTCTTTTAAAACCCTAATCATGGGGCAATAAAATTTTGAGGTAAGATAGGAAAGGCAAATGCAATGAACTAGACATTTCTTCAAAAGTTAGATAATGGGAAGTGGATGTCTAGTTTGGTAAGGATCTCAGCAGTGTCAGGGAACTGAAAGCCATGTGCCTATAGGTGAAGATGTTAACTAAAAATAAGCTGATTTGTGCTTATGAAACTGTAAATTTCAGGTATTTGGCACCAAGGAAGGCAGGATAACATGTAAAACACTAAAATACAGCCCCCAAGCTTCTATCACCACATTCCTACTCCTACCCCAAAAGGAGGCAGGGGGTTACTTTCTGGAACTAGGAGCCCGGAGAAATGGTTATGCTGTATATGGAAAACATGGTACTAGAAAAATTACTGGACCTCTGGTGTGGTGGCTGGCTAGTTCTCTGCAGGTACACCCTGGCAGCAGATTTATTCTCAGACAGCTGCTTAATGACCCAAAGATATACTGAAGGGAAGAAATTATAAGAGAGCTAATTCAGGAAAGTGTTCTGGGACACAGTTATTGGGAACAGTTTGAGCCTTTAGACTCATACTTTTAAGCTTAGGCAAAACAAAGCGGCATTTAGCTCAGGGTTGATCTTACCTACCTGCCTTACTCTACCTGATGACTCATGAACTATGAGGTTTTCCTTCTGGCCCGTGGGGACAGGAGCTATTCCTGGTCCTGAATGAGTTCTGGGGAGTGTTGCTTTTAAGCCTCGTGGGTATTTCCTTTCTCGGGTAGTTTTCTCAAACTGTTAACTTACGTTTGTAAGTATGCCCTGATTGGCTACAGACTTTCCATCTCGGGAGTTCTCTGCTCTGTACATCACTGTCCTTTTGAGGACTCTGCTCCGGAAGCTGTAGTTGCCTTGACCTTCCCACGGAAACATTTCTGTCTTCTCAACTCAAGGAGCATGCTAAGCTCTGCCTGGGTATCCTTCCCTACTCTGGACCTTTGAAATTCTCTCTGGGCAGTAAGCTTGGTAAATCATAGGACTCACCCTGTTTCTCTTCTCACAGGGTTCACTGTCCTTTGTAGACTGGTGTCCAATGTCTTCAAAACTATTGTCTCATGTATATATATTCTTTGTCCCA
The DNA here is from genome assembly GCA_032199065.1 of Smutsia gigantea. Classification (NCBI taxonomy): domain Eukaryota; kingdom Metazoa; phylum Chordata; class Mammalia; order Pholidota; family Manidae; genus Smutsia; species Smutsia gigantea. Next base: position 336,967 of record JAVSCE010022426.1, read on the forward strand.
ACTTAAAAATCCGTGTCAGGTGAGGAGGTAAATGTGGTCCCTTTTATTTCATCTTGGCTAGAAGTGGAACTCAGGGAAAATGTGGACAAAATTAAAATTAAATTAAAAAAATCATAGTCTCAGGTGCCACTAACAAATTCTAGTCATCTCACATAGAGCTGAAGCTATAAACGTGTGGTTTTCATGGAAGAGAAACAACTTGGGTCTCTTTCAATAATTTTAGCTAGAGTACAGTCACCTCTTACTTACAGGTGGTTGTTTTTGAGGGAATGGTCATTTGACTTTAAGTTGATCATATGATGTTGAGAAGGGAGGCAGGGATCTACTGGGAAGATTTTCAGCCAAGGCATGTAACATCTCTGATCCTTGGTTTCTTCCTCTGTAGAAGGAGGCTGATACGATCTACTATCTACTTTTTCATGAGGATTAACAAATTTGTAAGAAAACTAGCATCAAGCCTGATCATAATAATTTTCAGAAACTATTAGTTAATTTATTCCTAAGCCCATCAGTAAAGGCAAGGCAGTGATAGACCTCTTCTTTTCTCTGGCATGGTCTCGGTGTCAAACCTACCTGCTGTTTATGCCCTTGACAAGTCTTAAATAATTTTCTAGTGGCTATAGCTGGCTCCTGAAGCACATTATATTTCAGTAACTCATTTTCCACTAGCAACCGAGGCATGTAACTTGGCCCGCAAAGAGGGCAGGCCAGCAGTGACCAGATTCATCTGCAACAGTGATGGCTGGGGCGATTTGCCTGTCTGAGAGTGTCAGATCCAAGCCAGGGGCAAGGAAGTGAACTGCTTCCCGAGTCTCTCAAGCTGAGGGCCAGCAGTTGGAGGCATGAATCCAGGGCAGAAGATCAGCTGCTTTAGCAGCTAATTAATGAGAGGGACTCTGCATGACATTTGAAAAGTTCCTAAGCGAGCAATGCTGTAGTGAGAAACTGAATAACGTCCTTACTCTATCTGTCACATCATTTATGTTCACGTCTCTTGGCCTGCCTCAGCACACTGCATAAATCTACAGCTGCAGAAACCAAAATCTCATATAAAATTGAAGGATTTATTTTGAGGTATTGAAAGGTTTATAGCTGAAAAAGTTAACATTTGCCGAATCGGCATTTGGAGGACTCTCCTGCATGCCTCACGCCTTTTGACTCTCCAGCTCTGTGCTCTGAATTCCTGTCTCCACGGGCAGGCAAGAAAGCCAGGGGGAAACAGTGACGTGGATGGAATTGTCCAGACTTTACCCACGCTTGGCCTTTTGGCTTCATATTTCAACCTAAGTAGCCCTTGCAAGCTGTCATTGCGATGCTAAGACCCATACACAAGAAAAATAAAACAATAATTCCATCCTGCCCTGGTGCCCAATGGCATTTTGGACTCTAGAAACTTCTGTCACTTTTCACAGCATATTTTAGAGTGCAGTGTTAAGTTTGCAAGGCCCGCTTCCCTGCATGTTCACTGCATAGGTGGGGATCAGTTGGAAGCAGGTTTACGTCGTTAGTTCTTGCACAGAATAAAAATCTGAGTTATGACCCCTGTATTGAACCTAGTGTTTCAGCACTTCCTCTTCTAGATTCTGTAGGTGCTCTCTAGCAACCTCCTAGATTTCTGGCTTACGGGTCTGGTTCATTTAAGCTAAGAAGGATAGCTTTTCAAATGCTTGCGGATATATATCTAAAAAAAATAATAATAAAAATAACTATATGCACGTGTGAAATGCCATGAAGACAGAGGGTTGGAAGGCAGTGTGACATATTGGTTAAAACTAGTAAGTAGAAACCAAAGTCTTCAGATCTGGGACTGGTTCACTGACTTGACCTACTATCTTGGGGGAAGGATTACTTGCCTTAGAGATTTCATTGGCAGCAGGAGAACTATCTGTACGTTCATAATGGCACATGCCTCATCTATCTTCCAGGGCTTCTGTAGGAAATGAATGAGAGAACACATACAGCCTTGAAAGCTGTGAAGACTTAAAAAATATCAGACATAATGAGTAACTGGAACATCCGTTCATCCGGCTGGGTGTTGTTGCTGTTCTCACCCTCTGCCTGCCCCCTGCCAAATCATTAGCGGCTCCCTCGGCCTTTTCTCCCGTCCTCTGTGATCCATGAGACAGTAAGTGGCCTTCCATGAAGGCTACTGGAGCTCTGTTAGCTAGCTAGCACTATCTGTCTTAGGAGTTTCTGCTGCCATTACAGCACTTCTCAGGGGCCCACATTCACAGGAATTGTTCCAGAGGCCTGTTTGTGTTGGATAAGGCCTGACCCCAGAGTGCCATAGAAGCAGGACCAGACAAGTGGAAAAGGCCTTTAATCTGCAAATGAAAAGTCTAAAACTGGCCCCTGGCTGCCCCCTACTTTGGTGGGCTCTTCTGGGAATGGGCTCACTTTTTAGTTGAAATACCACTCTGGGCTCCTCTACAGAGTAAGCAGCCGCTGAGCTGTGCAGTTGCTAGGAAGCGGAGGGGCCACTGTCCTGGTCTGTAGGCACGCGTGTCTGAGCTCTGCAAGCGCTGGGTGTTGTCTGAAAGCTCCCTTATCCCGTGAGAGGAGAAGTCTTTTTTTTTTTTTTTTTACCTCTCTCTGCCCTATGCCAGTTCCAACAGCTGTAACTATTTCATTTTTAATTTGCTCCTTGCAGCCTTGTCTCTGCTTAATCCATTAAGACAACTTTGAATGTTCCCGGCTCATATATTTATAAAGGGGGTAGGGGGGGAAATGAAGGGAAAAGGCTTTGAAAAATGGTATCTAAATTGTAGCCAAATGTAGTCAGAACTCGCTTAGGTTAAATTGCAAATAATTTTCTTTCAAACATCACAAAACACTCTAACTTAACAAACTGGACAGAGGGGTCTCATTGCTCTCAGAAACGTGAGTCATTCTTTTTTTTCTTTCTGCCCCTCTTTCTCCTTCTCCTCCCTCTCACTTTCCTTCTAGAAATGTTCTTCTGGTTGTGTTTTAGCCGCATTGCATTATCTCTAGGTTTGCTTCCGGGAGCTTCCATGAATAATTGGCCTGTCTGTCCAGGGAGCCATTTTTGGGGAACAGCCCCACCCTCAGCTGTGCTGGGAGAGGGGAGGAGTGGGAAGGAGGGACGGCTGCTTTAAATCAATCAGTTGACACTAATCTAATGTCTCATTAGCTCTGGGTGGGCGTGTGCTTTGATTATAGGAAGTGCCTTAGGCAGTGGCTGGCATTTGAAGAGCTGCTCCACACGTATCAATCACCCTTTGACAAGGAGATCTGGGAGAAAAAAAAAAGAAAAAAGGGGCACATTTCTCTCTATCATCTGCTGATTATCTGTTTCCAAGGGTCCAAACCAATGCTTTGAAGGTCATCCATTTGCTCTTAGCCCTGAGTGCCTGACCGCAGAGACAAACTTTCTAAAGTCAGCTAAAACTGCCAGTTGTGTCAAATAATTATTTCCTGTGTCACAAAATACCTAATCATGTCTCATAACAGTTCTGTGCTTTTTTTCCCCCTTTATTCTAAAGTAAATGCTGGAGCTCTACTTTTCAGTATTCAGTATAATAATAATTCACTATTATAGAATTTTTCCTGTTTGCAGTTTACGTTAAATGATGGGTGACCGCACCAAAGAGGCAACATCGTTACTTAAAATAAGAAATTCCTTTTACTGAAAACAGCATGCCTGCAAATGTTTTTGGATTGTTTCATTTTTTTTTCTTTCTGTACTCTTCTTTCTTTTCTGTACTTTCTTTTCTTCTGAACACTCTTTTGGGGGGTAGACGATTTAGAAAATTTCCTAGAAGTGGCGTTCGCATGTTTAATGCTGGGGCACCGTTACTATTTCTAAAGAAAAGGTGTGAAGCTAGTCTCATTCTCCTTTGCTCTTCTCTAGGAGCCAAACTTACAGGATGATGACTAGATGAGAATTAGCCAGGCAGTTTGGTTTCCTTCCAGTTTTTAAACAAACAAACAAAACAAAAAAGAAATTTAAATGGAGGGTTAATTTCACCTTCATCCTTATTGATCATGAGATTGAAAGAGGTATTTTTAAACGCTGTTTTTATTTCAGGTCTATTTGATTTGCTTTTCTTTCTGTGTGCTTTTATTTTTCTAATGTTTCCAAGCTGTTGAATCTGTGGGACACAAGGAAGTGGAGCAATAGTAAAAGTGATGCTTAGAGAAATTCAGGTGCAAAGCCTGGTGTAGAATACAATCTGAGACTCTGAAGATGAACTGTTAGGTTTAAATCCTGGCCATGCTACTTACCAGCTGTGTGACCTTGGGCAAGATACTTAACCTTGGTGAACCTCACCTGCAAAATGGAAATCGTGATAGTGCCTATTTCACAGGGTGATTATGAAAACCAAGTAATATGCTGCATGTGGAATGTTTAGCACATGGTAAGCACTCAATAAAATGTTAACTGTTATTGTTGGTTATAAGTGAGTATTTTCCCACCAACGTTGGCTGAATTTAGAAATCCACAGAAGGTGCATCTTTCTTTGGAGGCAGAGGCTTGAAAAGGAAGGTCTAAAATTTCATGTGAGGACCAGCCATGGTGCTTTAACCACTGTCTCATACACACATAGTGTGGGGCTTGCATTCTTGGATATGAAATAAAATACTGATTATGATTATTGACCGACTATGAGTTAAGGTATCCGTTTCTTAAAAATTCTTGTAAGGCTAAACTTTCCTCTCATGATATGTGAAGAAATTCTGGTTTGACAACTTTATGAGAAAATTTGTATTGGAATATTCACTGGAATACTCCTATCCTTGCTAACTTCATGAAAATGTCCCCTCTCCCTCTCTTTCTCTCTCTGAAGACAAGACAGAGTAAGGGAAGCAATGATACATGTATTATGAAAGGCACTAGCTTTTACCCTCTAGAATTGAATGCTTGTAAATTTTGTCAAGAATCTGAAGTAAACATGAAATAACAAAGGACTAAACTGTAAAATGTTCTTTTACGTTGTTTCATTTTTATCAATGTGCTGCATTTCAGACATTTTTGTAAATGTTAACTAGGAAAACTTACACATTTCAGTATAAAATAATTCCTGTAAATTTTATTTTGTTTTTTCAAAAAATGGAGACAAGAATGTCATGGAAGTAACCAATTCTGATTTCTTGCCTCACAGCATCTTCCTTGTAAGCATATTCTTACCGGGTAATTGAAAGTCAGGTTATATATTTCCATGTTCCTTACTGAGACACTCTGAGGCTTCATTACTCTTCATAAACAAATCCATAAACAGATTTTGAAAAGAGCAGTTAAATGTAATCAAAGCAAATTGTATGCAGACACATCCTATTTCATCCCTTCCAATTACTTCCTTAAAGCAAGATAACAAGAGATCGCCAATAAAGGTCCTGTCCTCTTTAAATAAGAGAAGAATAAATAAATGATGATGTGCAGTTAGCATATTATATAGCGACTACTCTAACATTTTAGTTTTGGATTCCAGACTTTACACACGTGGCTGATTTTAGAAAATCTTTGGTTACATCCTTTCGATAGAATGAAAAGTAAATATGAAATGAGGAATGAAATGGATTTATATCACACATCAAAATCTGAATTGTTTCAGTCAGGAGAGAGCTCTTCCACTTTAGATGGCGCTTTAGAGCTAATCGAAGCCCCCCGACCTGTCACCCCTGCCAAAAAAATGCCCCAAGGACAGCCCTTGCCTTCCTATGCCACCTTTTGTTGTGATAAACTCTGAAGAAAATCCTAGCTGAAACACAGCACAGGAGGAGCAATATAGAGGAAACACGTTAAAATGCTCTTTCTCTTCAGGTATGCGCGATGCATTCAGGGTGATAAATAGTTCTCTGCTACTGTGGGAATATGTTTTTAAACTGTGGTGGGAGGGATTTTTGTCTAGACTGTAGAAAGCACTTTCTACATGAGGGTTATGTGTCATGGGAAAGCACTATTACAACAGGGGCTATAGAACTTCCTGCTCTGGGAGTTTTATAATAAGAGCCAGGCTGGTGTTATTTCACACAAGACCTGCCCGGAGGTAGGGGAATGGATAAAATGACCTTTCCTGCCTCCTCCAAGGGCTATGACTGGTCCTTAATGAAAACCTGGTACCAAGGAATTCGTTTGGTCTGGAACAATGCTTTTAAGGCCAAAGTTTAATTTCATAACAGCAATCGGATACTGTAGATAGATGGATTGCACTCTTCAGAGATGGATAAAATGACATGGTCGTTGGAGCCCATCCCAGGGGGCACTTTAAGGAATATTCTCTGGGAACTGCATCCTGTGCTGGCAAAGACACTGGCTGATGATTTAAGGGGTCTTTTCCATTTCCAGGTCTTATGATGTATTATTACCACCACTGAGCAGTTAGAGTCTCACATTTTAGTATCCACATGGTAACAGACACCACCTAAACAGTTTGGCCATCCAACTTGGAAATCTGGTCTCGTTTCATTGCTGTGCAGTTGCTCAAGCCCGAGGCTGCTGTGCCTCTTTCCCCTCCCCTTTGAATTTGAGGTGTTCTCCATCGTTGTCATTACAATCTGCATAGAGAGTTCTTCCATTTCAGGCCACATTCCAAGGAAGTAGCTGTGAAAGTTCATTGGCGTGGCGGTCTATTCTCTTGGAAGTTAAAAGTCCCCAGTGCCTTTGATGTCAAACCTATTTACTTTCATGGAAGTAACAGATAGGATCTACTTGGGGATACCAAATATGAATAGTTTTGAATTAGTGTGTGTGTGTGTGTGTGTGTGTGTGTGTGCAGCTGATTCACAGCAGTAATGCTCAGTGGGCCATCCAAATAAATGCTTAAGTTGTTGCCTTTTACTAATTCTTACATGCTGCAGCGCAGATAGGATTGCTACACTTACTATTGAAATAGGCTACCAGGCAGGCTTAGGGAAAGAGGTACAAGGAAGTTTCTGGCCCCCTTCTTGTATGTGTTCATGTTGAATGCCAACTACTTTGACTTCTTTTCTGCTGCTACTGAAACAGAATAAGGTGGCACACAAAGGGAGCTGCAGGGAGGGAGGGGCAGGAGGCAGCTCCCCGCAACAGGTGCAAGTAACATGGCTGCCACTTTCCCACACGTATCAGTCGGTCTCAAGTGGCCTGTGTGCTCTGAAAATGAAATGGCTGTGCAGATCAAGTGTCTGCCAATTAGAAGTTGGAAGCAAAAGAGCAACAAGGAGGCGGATGCAGGGGGTCAGGAGGGGTGGGGTGCAGTGAGAGGGGTTGTTTGTATCCTTGCATCTTTGTTACTCCCGTATCTAAAGCTTGGATGTGAAATCCTATCTGTGCTATTTTGCTTCCAATAATCATGCTCCACTGAGGCTGCGAGATGGTATCTGGGTGGTGAACACAGAGAGAAGTTCCATTGTTCCTGGGTTCATCTGTGCTGAGAAGCTGCTGGTAAGTGTCTTCAGGTGGGCCTGGAAAGTTCCTAGGGAAGCAGACACTCTCTGGAATGTGGAATGGGGCTCCCACCACCGGTCTTTCCCGTGCCAGCATCTCTGCCCTCTACCTCATAGATCATTTATGTTTAATGGACTGATAGTGCCTGTCATATCCTTAAACCTGACCTGAAATTGCGATCCTCACTTGGAACAATTTGAGATCAGACAAGTAGAAGACACGTCTGTGGTAAAGGAATTATTTTCAGAGGCCTGTCAAAGTGTTTCCATATGAAGCTAATGCCATTTTCGTAAGGGGCAAATGCAAGAGACACAATAAATATTATTTTGTTTCCTTTGGTCTATTAAAAAAAATGGAAGATTCTGTTGGAAAGAAGGCATTCACGGGGAGATTTTTCCAAGAACCAGTAAAATGTACTGTAATCTAAGCAAGTATTATTTTTCTGTCTCCATTTTTTTAGTCTTTTTTTGCGGGGGGACTTGAGGTTCCTGTGGGTATCTCTAAATGATTTATGTTTTAATTCATGTTTATTTTCTGCATAATGGGGCAGGAGAGATTCTCATAATTCCCTTTGCAAACTTACTTGTTTGGTCCTTGCAATATATCTCTTGCGTCATCCACGTCTAACTTATTAGGTTCTCCCTTCACGTCCAGAGCTTTCATAACCCCCTGCTACCTGCTACTCTGGATGCGGAGTCCTTTATCCTTTTCTCTGTTTGGCGGCTCCTTCTCATCTTCCAAGGCCGGGACCCAACTTCCCTTCTCAGGACACGCTTTCTCCAGTCCCCTCAGGCGTAACATAAGGACCCTCCTCTTTGTTGCCCTGTCGCTTCCTGTGTGCCAGTGCCATGCATTAATTCATGGTAATCATTTGCAAATACGGCCGTCTCTTCGCTGGGTGTTGAGTCCGTCTGGAGCAGGGGACATTTCTTCTTTAATTCCATCACCGTCTGATGTGGTTTTCCACAAATACTGATTGATGAGTCCAGGCGTGAATGGGGCTTTCAGAGGTTAGGATGAGCCTGAGTGAAAGACAGGATTCTCAATCCCCTTTAATGATTTGCTACGGATGAGCGCGCCGGGGGCCCCGAGTTATGAAGGCGGTTCTCCATATTAGGAATTCTCCAAACAGGAATTCCTTAAGAATCCCTTTATTTAGTAATAAACGTTTTACATGATATGTAATGTTGATATCAGTTTCATGGTCGGACTTCTTTGTATATGTATTTGATTGCATATGTCAATCAAATGATATGATAATAGCAATATCAACAGCTAACATTTCTTGAATGTTTAACATGTGCCAGGCACTATGGGAAGCAGCTTTACATGTGCCATCTTATTTCCTGCAAGCAAGGACACTATGAATTAAATACTATTATCCTCATGTTATGAGTGAGGAAACTGAAGTAATGAGTGATTAAGTAGCTTACTCAGGAACCCACTACTGGTGAACAGTAAGTCGGAAGTGAACCCAGGGAGCTTTGTTCCAAGCATTCTGCGGGTATGTTAGTGTAAAACAAGAACCATGAGGATAGTCAAGGATGATATAACTGTCTTGAGCAGTTGTGGGAACTCAGCCTGTGATTTCTTGGTCTACTGGAATTTAAAAGGTATCGATTGCTGCTTATTTCTTTATTACTTGTGAGTGTCTTCTCATCTTCCAAGAGTTCAGAAAGATACTGAGTGCATATCCCGGGCCAGTCTGGATCTCTGGACTGAGTGAAGCCAGCCAGCTGGGACTCTGGTTGTGTATCTAGATTTAGAAGAAACTTGTGGGATTAAGTGGTTTTCTGGAAAATGTTGGCCAAAAACCACATTCACCCCAAATTGCTGTATGAATGAAACACATGGGTTTTCTTTGTTTTTTTTTTCTTTCTTTTTTTTAAATTAATTCCAGTGGTGGCCTCAGCTTCTAGTTCACTGCATTTGTGTGGAGTCAACCAAAATAGCTTTATACAAACAACAGAAAGCCTGAAAAAGCATATGCACCTTGTCACCATTCTGCCAGTTGGAAATACTCTTAGGACACATGTACGACAACAAAAAACTGTGGCTTTGGTGTTGACCAGCTTTTAAAATGCTGAAGACCTTGCATATTCCAGGGGGTTTCTGTCTCTATTGAGTTACTTGCCAGTTTTTTAATTTGCTCATTAGTATTTCAAGCATTGCATATTTCTTCTCAAATAGGAAAGATTGTTATATTCTTCAATGATATTTTTAATTACGCCTGATGCTCAAATGTGCCAAATTTTAATAAGGAGGGGAATACTGTTGATTTTAAATCAGTAACATTATATTTTTGTGGTTGGCTATTGGGACATTTCTAACATATTTCTTCACCTTGTATTTTTAAATGACTTTAAGTTTTTGAAAGGTTCATGGAAATAGCAAATATAAAGGCAAATGTCTTTTCTATAAACATCACCAGAACTCATTCTAAAATGGAAATTAATGATCTACATCTGTGTGTCAGTTATAGCTTTCTGTGGCACAATGTATACGAACTATAATAAACATTTAATCTTATTTTTCATTTAGCAGTTTTTTTAAGATGGCACAGAAAAATAAGATAAAAATAACAGTTGTACTTCTATATTTGATTTCAAATATTTCTCTCCGTTTAATCAAATTAATCTATCTGAATCTAGAGATTCTATTAATAAATGATAGGATTTAAATATGACTTATGGAGAGTAATTGCAGTATTATTAGGAAACATTTGCTTTCATATTCCCAAGGAAGAACATTACTGATAAAGTTTTTAAGGAGTGCAACCAATCTTTATCTCACGTAGCTAAAGATTTGTCCCTGGCTGAAGTCTTTCAAAGCCACTTGCTGTTGGCAATTCATACTGGATAACTTGGACATTTTTACTTATTTAGATACTAAGAGTCCTCACAATATTTTAAAAGGTATATTCTAAGACTTCAGTAAGTTACAGGGGTCCAACGTTACTTATGAATATCGATATACTAAGTCCATTTAAAATGACAGATCCATAGAACCTAACATTAGAAGGTAATTTAGCTAAGAAAATTTTACCCTTTGTAGAAAAGGCAATCGACACTTAAAAAGCTACAAAGCATCGTAGGCAAGTAGCATATCATCTCGAATTTCCCATATCTCTGGAATTCAATTGTGACTAATATTTTAGATTCCAGGCTTTGCAAATACAGTATCTATTTTTTGCTGCATAATATCTATATTAGGACCCATTTTGGATGAATATTTACGTATTTTTAATTATGATGAAGGCTTCCCCACCATTACTCTAAAAGTAGGTAGATCATAAATGCTACAATAATAAAGTTGGGATTTATTAGCCCCAAGTTACCGTTTGACCAGATATGATACTGAATGGTGGTAGGTAGGGAAGAGATCAATAGAAGATGATGCCTACAGGAAATTACATAATGCTGGAAAATAAGTAAAGAAACATATTTTTTACCACCAGAAAATATAGCTCCTAGTGCCAGTGATAGCAGTGTCTAAGTACAGTGTGGGGGGCGGATGGTGGCAGATAATTCCTCCCTGTAGCTACATACTTTGCAGTGGGACTTTGCAGCTTCTCTCTTCAAGAGACAAGGTCGTGCAGTTTGTTTTCACCAATAGAATGTGGTGAAAGTGACAGTGTGCCAGTTCTGAACATACACTTCAAACTGCCTTGTTTGTGCCTCTTCTCTCTTTTGAAACCCTTCCCATCTGCCGTGACAGCAAGCTTGTGCTGTCTTCCTGATGATGAGAGACATTTGGCAGTGGCAGGTGGCTCTGTCACTCCAGTCACCAAGTAATGAATCATGAGACATATAGGTGAGGCCACCCTAGACCAGCTATCTCCCAGTTGGTGCACCAGCTGACTGCAGATGCATAAGCAACCCAGCTGAGAGCAGCCAGGCCCTGACCCAGATCACCAGAACTGCCCAGCCCATCTGCAAACCCTTGAGCAATAGTAGATGATTATTGTTTTAAGTCACTGAATTTTTGAGTGGTTTGTCAGCATGATCATGGCAAAAGATAACTGATACAAAGAGTCAAACATTGAAGGTATGACTAAAGCAATGGTAAGATGCAGAAGTTCTACAAACCCCATGGAATATCCAGCCTTACTCAAATATGATCAAAGCCAATACTTGTTTTCAATGCTTACTTGGTTCAGTGCTCCAACATTAATCTGGATACCCAGGTAATGATTCTTTTCTAAAATGCCTACCAAATATTAGTGAAAATAGAGCTTAGGAGCCACTTAGTCCAACCATTAACTTTATAGAAAAGGAATCAAGACCAGTTGAGTTAAAAGATGAGTCTGCAGCTATCCCTCCAGTTATTTACAGAGCTGGAGCTGAACATTTTTGCTACTTAATAATGGATGCCTTGATTCTGCTCTTAGTGAGACATCATAAAAAGACAAATATGATGTGAATACTACGTGTTGTGGAGGTCATAACTATTGCCACCTTGTCTTTCTAAAAAAAATAATTCAATGTTTTACACCAGCTTCAGTTGCTGCTGGAGGCAAAATGTCTTCAGTAGGGACAAAATGTCTTGGTGCGGGGACATCTACTGCAGTACAGTTCACATAGCATGTCTACCTGTGTCTATTTCTCAAGTTGAGTGGGACCAAATGGTGAATATTGAATAATTGCAACTTAGTGATTTGGGTAGAGAAGCTAACCCTTTTCCTCTTAGATCAAAGCCTTATTTACCTTGCCGCTTAGACATTTTACCTTGTGACATCCTCTTTTGCATGCAACTTCTTGAATTCAATGACTGCAAATGTGTATTGAAGTCTCCACACCATGCCTATGAAACACGGCTCTGAGCAGTTTCCTACTGGGAGTAAACTGTCATTTTTCACCACATTAAATTTTATGTTTCAAGCGAATGGAAAATGGATTTTATTATTTTCTCTCTCTCTTTTTTTGCCACGAATGTTTTATGGCTACAAAAACAAAATTTGTGGTTTCAAGTGTTCAAGTTTGATGCAGAAAGCTATGGAACCTCTTATGTAACCTGATGGCCTGAATAATTATAAAAATATTTTGCTTTCCACCCTTTCTAAGCTTTAGCAGCAGCAAAAAAAAATAGTGTATGCAACCTTTTGACCACAAAATAATAATAGTGAGAAAGCCCCTTTTACAAGGTCTGCTCCTACACCTACACTAAAGATGCTGTAACTGGGGGGAGGCCAGTGCTCACACAGCCTGTGCCTGTATCCTGGTCCTTATCAGGGACTACATTTTGCAAGGAAGAAAAGAGAGTCTATAAGAAAAGCCGGGTTAAGAGAAAAGAAACAAAAAATGGGATGGGCACCACTTAGTAGAGATGCAGGGCCTTATGACATCTTATCCCTTCTGAATCCAGAAATCATGTTATGTTGATATAAAAAAGTTATAGGGTACAGAAAGTGTGTGTGTGTGTGTGTGTGTGTGTGTTTCTTTTGGCTTACACAAAGCATTATTTCTCAGTGTCTGCTGAGAACAGAATGTCCTCTTAGATTATTCAATAGAGTGTCACCCCCAATATCTCTAATATAGACATACACCTCACATAGAATTTGGGATCCAGACCTTATGCTGGGAAGTCATATTCTCATAATGAATTCTATAATTTATATATATACACACACACACATATATATATATATACTTAGAAAAGAATATATGTAATATATATAAATACACGATTCTATTTTTTTAACTTCAGAAGTTTTTAAGCTCTATTTATTTGAAATTGGTTTCGCATTAGTAGTATCTGTCAACCTTCACGTTCTGTTTTAAGCCACTGAGGTTTTGAGTGGTCCTCTTCTTGTTTCTCCACAGTAACATTTCCTTCATGAAGTTAAAGGTCTGCATACACCAACATGCATGTGAACTATAACAACTCCTGCTGTCACGTAAATACCACATCTCACTCCCCAGCCTCCAAAATGAAAGAAAAATTTCTTTTCTCAGTTTCAATTAGATTATTTTCTCCTTGGTCACAGTCACATATTCATAAATGCCCTTATTAGCATGGGATACTCCTTAGGGAAAGAAGAATATAGCTTAGTTTATTTTAACCAGAAAACACTAACTTCTTGGCCACTAATCTTCCCACCACGTTACACAATGTGTCAGGTGTGTAAGATGGGTAAAAGACATTTGCACATGCTCTTGCTAGAGTTTTCAGAGAAGAGAAGGTCCATGAGAGCAGGGGACATTGTCTATCCTGTCCTGAGACTTTAGCCAAGGTCTGTTACCACATTACCATGCTGGTATGCAGTAGAAACTCAATATTTGTCGGCTGAATGATTGAATTAACCCACCAAGCTCTTCTAATACATGCTGTATAATTAGCGGATACTGGCCCATCTTGCTGATGCAGAGACAGAGGGACAATAGTGAAGTATCCTCCTTTACATCTGTCAGATATCATGGGGCTGTTAGGTTTCAGCAGTAGAAATGGCACTGAGTTTTAATTCCAAGAGTTATATTACAAGTTATTCAAGTCTCAAAGTCTGTTCCCTGATGAAATATGAGTGATTTTTTAAAAGAAATGATGTAAGGGAAACGGCTATATACAATGTAGACAATACAAATATGCAATATTATTATAGGAATCGTATAAATTCACTAACGGTGACCTGACTATACTCCTGAAGAGGACTAATTGAAGAACATAAGCTGTATCAGAACTGACAATCAGCACCGACGGTTTTAGCCAACTATCAGCAAGACCTTGCAGAAGTGGCTCTTTGCAAAGCCTCTCTAGGGTTTTAATGGATATGCTCAGGCTTTTGTGTCTGACAGGTGTGATGTGGAAAAGCAGCTTCATTAATTTGTAAGCTATCTAAACTTCCACAAGTTCATAAATATCTTCATGCTTCAAATGCCCCACCTACAAAGCGATAATAGTATCTCCCTTTTGGAAGTTATGAACGTATAGAATGATAGTGTTTGGGTAGTGGGGTGATTTTAAATCTTAAATTGTAGGCTCACCTGGGCTCATATTCTGGCTCTGTTACTTACCAGTCAGATAAACATGAACAAATTATTCAACTTTTCAGTGCCCCAGCATGTTTTGAGGAGATTGTGCTAATGAAGAAGTAATAGTTAGCATTTCCTGGAACGTGGCAGAGGTTGAATAAATTTTAATCACTGTCATTAGCATTATCATTGTCACTTATTAAATCAAGTCTATTTTAACACTTCTAACCTATTCAGAAGAGGCAATTCCATTTGGAGAAGATGAATACCTGGTTGTTTTCATTTGTTTTTAAAGAAATGCTTTGTTGTACTTAGAAAATCATTCTAATGAGGGAACTGGTTTATTTTCATGGTAGTTTCCAAAAGGCAAGTCTCATTCAGTGCTGGGTCCTGCTATAGTAGAGCCAGGGGACCTTCAAGAAAGGGGTGTACTGTACTGGCAGATTCCATTTCTGCTTACTGGGTTAACCCCACGGCCATCAAATGTAAATTCTAGTGATTAACCATCTGTACTACTTGGTTAATAACAATCCTACTCAGGACTGTACTGAGTTTGGGGGCTGATGGAGTTTCCTTTTCGAATCAACTCTTTTGGAAATCCTTCCTAAGGTAACTTTTTTTCATATGGCCAGAAAACAATGCACCCAAATAAGCCACCAGCTGGAGTGAAAGAGGTGGCACAGCTAAAAGCATATCTCATTCTGGGGGAAATTAAGCTCCCAATTTTGCCCAGTAATTGATTCCATCTGACTGAGGCGTTTCAGTCTCGTTGTGACTGTCATTTGGATAGCTGGGAAGCCAAAGCCTGTAATTACAGTCAGGCAACCCTGTTATCAGGGCCTGGGGAGGCCTTTCGTCTCTACCTACCCTGGGTGATCACAGGTGAGGCTGGCCAGGGAGGGAGGAAGGAAAGAGGGGAAAGTAGGCTGGTGGTTCTTTCTCCACAGGAAAGAGCCCCTAAGGCAACCTCGACCATGGAGAAAAGGTCAGAGGTCTTTGGGGGTCCTCTTGAGTTTCCATGATTCGGAACATGGAGAGGCTAGAGCTTCCTTCCTGCACCACCTTTTTCTCTCTAAGGAGAAGCTTTGCTAGGAGATAGCTCAGAAAGCCCTGGCACTGTTTCCTAACAGTATCTGAGCTGTCTCCTACCTATCAGGTAGTCCAATTGGAACAACGCCATCTATAATATGCCATTAGCAGCTGTAGAAATGACTTTACTATGTTCAGAGAGGATCTGTGAATTGACAGTGTGAGCAATGAATTTTGACACAGCACATTCACCCAGATAAATTAAGAATTGGATTTGTCCTCACTTTCTGCATATGTGCAAAGCAGATATTGTTGAAACATCTAAGCCTTGTTGGGCTATCATGATGAGACTAAATGCAATGGACCTGCTGTCGGTCAGTACAGGTGTAAGTGCTTGTCTTATTAAGGTTTGAGATGAGGCTAGGGAAAGCAGAATTAGTTGTCTGAAACATGTGCTTGGTGGATTGAAGCAGCATGCCATTAAGCATTGTTTCTGTAGTTAGTGCCCCTTAGTAACGGAACTAGGGTCTTGGGAGTGATGGTTGTAATATAAAGATTCAAGTTCCAGAACACACTTCCCTATTCTTTGGAGAAAACTCCAAAGATTTTCGAAAGAGTATTGGCACTATTCTTCATACACTTACAAGTAATCCCAGATAAATTAAAATTATGGCCTTCATTAACCTCATACAACTATTCAGTTATAAGAAACAGGTTTCATTGAAGCTACAGTTATTTTCATGAAGAGAGTGGCTGCCTTGGCCAACAAAATCCTAGTGGAGAGAGAATAACTCTTTTGATGCTATTGATTTAATTGCAAGTACAGATATATAATTGTTATTATTATTAACAATATTTATGCCTAATGTTTGTAGCTATTTTACAGTTCACAAAACACATATATCACTGGTATCATTTAAAGATTAGTTATTGGTTTGAAATTGAAGGATGCGGTTGGGTCAATTCAATTAAAATTAATTTCTTAATTACATACCACGTGACAGGTATGTCTTTGGTGATCCAAGGTTTTCATAAATGGCAAAGGTTTGCAAGAATGTACACATTTATAGTTTGTACTCAGAACAATGTGTCATGAAGGTAAATGTCTGTGGTCAATTTTATGGAGGAAAGAGAACTAAGTTCTATCTTAAGAAACTCTCAAACATTGGCTGGTTTTCTAAATATCAGTTATATAAGGAATGAGCTTCTGCTTAAATAGATACAGCTCCAAATCCTTTTTAAAAAAACAGTTATGGTCTTTAGCGTATGATGGATGAACTTACGTGAAGGATATAGTGAACAGTTTTTATTTATTTTTCCCATGCAGGAACTTAAGAAAAAATGAAATACTTAGCTCCTCCATACCATCTCTTTAGGAAAGTACAAGACTCATGTCAAGGTTTAAAAAAATGAAATAATAAAAAATATAGGCCTTCGAATTCTTTCATTATAAAAACAAAAAGATTGTTGTTAATCTTAAATTTGGGAAGAAGAAACAAAATGTTTCATATATCAGAATTAAATCTAAAGGTAGTATCTATGTTAGCAACTGTGAGTCAAAACAAATACTTCCGGTATCAAGCCAATTTCTTCTTTTTATTTTAATATATTCTTTTTATTTTTAAATAAGAAGATACTATGACACTTTGCAGGATTACATACCTTGCTGTGTGTTTAAATGAGAATATATGTGATTTGACCTAGAGAACATTCCATAGATGTGTTCATAACATTTCCTCATCCTTTTTAGCTGCACTGTTACATATTGTATGAATAGACTGCACATTGTGTGAATAGACCATACTTTATTTAATCAATCCAGGACTGATATTAGGTTAACCAACTTTTGCTATTACAAACCATGTTGAATATATTAACCTACCCCATTGTTTCCAGTATTTCCTCATAATTGCTATTTTATCTTCTGAAGATAAAGGCTGTTGGTGACTGGAGAGGGTCCAGGTAAATGGCTTCCATGATCATTTTCCTAAAAGAAGTGGGAGGGGAAAACAGGGCAGAAAGCCCACAGAGTGGACACTAGGCCAATCTAATTACTGAGGTCAGGCAGCACATTGCAGGGACCCCTGGAAGGCTGAGTGGCTGGAGTATGGAAAAATCCCAATTAGGTGATTAATTTAGGTTCTGGGTGTGCTTTTTGCCTATGGCCATGGAGTCAGGAAAAGAAACAATTACCTCTCAAATTGCCATGCTGGACCGATTAATTTTTAATTGAGTCTTGTTAAAGGCATGGAAAATTGTGACATATATAACCTGGAGAACTAGACCTGAGCCAGTGGGAGCCACTCTTCTCCCTGCAGGAACCCACAGACTTAACCAGAGAGGAAAGTGATTCAGATAGAGCCTGGAGGCAGGGGTTGGTGGTGATGTGGAAGAGAACTCAGCGGCCTTAGAGAGAAAGCTGGACTTTAAACTAATGCCAAAGGCACGACCAGCTGTCCTTTGGCCCTCTTTGGCCAGGCTACCCCAGGCGCCTTGCCGGGCAGTGAATCCTTCTTCATATGGCTTCTTGTCTAAAATGACAACTTCCTTAGATGTAATCCCTGTCTAGAAAATTCAGGTTAGACTGGAGCTCTAATCCTTTATTTTTCTTTGGCTCTGCATAATAGGAGGAGAAAGAGAAGACTGGCTCATCCTCAATGAACATTCAAGTTAGAAATTTTGGTCTCAGTTGATAAACAAATTGAGTATTGGAGGTGGGGTGTAGAGGTAGCATGAAATGACTCTAAGGAGGATGTAGAATTAATTATACCAGGATGCTACAAACCAAGAAGCACCCTTACGTTTCTGAGTTTTCTAAGGCTTTGTGGAGGTAGAACTATTAGTTAACAGGAGCATCAATATGCAAAAGATATTCCACTGTACCTTTTACAGATGTCAAGCATTCCTGGTTCCTTGGAGATCTCAGGGACTAAAGAGTGTCTGTGAACAGACTCATAAACTCAGATTATTTACATTGATCCACCATATGTGATTTCACCTAAGTTAATTAGCATTATTTTCTTATTAGGCTATTTCCTCTTAAATCTCTGACTTGTACCTTTAATTTGGTATCAAGGAGATGCTAATAAATGACAGGCATTATTTGTTGTCTTATTTAAATTTCACCCTTCCCAACCAGGATCAAGCCAATAATCCTGCAGAAGCTACAGAAGCACATGGAACTGCCACAGTTTCAAAGATTAGAAATAGCAGACATTTCAAAAATGTCTGACATATGAATAATGATCAAGTGCTGATTGTGGTAACTTAGGTTACTGTTCAAGAGTATTCACTCCCTTCCCTCACTTCCAGGTGGGAGTGCGCTTCCAGGAAAACTGATTTGGGACATGGCCATGTGACCTTTCAGCTTTGTGGTGGGGAGAGTATACTTCCCTGTCCTTCCATGTGAACTCAGTTTGTTGAAATGCACGGCCAGTCAGATCAGTAGAAATGGCATGGTTTACTTACACGGTTGGGATGTGTTCTCATGCCCCTCCACAATTGCTATGAGATGATCAGACCCTAGCTAGACCCCTGTTCCACATTGCATGAGAGGCACATGGAGAAAATTTAGATGACCTCTGTATCTTGGGCTGCCCAGTGCAGTTCAGCCTTGAACCTGGCCACCTGCAGCCAACTCCCAGCCACCTGCAGATGTGTGAGCAAGAACAAAAATTTATCAATATTCACCACTATCCTTCTGTGGTAGCTTGCTTTGCAGAAATTGACAACTGATACACTAATGACAATAGTGTTAGTTGTCTGACAGTTCAACCCATGTTAGTGCTCATTTCAGGTGTTATAGGCACATAATACAGGTTTGAATCATTTTATTTTTTCTTGAGATGGTTTGCTTGAAGCTGGGCCTTGTCTTGTGTCCTTGGACAAGTCACTTGGGCCTCTCTGTTTCTCCATTTGAGGAAAAAAGATATTGCTTGCCACCTACCTTTCTCCAGGGGTCATAAATTAACAGTTGAAAAAACTCTTTGAGATCTCCCATGAAAGGTGCAACTTAAGCAGAAGCATGCCTGTTATTTATTTTTATTATCCATTTTAAAATTGAATACTTAGAGCAAATAGATTTTCCAGCCACCAAAAAGGAAGTCTCTTCTATGCCACAACATATTATGTATTGGGCACTCTCCAACTATAGGCTGTATTTCCCATTTACAGCGCTAATTTAGATGTTTATGGGTCTGTAAATGTATTCCATTTCTCCTGGGGCTTCTGAATACCTATAAGAGTCTAATATTTTGGAATACTAAATGATTCCTTGGACAAAGTATAAAATTGAGGGACAAAAAAGGCAAGGAAAAAGCTGGGTAACAAGGGAGACCCTTTTTAATAAATAATTTTCAACTCCCTGCATTACTCTGCAGCGTAGTCCAATTTGTGATTATCGTCTCTCCCTCATGCTGCAAATGATCACTTTTCTATTGAGCTCCTACTGAGTGCTCAGTACAACACTATTTGTGGAAAAGGATATACTCAGACTGACAGCTCACATTGACAAACCTTGTCTCTGCCAGGCTCTGTGTTGGGTGCTTTTTAATATCACATTCACTTCTCTCAGCAGCCTATTGAGATATGTGCTATTATTCACCTCATTTTAGATACTCAGAGAGGTTAAATGGCTTTCTCAAGATCACGCAGTGTCTGAATCTAGGTTCTTCTCTTCTGGAGCGGGTCCAGTCTCCTCACCATTATGGCACCCTTCCCAGTGGCTAACGTGGTTCTTATTTACAAATTTTGGGGATGATGAGAACAATGTAAAAAGAGCATAGGACGTGTTAGCATCTATGATGAAAATCACTTGGATGCCCTCAAAATGGCCAGAAAAAAAAAAAAACTGGCATGGAAGAAATGCACTTCAAATCCTGGTGTGACATTTCCCATTTATCTGCAGCTTTTGTTTATTTTTGCAATCCCTGTTCCAACACGGCTGTAGATAATCAAGTTTGCAGTCTAAACACTAATTAAAATAGCCCTTTCTGGATGGGCTGGATGGGATTTTCTAGGCAGTGATGTACAGTAGAATGATGAATTAGTGTCCTTACCCATAAAGACTTGCCACTTGTCCTTCAAAAGATGACATCATGAAGACTAGTTGGACGAACAGACATTCACTAACACAGTGGTTGGAATCAGAGGAAGAACCATAGGTGAGGGACTCTTTCTAACTTGGATTCCTGCATGGGGCCCTAGTCTATGTCATGCTGTAAAAGCCAGTCTCTTTTGAGGAACGGGGAAATTCAAACAACATTTTCAAAAAACATCTCCCTGCGCCTGACATCTCCGCATGGAGAAGTAATATTTTCATCACTCTCATCTCTCGTATAAAATTTTAGACTTGAAGGGAAAAGTTGCTCCTAGGTATTGAGGTTCCTACATATTCGTGAATAATTCTGAACTTGAATACCTTCACAACGTGCCCTGGGGACTTATGCCATTGTTAACTACTCCACTAGTTTTCAGGGACGGGGCTAAAGCCAATTGGCTCAGGCTTCCTCTTGGGGTGTGAAACTCCAACTTTGTCAGTACATGAAATTGATATGTACCACATCACCTTAAAAAAAGGGAAAATCATTTTTGGGAGACATTTTAAATTCTTCTGTTAGTCACTTATTAATGACCATCTTCTACACAATGACATATAAAGAAATAGGGGCCTCTACCCATCCTTGATGCTGGCCTTAACACCCAAGTCGTTCAAAGCAGGAGAAGCTGTGTCCTGACTTGGGCTTGCAGAGGCAGCCTGGCAGAGATAGAGCCGGGAGTGTGTTCATTCTTGCTCTCGATCCTGGTGCATCCACTTTCTAGCTATGTGATTTGGGGCAAGTCACTCAACTTCTCTGAAACTTTGTTTCCTCAGTTACATAACCTGGGTATAATACCTAAGTGTGTGTTTTTTGGGAGAGGGATGTAATGAGTCATCAACCACACAGGAATGGATAATACATGCCATCTATCTACTATCATCTATCTATCTATCTATCTATCTATCTATCTATCTATCTATCTATCTATCTTCCATTTATATATCTAATCATCCATCCATCTGCATGCTGTTCTCATCAACCTCTTATCAAAAGAAACGCTTGAAGAAGGTTGTGGTTAAACTGGGAGAGAGAAATACAGTGCTTTCTCTCTCCCAGATAGAAGAATGTTGTTCTATCCATCACAGAGCATCTCAGTTTTTATCGATTCTTACGAACACAAAGGAGCCCATATTATTGTCATGTAACTCTATATAAGAGAGGTCATCTTTGAGAGTCTAAAGGGGCTTTTTATGGCCCTCTAGGAAAGAGTGTCAAGGAATACATGGCCAGCAGTATGATGTCTTCTGCTAGCTGGATCTTAACTTTTGTAAGAGATTTTTAGATCATTCCGTGACCCACGCCATGCAGGAATCCTCCCTGTACTACTCCTGAGAGGTTGCGATCCACCTTCACTGAGCACCAGTGGAGAGTTTACTATCTACATCGCCTGGGCACCTGATAGTCAGCGCACACGTTACACATTCTTCCCTGTGCTAAGCCCAGCTCTCTGCTGTAGTCTCTTCCTTTTGGTCGCATCAATTTTGTGCTCCACAGCCACAAAGAACTAGTTTCGTCCCTAAAGAAAATCCAACATCTCCTAACAGCATAGCAAACGTGGCTCTTAGAAAGAGGACTTATTTATATTTCTGTAGAAAATAATAATGGTACTTCCCCAGACTTCTTTACCAGACACCTTAGTAAATGGTGCCTTCCAAGGGCAGACCGCTAAATCTTTTGGTGGGTGCCAGGTTGAGTTGGTGCCCTGTTGAAAACCACACGCTTCACTAAAAGGGGTGATCTAATGAGTTTATTTCTCTGCCCGGGTTCCCGCGACAGGGCTATTGAGTCATTGCAATCAGTATTGCTGACTAATGCCTGTATCAACACCTACTGCCGCCGCCACCGGCACTTCAGTGATTTTACGTTTAGTTTGATTTCTCCAGACAGAACTTTTCCACATCATTGGAACTAATTGAGGTAATGGAGAAATTATCCTGGTGCCAGAACACTCTCTCTTTCTCCCACTTCCCCCCTTGGTATTGAAAGACAACAATATGCTCACAGTCTCTCAGTGTTTCTTTCCAGCAAAAGGGGAAGCTTGATCATGTCACCGTTGCACCTCGCCTGCTCTCGGACAATTAAGGCTGGAAAACATACTCTACCGTCCATCTTTCTTTGTTTCCCAAAAGGCTGCACACATCTGCCCTGTCGCCATGCCCAGCTCCTGATCTGCTCCTCGGTGGGGATTTGAGAATCCCTCCTGTTGTTCTCCAGACAGACCACAAGACATCTTCTCATATTTGCTAAAACAACTAGCAGATGGAAACAACATTTATGAGAGCGTAGTCCACCTTAATTACATGCATTGTCTGCCAATGTTTATAGGGTCTCAGAGGGAATTTGGAGGTAAGACTGAGCTGGCTGAATATGGTTTTGATTACAGGGATTTGTATCAAAGGTGGAATGATGCCTTTGACCGACTCCCCATCCTCCCCCCACCACTTTGTGTCCCTTACTCAAGGAGGTCGAACAAACCATTCTGTAGAAAGCATGGCATACTGAAAAGTCCCTGGTATTGCCTCAAGTCAACAATCAGAGGCTCAGGAGACATTTGGGGCTTAGTTTTGGTTGACCACAGAGAGCCTCTCCAGGATCTGGTTTGGATTTAGGCACCAGGCCACAGTGTGGGAGGGTAGGATGGCCTTTCAACAGTGCACAGTCTTCTCCTGGGCACATGAAATGCTGGTTCATCAGCATGAGTGGGAAGGCAATGAAAGATGAGTGGGAAACGTGCATATTTTTTTGAGATTGGAGGAAAGAATCTAATACATTCTAAATAATAAGGAATAATAATATTTAGCTTGCATATTACAATGGTATCCCTTTCTTGGCTTTTTCCTTCTCTCTCCATTGCTTGTCTTAACAACTTTTCCCTTTCCGATCTGTCCCACCAAGGTAGGTAGCAGAAATGATGCAATCTGAGCAACAGATTGCAAATTTATCTGCAAATTTAAAATAAATGTGCATATTCCACGACTGGTTAGCAGCTCTGGTCAGCATTTGGGAAGCAGTGGCTCTTTGAGCTAAGAGCTGAAATGGGTGTTTTGCATTATGCGTGGATTTCGTTTCTCCATATCACCTCCGACCCCTTTTGCAAAGTTAATGGAGAGTCGGCCTTTTTCAAATTGACTGCAGGAGATTGACGTTTGTGTTCATGCTATGTTAGGAAAGGCCTGGATGAAGAGCAAATCAGGAGGCCAAATGAGAATGATCTGGCCTTACAGTCTTGTTCTGGGATCACAGATTCTTTGGGGGCAATCACATTGGCAATGGGACCCACCAAACAGTTTCCCTAAAGAATCAAACCGTAAATCAGAAAACCCCATTTTAATTTGCAATATGTGCTGCTGGCTCAAACTTTAATAGTTCGAAAGCACCTTTTAAATTAACGTCTAATACATTTATTCTGCTTTAGCTGAAGCCTGTTTCCTCATTTTTAATCGCTGGTAGAAACAGAGGCTTGAGTCCACGTACGTAGAAATCTAACCTTAGGGATTGCCTGGCAGGTAAGCGTATCTGTTACTTTGGGAAGAGGGAGAGACAATTAGAAAAAAATGCATGTATATTCGACCTTAGCAGTCCTGGTTTCAAAATTTGACTCCGAGTTGTTGGAGTTGCTTTAGGAAAAGTATGTGAAACCCTGACTCTTACTACTTCATCTGTAAAATGGGGAAATTTGCAGGACCTATGACTGTGTGAGGGTTAAATGAGTATTTTTAAGAGCCTAGCACCTAGATGCTTACTGTCTGCACTTGCCCACTGCATGTTATGTGCCTCTTGTGTGCACTGGGGACCCAGCAGCCCACGCTGCCCTCAGGAAGGGTACCCTCTTGGGGAGCTGAGAGTCCCCTTATGCTTTCTGGGACAATGAAGGATCTCGGTTACACCAGCAGTGTTTGAAATGCAAAAGGAAATGAATTGTGATTTTTAACTGGAAAGCCAGCATGTAAAGCGGCTTCCTGAATCTCACAGCTGGATTAAATAATTCTGGGTCAGAATCTAGATTTCATGGTCTGGTGCTGAGGTCAGGCTGAGCTTGATGGCAGGGTGTCTGATTCACTGCTTTATCCCAGGCAAGTATCCTCTATCTATCTCAGTCTTGATTTTCATTTGTTTTACCTGTACAATTGGTGTAACGGTCCTTTTTTTAAACTTCAGAGTAATATAAATATAAAGCCAGATAAATGATGTGAAGGTGGCATCTGAAAAAGTATATTCTTAAGTTCATTTTAATCTTATCAGTGAACCAAGGTATAGAGAGTCTCCATGCCAGCAACTTAATTAAATTGACAAATTATTCATAACAAAACAAAACAACTCTAGGCAGTCATGGATGAGTCTTCAAATTTAAATACAGTGATCCAAACTAGATCTTGAGTGGAGACAGAATGCGTGCTTTCCCATTAAAACACTTGGCGGAGGGGAGGCAAGGAGAGAATTCAGGGTAATGTCTAAGAAGAGATCACTAACTGTAATGGAGGCAGAAGACACTTTGGAGACACATGGGGAAACCTGGGTTCAAATCTCAATTCTTCCTCTTCCCACTGCATTGGTTAGCTACTGATGTGTAACAAACTGCCCCAACCTAAATGTCTTAAAATACAACCATTCTATAGGGCTCAGCTGGGCAGTTCTGTTGATTTTGGCCAGTTCACTTGCTCTGGGCTGGGCCTGCTCTGGAGGCTATTGCAGCTTGTAGGGTGTTCAGGGTTGGGCTGGTCTAGGATGCCTCATTCCCATGTCTGCTGTTTGACAGTTGGCTGACTGGTGGCTGGGGTAATGGATGTGGCTGGGACACTGTCTTCCATTATTCAGCATTCTAGCCTGCCCTTGCTGATGTGGTAGTGGGAAGATGGCAAAAGGAAAAGTAGAAGTGGCCGATGGGTCTTGAATCCCAAGCTCTGAAAAGCCACCCCATCACATCTTCCACATTCTCTTGGCCAAAGATAGTCATGAGACCAGCTGAGATTTAAGGGTTGGGAATCTATTTGTTGATGAGAGTAGCTTAAAAGTCATATTGCCAAGGCTGTGGATATAGGAAGGGGGGAGAATTGTAATCTACCACACTAGTCTGTGCACCTGGACTAGTTCTTCCACTTCTCTGAGAGTAGCAAGTACCTCATAGGACTGCTGGGAGGATTAGAGACGCAAGTGAAACTCTGGATAGTGTTGAAAATCTGTAGTTATGCCAAACTGACAGTTTTGGTAATTTATGTCATTGCAGAATAATTAAAAGTACATATAAAATAGTATTTATATGATTTATAATATTAAATAAAATGCATGTACAAGTAAAAAAAATAATTAGAAATTACCGAAATTTCACTACCCAGCTCTAAGCACCATAAACATGTAGGTGACTTAGAAATTTCTCCCTATTAGGTATCGTTATTCATATTGGCTTGAATAAATTGGTTTTGCTTCATGTGACACTGGTAGATTAGGCTGCCTTTCCCCATAACTAGCCAGGTAATTGCAATGTTTAAAACTGCACCCTTTATCTGCCCATCCTCCTCTCTCCTAAGCCATGTCTACCCATCCACCCATCTACTCTAAGCTTCTTTTATTTACCCATTATTTCATTTGTTTGTTTATTAACGGATCCACCTTTACCTCTATTCAGGCCTATCTGACCCCCAGATTCCCACTGCTTTTCCCCCTTATCCACCCAGAGTAAACTTCAGTTCTGCTGCTCAAATCTTCCAGACACTTCCAGTCACCTTTGGGAGAAATTGCATATTTTAGCATGAGGAGTATGCCTTCTCATTGTCTCCTCCACCTGTTTCTTCCCAGTCTTATTTTTGTCATTGACTCTGTGCTTTATATTCTTTTCACCCCAAACAGTGCACCTTCTGAAACATACGATGATTCTTGTACATCCAGTGACTTCTACCTGGAAGCTCTTTCTGCCTCATCTCCACAGCCAGTCCCCTTCCTCCTCTATGGTTTCCCTCCATTAGCACGTTATCTGTTATGCATGAGCCTCCGTGTGTGAGCCCAAGAGGCTTCTCTGATGGGCTCCAAACCTATTATAGCCCTCACATGGCATTATTGGTTTCTATGTATATTTCTATGACCAGACGCTGCATTTATCATGTGAGGATACAGAGTCATGCTCATTCAGTCATTAGACAAGTGTTTGCCAGGTCTCTCCTGCATGCAGGCATGGCATGGGAGATTAGAAATAAAATGCATGAGTGACAATGATCTGCAGACCCACCAGCCTCCCAGAACTCCCACCAGCAGAGCTGATGACACAGGGTAAACTTGCTGTTGGAGACCACAGAACAGAAGGAAATTGGTGGTCCTACATAGGCATAATGATGCCTTTTCCTCCTTATTTTTCTTCCCCCCTGGGGTTTTCAGAGAACATAAATAGAAGCTCAGCCTTGATACCAACAAGGACTCACCGAGTAAACAATCAGATCTAAGGAATAGAAAGCACTGTGGGAAGCCCATGTAGTCTGTTAAGGCATCTAATACATTTTGACTGATTGAAATATGAGTAATTAACTGAGACACAGATTATGGAAATATACAGGGAAAAGTTCTGGTGATGGAATGCAAATTAAAATAAAATATTCACCTCCTTTGAAAATAAACAACTTTAGAAAAATAGGTAATGCTCACTGCTGGCAAGACTGCTGTGAGATATATTGATATACATACATAGGTACATATGTATTTTGTGTACTATTTTTACTTAAAATATGGATTTAATTTTTTTGATGACAACTAAAATCTATTGTATAATCTTACATAAACAAGCAATTTGAACATACATTGCAGTCTGAATCTTTGCAGATTCTTTTTTAGGGTCCTAAAGGTAAATTGAATATATTATTTTAATGTTACAAAATAACTAATAATCAGTATAAAAAGATAACTGAAGAAAATTAATTCAAACTAATACATTCTGTTTTTCCTGTGTAAGCACTCTAGGATATTTATAGATTTATTCATGTGGCTACATTTATGCACAATAAGTTGCTAAATGACCCTTTGGATGCTTTTTATTTTGGAAAAATAATATTGCTACTGCCGCCTTCCGTGGCGAAAACTCCAGACAAGCGTTAAAAAAAAAAGCCAGTATTAGAAACAAACAATATAGTTTTCTTTTAGAAACAAAACCTGTGTTTAGAATCCAAAAGCAATGTAATCGCTCTGGAAACTATTATCTTAAGTAATTCCATGTCGATTAGTTCATGCTCCCATGTCTCCAGGACGTGGTAAAGTCTAGCAGCAACAAAGGTTTGGACAGGAGTGAAAATAACCTTAGATTCTCAGCTCTATCCCCATGGCTGGGTAAGTTACAAGTGAGCAGGGACAGAAAATTCTTGATAGCCTCAAACGTCTCTTAAATTTAGACTTTTTCCATGTCCTCTGGGTTCGCCCACCCTTATTCTGACTTCCCAGTTGTTTCTATTTTGGAGCACACTACATTTGGAGGGGTTGCCTTTTGGTCAGAATCCACTTTTACTGTTTCCCATTTTCTTAATAATGCGTCTTCCTCCTGTGGCTCGTTTGAAACCCTCAGGCTCCACTGGGTCTGAGGACGGAACTGAGGTGCCTGTGGGGTGAATGGAGGGGGAGCTGTCTTCATGCCAGCTCCTCCACGTGGGGCCTCCTGGCCACGGTGGCCATCCAGGTGGAGCCTCCCTTGGGGTGCGCTCCATTTCTCTGGGCAGAGATGAAGGACCGTGGAATAAATGGTTGACGTGCTTTGTGGCTAGTTGGTGGGGTGTTCCTTCACCGCCCTGTGACATCAAAAAAAAATCCTAACAATGACAGGCTTCAGAATATTGCCTGGGGGCACTTGTAGTCCCCAGTTCTGTTTTTTTCTACAATCAGCTGTCACTCTTTACCTGACTGAGCGGGACCCAATGTGACCACCTGAAAACAGTATGGAATTTGGAGCCCAGAAGACCTGAGTGGGATGTTAGTTTGCCTCTGCCACTCAGTAGCCATGGGATTCTGGGCAGTTCTGTAAAATGAAAATAAAAACACCCATCTTCTGTGGCATTTCTGTTTTTTAGGCAAGGTAGCTCATCTATGCACAAAGGTTCCAGTAGTGGGCCTCTACCGAGGCTCAAATGCTGGAGGGTTTGCTGACCTCTCAAACCCCTTCTCTTCCAACCAGTAGGATGGAGACCTGGGGTTCATCATCAGCATTCATCTCACCCTTCCGATTCTCCTCTTGGCTTCTTATCAAAAGCCTGGAGCAGCTGCTGATGCATTTATAGGCATCAGTTCAGTCGGGGTGGAGCTGTTAGGGGCGTCTCTTAAAGCTAGTGAGAATATTGCTTTTCCTATACGGTATGTCACAGATCAATACAAGTATCAGAAAGTTTTCTAACGGCGCTGCAGATAACGTTTCCTTCTTTCATTGTTTTTATTTGGAGCAGGTTAGGGGGCTGATGATGAAAGTCTGAGTTTAGGTCCTCTCTCCTTGGGCTGCGCTTTTGGATTTCTGTTTTGAGAAAGGAATCCTGGTGTGCCTGCTGCTCTGAAATAGCACCTGCTCCCCATCATTCCTTGGCTGGTTCTGTCCCCTGAACATCTGCTAAACCAGTCTGACCTGGCAAAATGATGGGGATGGAGTAGAATGAATTCGACCACCAACTTTACTAATATTTCAAAGGTTCCATGAGCAAAAATATGTTAAGAAACTACCTAAGGAAAATATGTAAAGGGATATGGTAGGTGCACGCTAAATCCTCTTTCTCTTTTCTCCAACTTCAATACCCTTTATCCTCAATTCAGGTGGCAAGAAAAGAACCACATTTTTTGAGGGGAACAAATAAAAATTGATCAATATTAAAACACTTTTCCTAGAGTGCCCTAACTTTTCACGGTAACTTTTTCCCTTGTTCGTTCCACAGCCGCTTCATAGTCAAAGGCTATTATCCTGTAAGGAGGGTAAAAGAAGGCAAGGCTCTTGGCAAATATTTTTGACTATTTAGAGAAATTATTCAAACTGGTGTCTTATAGACAGTGGTTCAGCTCTAAGATCATCACACAGGTCTTTCCTTGTGATCAGGTGACCAAGGTCAGAGAACACATCTTATCCATAGAATATGCTGGAAGAAGCATTAGCTGGCCATTTCCAACCTTTGTGTGTGTTCCCTGTAATTAATTGTGACCTCAGGCAAGTTGTCCTGTCTCTGATTCTCATTTGATGCCATTCTCCACCTTGTGACCAGAGGTAACTGTTCTTAGGACATATCTGATCTGATCATGCTGGTCTCTTGCTTGAACCCCTCGTGGGTCTCTTCTCTGGTCCAGATCTCTCATATTATTCAAGGCCTTTCATACTCTGCCTCTGGTCCACTATTCTCTATCTTTTAGCCACACATGCTTTGCTCCAGAAAGGCTGAACTATCTGAGATTACGCCAAATCAATACGCTACTGTCACTGCTGAAAATACCAAGGCCAGTTTCTATGCATTCTCTGAACACGCTCCATGACTCCTGCTGGGACCTGCTTCGAATCTAACTCCTTATTCCCAAATCCCTTCATCCCCTCCTCAGTGAGGTGTTCTACTTCTTTATATTCTTAATTTGAATACAGTATACTATCTGAGAGCCTATTAATCATTTGATCTTCCAAGGACTTTGAATCTCTGGTCAAGATGAAAATTCTGAGAGTCCTAGCCCAGATATATATTTTTATTCATGTTGTGTTTTCCAAATTCCCAATTCATTACAACATCAGATATTATCCAAACTCTTCAAAGTTTTTTTTGCATTGGGGCAAGTGTCCATGACCACCTGGATGACCTCAAACCCGTGGGTTGGTGAACAAGGACTTCCCTTGGGGATGGGGACAGGGGAGGGGGCACAGCTCCACCTGAGACCTTATGGGTGTGATTTTGGGAAGCAAAAGGTGTTAAGTGAAGGTTTATGTTCTTTTATGCTTATACTGGAAGAATACTTCCGGTAGAAATTATAAACCCAATGATTACATCAAATCACAATCCTTTTTTACCTTATTCAGATCACCCTTTAGCAAGTCATGATTTCTTATATTTTTCTTCCTCTATACCAGGGGTTGATGAATGACAGCCTGCAGGCCAAACACCTCTATTGCTAGTTTTTGTACAATTTATATTCTAAGAATGGTTTTAATAGTTGAAAAAAATCAGAAGAAGAATGATATTTTTCTTGTGAAAATTGTATGAAATTCAAATATCAGTGTCCATATAAATAAAATTGTATTGGAAGACAGTCACATGCCTGTTTGTTTATACACTGTCTATGGTTGCTTTTTCACTACCATAGAGGAGTTAAGTAGCTATGACAGAGGCCATATAGTCCCAAAGGCCAAAAGTGTTTATTCTTTGGCCTTTTACAGAGGAAGAGGAAGTTTGCTGACTCTTACTCTAGCATCCCTTGAAGTCAGGCTTGTGTTGTGCTTAGTTTTATGCTCCCAGAGCTTGGTACATGCCTGGCTCATAGTAGGCACTCAATAAACACTGATCCAACAAATGAATGAATGAATACACGAATGAGAGGTGGTTGAACTATTTTTTATTTTAATATCCATTTCAGGTTTTATATTATATAACTCTAAAGCACACTGAGTGTTACTAGGTGTGGACATTATTTTCTTGCATGTGGTTATTGTATATTTAAATTCTGATCTCTATGAGCCCCAAAATATGATTAGCACCTCTTTAATAATTTATCTTTTTCTAGTTGGTAATTTTCTAGTAGCATATTCACTCTTTGTCTGATAAGCAGGTAAATAAGCCAAGACAAATCACTTTTAATCTACTAGTAAATGAAAGAAGCTAAGTTATTCAAGATGGTAGGAAATAGGGTGGGAGGGGAGGAATGAAAGGAGGAGATGGAGTAGCAGATATTTTTAGGATCTGTCACTGTTTTAATAGCTCTGCTGTTATCACTTCAGAAAGGTCCACATTTGGGACCATTTACAGCTAATGGACATGTGTTGAGAGGTGTATGTAGGATGATATGTCATGCAAAAGTGAGAGCTAAATGTTTGATTTTGCCTGACCAGAATGTGGACCAGAAGGGAGAATCTATGCCAGTTGCTCTAAGTGCCTCGGCTCATAGCTAACAGGTGTCCCGAGCTCATTTTGGGTGTTTCTGTATATACTGAAATTTTTCCTTTGAAAAGGAGTTTGCCAAGAATATGAGGTCAAGACGATATTTTAAATCACTCAGGTTCTTTAGGGCCCCAGGCTTGGCCATCATTCTTTCAGCTTAGAGACTTAGATAGCCTTCCTCCCTGTCCCCAGTCTCACGATTCGGAATCGTCTAGTTTTTGCAAGTACATTCTTACATCTCTAACAAGTGCTTGAAATCTAAGAATGCCTTATTCTAGTTTCTGCTTTCCAGTGAAATTATTCACCTGAACAAGTTTGTGATTTGACGATTTGCGATGAAAAAAACAGTATAGCATTCAAACTACATCCTGAACTCAGAACACCACCTAAGGAGAGAGTTACATACATTTCTCCAAATTTCCTCCTCTCACACACTGCACTGATAATACTGTGCATGTTTTGGACACTGTTCTAAGAGCTTCTCATGGACTAACACATGTACTCCTTCGAACAACTCATTAAATAGGTGCAGAAACAGAAGCACAGAGGTAACTTCATGATACATGTCCAATTGTTCATTTATTAGATTTTTTATTGTGTACCTGTGTTCTGCCAGGTCCTGTTCTAGGCATTTGGGATACCTTCAAGACAAAACACGCACAACCCCCTGACCTCATGTAGTGTATATCCTCTTATCTAATGTCATGTCGCCAGTAAAGTGGCAGAAGCAGGATTTGAACAGGGCATTGAAGACCACTGCAGGGTAATATCACTCAAATTAACTTACATCTTCCCTGTAGGACTCTGCCTCACTCCAATACAGCTCCTTGTTTCAGTTTCCTTCCAAGTTTTATGAGGTCCTGGTTTGGTGGCATCCAATTGATTTCTTTTTTGTCTTTATTGTCTCTTTGCTCACTGTTTTTGTTTTTTTTTTCATTTTTGCTATCATTAATGTACAATTACATGAGCAACATTATGGTTACTAGACTCTCCCCATCATCAAGTCCCCACCACCTACCCCATTACAGTCACTGTCTATCAGCGTAGTAAGATGCTTTAGAATCACTACTTGTCTTCTCTGTGTTACACTGCCTTCCCTGTGTCCCCCACCCCTACATTATATGTGCTAAACGTAATGCCCCTTTTCCCCCCTTATCCCTCCCTTCCCACCCATCCTCCCCAATCCCTTTCCCTTTGGTAACTGTTAGTCCATTCTTGGGTTCTGTGAGTCTGCTGCTGTTTTATTCCTACAGTTTTTGCTTTGTTCTTATACTCCACAGATGAATGAAATCATTTGATACTTGTCTTTCTCTGCCGGGCTTATTTCACTGAGCATATTACCCTCTAGCTCCATCCATGTTGTTAAAAATGGTACGATTTGTTTTCTTCTTATGGCTGAATAATATTCCATTGTGTATATGTACCACATCTTCTTTATCCATTCATCGATGGATGGACACTTAGGTTGCTTCCATTTCTTGGCTATTGTAAATAGTGCTGTGGTAAACATAGGGGTGCATATGTCTTTTTCAAACAGGGCTCCTGCATTCTTAGGGCAAATTCCTAGGAGTGGAATTCCTGGGTCAAATGGTATTTCTATTTTGAGTTTTTTGAGGAACCTCCATACTGCTTTCCACAATGGTTGAACTAGTTTACATTCCCACCAGCAGTGTAGGAGGGTTCCCTTTTCTCCACATCCTCACCAGTATTTGTTTGTCTTTTGGATGTTAGCAATCCTAACTGGTGTCAGGTGATATCTCACTGTGGTTCTAATTTGCATTTCTCTGATGATTAGGGATGTGGAGCATCTTTTCATGTGCCTGTTGGCCATCTGAATTTCTTCTTTGGAGAAGTGTCTGTTCAGCTCCTCTGCCCATTTTTTAATTGGCTTATTTGCATTTTGTTTGTTGAGGTGTGTGAGCTCTTTATATAATTTGTATGTCAACCCCTTATCAGATATGTCATTTATGGATATCTTCTCCCATACAGTAGGATGTCTTTTTGTTCTACTGATGGTGTCCTTTGCTGTACAGAAGCTTTTTAGTTTGATATAGTCCCACTTGTTCATTTTTTCTTTCATTTCCCTTGCCTGGGGAGATATGTTTATGAAGAAGTCGCTCATGTTTATGTCCAAGAGATTTTTACCTATGTTTTTTTCTAAGAGTTTTATGGTTTCATGACTTACATTCAGGTCTTTGATCCATTTTGAGTTTACTTTTGTGTATGGGGTTAGACAATAATCCATTTTGATTCTCTTACATGTAGTTGTCCAGTTTTGCCAACACCAGCTGTTGAAGAGGCTGTCATTTCCCCATTGTATGTCCATGGCTCCTTTATCATATATTAATTGACCATATATGCTTGGGTTTATATCTGGGCTCTCTAGTCTGTTCCGTTGGTCTGTGGTTCTGTTCTTGTGCCAGTAGCAAATTGTCGTGATTACTGTGGCTTTGTAGTAGAGCTTGAAGTCAGGGAGCGTAATTCCTACTGCTTTACTCTTCCTTCTCAGGATTGCTTTGGCTATTCGGGGTCTTTTGTGGTTCCATATGAACTTTTGAACTGTTTGCTCTAGTTCATTGAAGAATGCTGTTGGTATATTGATAGGGATTGCATTGAATCTGTAGATTGCTTTAGGCAGGATGGCCATTTTGACAATATTAATTCTTCCTATCCGTGAGCATGGGATGTGTTTCCATTTATTGGTTTCTTCTTTAATTACTTTCATGAGTGTCTTGTAGTTTTCAGAGAATAAGACTTTCACTTCCTTGGTTAGGTTTATTCCTAGGCATTTTATTCTTTTTGATGCAATTGTGGATGGAATTGTTTTCCTGATTTCTCTTTCTGCTAGTTCATCGTTAGTGTATAGGAATGTAACAGATTTCTGTGTATTAATTTTGTATCCCATGACTTTGCTGAATTCAGATATTAGATCTAGTAGTTTTGGAGTGAATTCTTTAGAGTTTTTTTTTTAAGGAATATTTCTTTGTTTATTTTATTTTATTTTTATTTTTATTTTATTATCATTAATCTACAATTACATGTGCAATATTACGGTTATTAAACTACCCCTTCATCAGGTCCCCCCCACCAACCCCATTACTGTCACTGTCCATCAGCGTAGTGAGATGCTATAGAATCACTACTTGTCTTCTCTGAGTTGTACTGCCCTCCCCGTGCCCCCCCAACATTACATCTGCTAATCGTAATGCCCCTTTTTCCCTCTTATCCCTCCCTTCCCGCCCATTTTCCCCAGTCCCTTTCCCTTTGGTAACTATTAGTCCGTTCTTGGGTTCTGTGAGTCTGCTGCTGTTTTGTTCCTTCAGTATTTTTCTTTGTTCTTATACTCCACATATGAGTGAAATCATTTGATACTTGTCTTTTTCGGCTTGGCTTATTTCACTGAGCATAACACCCTCTAGCTCCATCCATGTTGTTGCAAATGGTAGGATTTGTTTTCTTCTTATGGCTGAATAACATTCCATTGTGTATATGTACCACATCTTCTTTATCCATTCATCTACTGATGGACACTTAGGTTGCTTCCATTTCTTGGCTATTGTAAATAGTGCTGCAATAAACATAGGGGTGCATCTGTCTTTTTCAAACTGGGCTGCTGCATTCTTAGGGTAAATTCCTAGGAGTGGAATTCCTGGGTCAAATGGTATTTCTATTTTGAGTTTTTTGAGGAACCTCCATACTGCTTTCCACAATGGTTGAACTAATTTGCAGTCCCACCAGCAGTGTAGGAGGGTTCCCTTTTCTCCACATCCTCGCCAACATTTGTTGTTGTTTGTGTTTTGGATGTTGGCCATCCTCAACTGGTGTGAGGTGATATCGCATTGTGGTTTTAATCTGCATTTCTCTGATGATTAGGGATGTGGAGCATCTTTTCATGTGCCTGTTGGCCATCTGAATTTCTTCTTTGGAGAAGTGTCTATTCATGTCCTCTGCCCTTTTCTTAATTGGATTATTTGCTTTCTGTTTGTTAAGGTGCATGAGTTCTTTATATATTTTGGATGTCAACCCTTTATCAGATACGTTTTTTATGAATATATTCTCCCATACTGTAGGATGTCTTTTTGTTCTACTGATGGTGTCCTTTGCTGTACAGAAGCTTTTCAGCTTGATATAGTCCCACTTGTTCATTTTTGCTTTTGTTTCCCTTGCCCGGGGAGATATGTTCATGAAGAAGTTGCTCATGTTTATGTCCAAGAGATTTTTGCCTATGTTTTTTTCTAAGAGTTTTATGGTTTCATGACTTACATTCAGGTCTTTGATCCACCTTGAGTTTACCTTTGTGTATGGGGCTAGACAGTAGTCCAGTTTCATTCTCTTACATGAAGCTGTCCAGTTTTTCCAACACCAGCTGCTGAAGAGGCTGTCATCTCCCCATTGTATATCCAAGGCTCCTCTATCAAATATTAATTGACTGTATATGTTTGGGCTAATGTTTGGATTTTCTATTCTGTTCCACTGGTCTGTGGGTCTGTTTTTGTGCCAATACCAAATTGTCTTGATTACTGTGGCTTTGTAGTAGAGCTTGAAGTCAGGGAGCGTAATTCCCCCTGTTTTATTCCTCCTTCTCAGGATTGCTTTGGCTATTCGGGGTCTTTTGTGGTTCCATATGAATTTTAGAATTATTTGTTCCAGTTCATTCAAGAAAGCTGTTGGTTGTTTGATAGGGATTGCATTGAATCTGTAGATTGCTTTAGGTAGTATAGCCATTTTGACAACATTTATTCTTCCTAGCCAAGAGCATGGTATGCATTTCCATTTGTTAGTGTCCTCTTTAATTTCTCTTAGGAGTGTCTTGTAGTTTTCAGAGTACAGGTCTTTCACTTCCTTCGTTAGGTTTATTCCTAGGTATTTTATTCTTTTGATGCAATTGTGAATGGAATTGTTTTTCTGATTTCTCTTTCTGTTAGTTCATCATTAGGGTATAGGAAAGCAACAGATTTCTGTGTGTTAATTTTGTATACTGCAACTTTGCTGAATTCAGATATTAGTTCTAGTAGTTTTGGAATGGAATCTTTAGGGTTTTTTATGTACAGTATCATGTCATCTGCAAATAGTGACAATTTGACTTCTTCTTTACCAATCTGGATGCCTTGTATGTCTTTGTTTTGTCTGATTGCTGTGGCTAGGACCTCCAGTACTATGTTGAATAACAGTGGAGAGAGTGGGCATCCTTGTCTTGTTCCCGATCTTAGATGAAAAGCTTTCAGCGTCTCGCCGTTAAGTATGATGTTAGCTGTGGGTTTGTCATATATAGCCTTTATGATGTTGAGGTACTTGCCGTCTATACCCATTTTGTTGAGAGTTTTAATCAGGAATGGATGCTGAATTTTGTCAAATGCTTTTTCAGCATCTATGGAGATGATCATGTGGTTTTTGTTCTTCTTTTTGTTGATGTGGTGGATGATGTTGATGGATTTTCGAATGTTGTACCATCCTTGCATCCCTGGGATGAATCCCACTTGTTCATGGTGTATGATCCTCTTGATGTATTTTTGAATTCGGTTTGCTAATATTTTGTTGAGTATTTTTGCATCTACGTTCATCAGGGATATTGGTCTGTAATTTTCTTTTTTGGTGAGGTCTTTGCCCGGTTTTGGTATTAGAGTGATGCTGGCTTCATAGAATGAGTTTGGAAGTATTCCCTCCTCTTCTATTTTTTGGAAAACTTTAAGGAGAATGGGTGTTATTTCTTCTCTATATGTCTGGTAGAATTCAGAGGTGAATCCATCAGGCCCGGGGGTTTTGTTCTTGGGTAGTTTTTTGATTACCAATTCAATTTCGTTGCTGGTGATTGGTCTGTTTAGTTTTTCTGTTTCTTGCTTCGTCAGTCTTGGAAGGTTGTATTTTTCTAAGAAGTTGTCCATTTCTTCTATGTTTTCCAGCTTGTTAGCATATAGATTCTCATAATATTCTCTTATGATTCTTTGTATTTCTGTGGGGTCCGTCGTGATTTTTCCTTTCTCATTTCTGATTGTGTTTATGTGTGTAGATTCTCTTTTTCTCTTAATGAGTCTGGCTAGGGGTTTATCTATTTTGTTTATTTTTCAAAGAACCAGCTCTTGGTTTCATTGATTTTTTCTATTGTTTTATTCTTCTCAATTTTATTTATTTCTTCTCTGATCTTTATTATGTCCCTCCTTCTGGTGACTTTGGGCCTCATTTGTTCTTCTTTTTCCAATTTCAGTAATTGTGTCTTTAGACTATTCATTTGGGAATGTTCTTCCTTCTTTAAATAGGCCTGGATTGCAATATACTTTCCTCTTAGAACTGCCTTTGCTGCGTCCCACAGAAGTTGTGGCTTTGTGTTGTTGTTGTCATTAGTCTCCATATATTCTTTGATTTCTGTTTTGATTTGGTCGTTAACCCATTGATTAATTAGGAGAGTGTTGTTAAGTCTCCATGTATTTGTGAGCCTTTTTGATTTCTTTCTAAAATTTATTTCTAGTTTTATACCTTGGTGATCTGAGAAGTTGGTTGGTAGGATTTCAATATTTTGAAATTACTGAGGTTCTTTTTGTGGCCTAGTATGTGGTCTATTCTGGAAAATGTTCCATGTGCACTTGAGAAGAATGTGTATCCTGTTGCTTTTGGGTGTAGAGTTCTGTAGATGTCTGTTAGGTCCATCTGTTCTAGTGTGTTGTTCAGTGCCTCTGTGTCTTTACTTATTTTCTGTCTGGTTGATCTGTCCTCTGGAGTGAGTGGTGTGTTGAAGTCTCCTAAGATGAATGCATTGCTGTCTATTTCCTCCTTTAATTCTGTTAGTATTTGTCTCACATATGCTGGCGCTCCTGTGTTGGGTGCATATATATTTATAATGGTTATATCTTCTTGTTGGACTGACCCCTTTATCATTATGTAATGTCCTTCTTTATCTTTTGCTACTTTCTTCGTTTTGAAGTCTATTTTGTCTGATACAAGTACTGCAACACCTGCTTTTTTCTCTTTGTTGTTTGCATGAACTATCTTTTTCCATCCCTTCACTTTTAGTCTGTGTATATCTTTGGATTTGAGGTGAGTTTCTTGTAGGCAGCATTTAGATGGGTCTTGCTTTTTTATCCATTCTGTTACTCTGTGTCTTTTGATTGGTGCATTCAGTCCATTTACGTTGAGGTGATTATTGATAGATATGTACTTATTGCCATTGCTGGCTTTAGATTCGTGGTTACCAAAGGTTCAAGGGTTGCTTCTTTACTATCTAATAATCTAACTTAACTTTCTTGTTAAGTTATTGTAAACACAGTCTGATGTTTCTTTATTTCTCTCCCTTCTTATTCTTCCTCCTCCATTCTTTATATACTAGGTGTTTCATTCTTTGCCTTTAGTTAGTATTTGGATGGTCTGCTTTCTTTGCTATGATTTTATTTTCTCTGGTGACATCTTTTTTTTTTTTTTTGTGCTTCCATCTAGAGCAGTCCATTTAAGATATCCTGTAGTGGTGGTTTATGAGACGCAAATTCTCTTAACTTTCGTTTATCTGGAAATTGTTTAATCTCTCCATCATATTTAAATGATAATCGTGCTGGATACAATATTATTGGTTCGAGGCCCTTCTGTTTCATTACGTTAAATATATCATGCCATTCTCTTCTGGCCTGTAAGGTTTCTGTTGAGAATCTGATGATAGTCTGATGGGTTTTCCTTTGTAGGTGATCTTTTTTCTCTCTCTAGCTGCCTTTAATACCCTGTCTTTATCTTTGATCTTTGCCATCTTAATTATTATGTGTCTTGGTGTTGTCTTCCTTGGGTCCCTTGTGTTGGGAGATCTATGACCCCGATTGGTTTGCGAGACTACTTCCTTCCCCAGCGAGGGAAAGTTTTCAGCAGTGCTATTTCAAAAGACACTTTCTATCCCTTTTGTCTCTCTTCTTCCTCTGGTACTCCTATAATCTGAATATTGTTCCGTTTGGATTGGTCACACAGTTCTCTTAATATTCTTTCATTCCTAGAAATCCTTTATCTCTCTCTGCCTCAGCTGCTCTGTATTCCTGTTCTCTGATTTCTATTCCATTAACAGTCTCTTGCATCTCATCCTTTCTGCTGTTAAGCCCGTCGATCGCTTGTCTGATTTCTGCATTGTCTTTCCTCACTTCCCTCACTTCCTCCCTCAGCCCTTGCACATTTCTCTGTACGTCCGTCAACATGGTTATGACTTTTATTCTGAATTATTTTTCAGGAAGACTGTGCATTTCATCCCTTCAGACTCCCTCTCTGGGGTTGTCTGGTTGATTTTGGTCTGAACCATATTCCTCTGTCTTTTCATGGCTGTATAATTTGGTCACTGATAGTTGCCACGTATGTCAGCTGGGCTCTTAAGACTTTAAAAAGAGAAGAAAAAAAAAGAGAAAAAAAGAAAAAAGAAAGAAAGAAAAAAAGAAAAAAAAGAAAGAAAAGAAAAAACAAAAACAAAACAAAAAAACAAAAAAAAACCCCAAAAATGCCCACCGGACGTAGATTCTGTGGGAATGCTGTAGGTGGCCCTATTGCTTACACTATTCCACAGCTGTGACTGCGCCACTCCACAGGGCCCTTTATCGCTCTGGCAGGGGTGGGAACATATAGGAAGGCTGCTTGATCTCAGTGAGAAGTGTAAGTATGGCTACGCTTTCTCAGTCACCAGCTAAGGCGTCTGAAGTCCCCAGACTCCCAGCCTGCTAGGGCTGAGTGTGCTGGGGTGATCGAGCTCCTCCACTGGGCTCCTGTCTCTTTAAGACCGCTGAGGAAAGCGTGCGCTTTTTTTCTTCCCGGAGCCAGCTGCAAGCACCCTGGCGCGTTCCCTGCTCAGATTCTGCCTCTCTGTCTCTCCAATCTCCGCTGCACTGCGCAATGCGGGTCAGCGCTCCCCGCGCAGATCACTGGGGCTGGCTCCTTCGCGGGGTGTACTTCCACTCCCTCCCAGCTCTGAATCCTCTCCTCCCGCCGGTGTGCTGGGGTGGGGGAGTGCTCGGGTCCCACCGGGTCGCGGCTCCGTATCTTACCCGCCTCTTGGGGTGCCGAGTGCTCTCCGGTGTAGCTGCACGCTGTGCGCTTTCCTGTGTATTCTCGTCTCTCTTTTAGGAATAGATGTATTTGCTGTGTTTTCGTAGATAAATATAGTGTTGGGAGGAGATTTCTGCTGCCCTGCTCACACCGCCATCTTCCTGGAAGTCTCTTTAGAGTTTTTTATGTACAATGTCATGTCATCTGCAAAGAGGGACAGTTTGACTTCTTCCTTGTCCATCTGGATGCCTTTTATTTCTTTGTGTTGTCTGATTGCTGTGGCTAGGACCTCCAGAACTATGTTGAATAAAAGTGGGGAGAGTGGGCATCCTTGTCTTGCCATCCAATTGATTTTATTTCTTATAAAGGCTCATTTGCAAAAGTTGTTTTTTTGTCAGTTTATCTCCCTTCTCTCTTCACAACCAGCATTTCTTTCCTTTTCTAATTGCTGTAAGCCACCAGAGGCAAAGAATGAATGTAAGCAATTAAAAATGAACACAGGTAAGGGTAGGGCTGGGGCATGAAACTGGCCATTTATTCATCCTTTGTCTCCTTGATGTTGTCTGCCTCATTCTCATGCATTTCAGCTGGTCGGAAGCCAATGTGGGATCTGAGCAGTGTTTGCAACTGTCTCCTGGATCCTGTCCCTGCTCTCCAGCTAGCTCCCCCTAGTTCTCAGCTCAGCCCATGTTGGCCTTTGATTCTGCCTCTGCCCTTTGTTTGGGGAGCTTGCATTTATTTTCAGTGAGGGCCCATCACTTGCATCCCTTCACGAATTCAGCATAGGGGTTATGAGACCCAGTCTGTCTGTTTTACTCTTATTCCAGAATAATTATAAATAGCATCCTGCCCTCTCACAAGTACCCCAATTTGATAAGGTCAGGTGATAATGTATCCCTAGGTAATACCTTTCCCTGTCTCAGAATGCCCAGCACATTCAGCCCACCTTTGGAAATTCCTGGGTCTTTAAGCCTGGATTTACCAAAGTTCAACTCATCCTGAGAGGAAATGGAAAGATGCCCTCCTTAATGGTTTGGATCCACTGTTTCTCTATCCAGTGACTAGAACTAACATACAATTTCTCTCCTTTATCTTCATACATGTAATGCTGATATAATGAAGCATGTGTCTTTTCAAGAACTTTTACATATATATCTGTCCTCTGTCTCGTTGAAAATGCTGCCATTTGTTGGCATGTGTATTAAAGATAAAAAGCGAAAAATGAGAGCAAGGGAACATAATGTCTGTAGACAGTCACTTAGAAGCCTTTGTAAGTGTCTGAAGGAAAAAGTATTTGAAATTATTGTGTAAAATGAGCCTTTTGTTTTAGCTGGAGATTTAATTTGTGCGAACCTAGCAGTGGGCAGGTGCTTATATTTTCAGAGAAAGGACTTTAAGATCATTGGAGTATGAACAAAAGGTCAACCCAAAGTTATAGCCTGACAATAAATAGCATTTAGGGATTTCCTGGGTCTTACCTGCATCCAGTGAGATGCCCCAGGAGCTCTTTTTAGGGTGAATCGCCTTGAATTTGTCTCTGCTTAGCCTCGAACGAGCCGTGCAACTACCGACAGAACACTTCAATCAGGAGCTCGTGTCCTTATTCATCATTTGGTCATCCAGCACACACTTCCTGAGGGACTACCCTGAGGTACCTGTAATATACTTTAAACTCTGTACACATTTTGATACCTTGTGTGTGTGTCAGCTGAATGTACATCCTGCATACTGTCATTGTTTTAATCAGAGACACCCAAGAGGTGGTCACTGGGAGCACATCAGAAAAAGCAGATTCCCGATGTGGATACTATAACCGTGTCCATCATACAAATTTCTGCTCAGTACCACACTTTAGCTAATTACCAGTCTTTCTATAAATGAATAGTTTGTTAAGCAGCATAAAGGATATTTGGAAGGGATGTTGATTTAGAGCATCTGAGAGATGTGTCTTCTAAACCATTCTGAAGACCTCTGCACCCTCATGGTTACAGGGCATCTATGAATCCAGTAAGGGCTGTAGCTTTTACATCAAGATTCAAGGATTAATATCTAAATGGCTCTATGTCCAGTCATTGGCTTTTGGCACTACTGACATTTGAGACTGGATAATTCTTTGTTGTACAGCTGTCCTGTGTGTTATATAGGATGTTTAGTTACATCCTTGGTGTCTACTCACTACATGCCACTAGGAACCTTCCTTTCTCCCCTTCTGTTTTGTCAACCTCAAATATACCCTAAGGTCCTCTGTGGCAATATCACGCCCTTTGAGAAAGACTTGTTTAGAGGATATAGTAACTTGGCTCCACTCTAAGGACAACTGAGTTCTGACAGTGGGCCAGTATCATGTCTACTTTGAATAAACCTTTCTCAGAAGGTGGATCCACTTAGTGGAAGAGCACTGACGTGTCCTTGAGCTCACAGAATATGTCCTCTGAGGCTTGCTAATAAATGTGTACATGAATAGCTGTGTGCAGGGGAGACAGATTTGGTTTGATTTTAACTGGTTAGTGAGTTTGTAGGGGAAATAATTAAATCTCCCCCACCTTGAACTTCTTGGTGCCTACCGTTACCTACCACAGAGAATCTAAGAATTGTGACCAAATGGCCTTTGGTCGGCTCTCAGCAGGGGTGGACAGTGGCAAATAATCAATTTGATTGGTATGTGTTGCTGGTCAGAGCTCCTCAGCATAAATTTCTAGACCCCTAGTGGTAAGGAATCAGGACAAGGGGATACCCCAGAGGGAGGGAAGACCCCATCTCCCACCGTCCTCACCCAAACACCCCCACCGTGGGTATAATTTCATCATTTCATTTCCTAGCAATGCCCTGAACCATCTTTTTAATAGTTCTTCTGTATAAGCCCGTTGTTGCTGTCTGAGACGCCAAGGAGAAATGGTGGTATAGAAGCACAATTTTTTGTTATTATCGCACTGGTCTCAAGAGGACACAAGGCTGAGACTTTGCTGATCCCCACCTCCCCGCATCTCTTTGGCAGAGAGCTGGAGCTTATCCACAGCTTCCTACCTTAATGGAACCAAAGGCACACTCATCCCCCAAATAAAATGTCCGTCTGTGGTTTTGAAGCACCTCAGGGAATTTATGCAGACCCCTAAACTAAATTCAAATCGCTCAGTACTTCCTTAGCTCCCCCCTTTCCGGAAACCTCCATGGGAGCTGTTTTTTGCAGTCAAATAGATTGGCAGGGCAGAGGGGTCGTGAATTTCAGAGGAGAGAGGCCCCCCAGCCCAGCACCTCTTGGCAAACCACTCCTTTTCCCATCAACTCCACCAGGCGGCTCTCTGCCAGGAGGAACACTGCTGTCCCACAGTCCCTTGCGGCTCTGCGGCTCTCTTGAGGGCAGACTTAACAATTTAATTGTGTCTGAGTGGGATACATAATGAATGAGCCTGAATAATTCAAGACAGGATGTCAGTGAAGAGGACACAGCCAACACCTGGGCTTGGACAAAGATTTCTTTGGCTGCTGAGGGGTGGGGGTGGA
The DNA here is from genome assembly GCA_032199065.1 of Smutsia gigantea. NCBI lineage: Eukaryota > Metazoa > Chordata > Mammalia > Pholidota > Manidae > Smutsia > Smutsia gigantea. The sequence continues at coordinate 381,017 of JAVSCE010022426.1, forward strand.
TTGTGGTCAGGGGCTGGGACGTGCAGTCCTTATTTTACCATATTGTGCTCCCAGCTGCAAACAGTCTAAAGATCAGGGACAGGCTCTTTCCTTTTGGAGAAGACAACTTCGGCTGTCTGTATCGGTGCATGTGCATGTGCGTGTGTGTATGTGTGTGTTTCCTTGCCAAGACAAATTCTGATGATAAATCTGGCACCTTTAAAAAGACGCTGGTTGTGTGTCCTTTCACTCAACCTCAGACGTGGGCCTGAGAAAAATATCAAGCCACATTTGTCTCTTAAGTTTTATAATAATGATAATAAAATGGACCCCTACCAAGTTCAAAGAGGCTTTTCAACTGGATACTGTGACCAGGATCAATGCTGAGGGGGAGAATGGGGATCCACTGAAATTCTGCTGTTTTAGGAGAAGATGAGAATAGTAAAGTCAAACTCTTGGCTCACCTAGAATAACCCTGTCACTGAAGTGATTTGGTGACAGGGCCTTGGCTTTCTGAAGCCAGGGTGTTACGTTTTATTTAAGGGGCTCTAGATTTTATAGCTTCCGAGAGTTTATTATTTTGTTTTTCTTCTGTGAGATCTCAGAAAGTTAATCACATGAAGAAGTGAAGTCAGTTCTGCAGACAATTCCCAGGAATTTTGTAGGACTATCTTGAAAGACATCACACTTTATTTCAAAAGCCAGAGAGGTGATTATCCATATAGACCTAGGCTCTATCTTCGCGATCCATGACCTCCCACAATTCCACATTCAATCTTCAGACTGTTTATCCTAAGATGACGATTGTTACCATCTTTGTTAGCCAAATGAAAGTCCTGGACAGTCTCCCCAGTTAATATGGACACATACACATATGTAGAGAGTATACTATTTCAGGGAGATCACAGACTTCCTGAAGAACCACCTGCCAGTCTCTCAGACCTCTTAATGACTCTGGTCTCTATAAAAATGAAATTTGTCCTGGGGGAAAGATGATGCCATATTTTAAATGATCACCAGCTCACATCATTTGATGGAGAATGGTAAGAAGGAAGCTGGAATGACAGATACTGATTTCAAGAATAAATCCAGACCACAAGACCACTGGAAAAAAATCATTTGACTTTAGGAAACACGTAAAAGATCTTTTCAAATCTCTTGTGGTCTTAGAAATGCTGGATAAGGGGAACAATGAGACAAAATAGGAAATGGAGGCCAGGATGCAGAGCTGCTCCATTTTCAGGATTCTGTATGCTCTGAACAGTGAAGGAAACTTTCATGGAAGCGATGCTGCTCTTATTTCCGTTCACAAGCTGCCAACCCCTCAGGCGAATCGGAATCAGTGCACAGTATCTCTCTGGTTTGCTTCATTTGGACCTATCATCCAGAGCAATTAAGAGCATTAACTTCAAAACTCTAAATGGGATATGGACATCTTGTTCTTTGAGGCAAATAACACATTGCAGATTTTTTGGGATATCAGGGCTTATGTCCCGTGTCAATAAGAAAATGTGACAACTGGCCCTGAAGTGCCCAGCTTCGAGGGGCCTAAGAGATCACTGAGTTCTCCACTCACCTTGGACGGATAAGCAGATTGAGACCCAGGCAGGAGGGGAGGGGAGGGCAGGGGAGTGTCCCGCCCTCCTCTCTTACTGAGTTGGTGGCAAAGGAAACAACACCCACGACCAGATTCTCAATTGGCATTTCCCCAAGCTGCTTCCATTTTGACCATTACCCTGTCAACTATATGATTCAACTGCTCCAGCTTTAAATACGGTCTCGTGATTTTTTTTTAAGAAATAAAAAACAAGATCAGACTAACTTTCCATGACTCACTTTTCCATAATGTTTTGTATCAATGCGTCATGTATAAGGCGAATGTACGAATTGCAGCAGGACTGCAGCCAAGGTTCTCGGAGGCGGAAAGCACGTTAGGGAAACCCTGCGGCAGAAGAATGGGTGGCGGCAGAGTCTCTTTTAAGGAAATGGTTGTTTATAGGTTCCATGTTCAAGAGAAAGAAAAATTAAGACGTCGTGCAAACCACAGAACATAAGTTGGGAATTTCAAGTGAAGTAAGAAAAAGTAGGGATTTTTAAAAAATGGGAGGAGGGGGGAGGAAGGAAAGGGATTCTTAATGGTATATTGTTTTCTGAGCTCTACCAATTAGCAAACATCTCTTATAAAAAGAAGAAAGAAAGAGGGAAGGAATTCTGTGCCCTGAAATAGCCCCAGTCAGCTGCAAGCGCTCCAGGCTTCGGCTGCGGCTGCGAAGCTTTCATCCCCCCTCCCGGATTCTGGCCATTACATCAGTCCAAGTGCGTCCTGGGGGCCATTGTCATGCTGATGAGCCTGGTTCTTCCACTGCCCTGGGAGACATTCCCACCACGGACTGGCTCTGGGGCTCATTCAAGCTGCGCTCAATTGCCCTGGAGAATAAAAGATGCAACCTTAATTAACTACTGCGCTCGGCTCCAATCACAGCTTGATTGTTGGGCTGGGGGTACTCTCCGCTAAAGAGGAAATACCAGGGCGCCCGTTGCAGACCCAGATCTGGGAAGTGGGGCTCTCCTTAGGGAGCTGCAGTCGGGTTCGCTGTTGTTTTGAAAATAAAATATCGTTAAGGTTTCATATCTCTGGATCTCTGGTGTCCCGTTTTTCGGAAAAAACAAACCTCCGGGTGTGCTGTTATTTCCCTGCCCTGCTGCTGAATCCACACATCTCCCAAGGAGGGTCTCCCCAGGCGTCTTGTCACTCTGGTGGAGAACTCAACTGTATTCTTAGCACAGTCTTTATTTAATTTGAATAGTTTCTGGTGCTGTTGATACTAGGGAAAATAAGGCTTCTGATTTTTTTTTTTAGTTAAATTTGGGGCTGTTTCTTAGCAACTTTCTCATCAAAAGGTTGTGTGGGGAGTCAGTCATGGTCACATCTTTCACCCTGAGGCGTCTCCCATTTGATCCTCCCTAACATCACAGCCATTGGAAATGGGCTTGAGTTTTTATAGCTGAGTCTTTTCTTTAGTTACACTTTCTAAAAAGGGTGTTCTTAAGGGCGTATCAGACAAAATTGACTTCAGAAGTTTTAAAGATGCTGCAGTTGGTGGACTCTGTAATCTCTGAGTTCTGTGGAAGACTGTTAGTGAGGAGGCCAGCTGGCCAGGAGAGGCCTTCCATTCTCCCTGGGGTCCCGGAGGCATGTAGCTGGATGAGGCAGGACAGAAAGTGCGGGAAGTGTCTGCCAGGCTTTGTGGGTCCGACTCCTGGGTCTCCGACTTCCTGTCCTTTCTGATGGCATCTTGAGTGACTGCCGCCTGTTGAATCCTCCTCTCAGCCTCCCACCGCTATTCTCTCAAGTGAAACCACAGAGAGCTTTTGAAGTCTAGGAATAGGAGATAGTTTTCTGGGAAATGCTTTCTTTGTAGCCTAATTTTAATAATCAGGGGAAGTTTTTTGGAGAGCGTGATCATGTGTTTTTGCCTCTTACTACCATTCTAGAGGAATCAATTTGCAAGGCTGGCGTTAAGGGGCCATTTGTTCCCTTTTGAATATTCCGGCCAGGATAGGGCATGCTTCTCTCTCATGTGTGGCCCCACTTTACCATTCTGCTTGCAAGACTTCCCATGGGTGTGATCAAATAGGAGAAATCCTAGCACATTCCCAGTTCAGGACTAATTCTTAAATAAGTTAAAAAACCATTTAACAAACAACCTAGCATAACACAATTTTCAGCATAAGAGATCACTATATATATTTAGAAACAATGTGATTAGACCAAGACCTTAAGAAGCCTTGAGTACAACTAGAAGCTCTGGTTACTAATCCTGAACTAAGTAAGCTTGATTTTCCTATAGCTTGAGTGAAGTGTTTATTCCCCTCATAAGAATCTTTATAACCCAGGACACCAGGTTTTTTTTTTCCCCCTGAGCTCTAATACTTTAACAGTTTTATCAAACATCAACACATTGATGAATTTCTATCCATATTTCTAATGATAGGGTTCACATTCAATAAAAACTAAGCCCAGCATATCAAGCCTGAGGCTTTGAAATCACAAAAATCTCTCTTCTAGTTATAGCTCAGTTCCGTTGTGAGCTGCATAACCTTAGGCAAGCTAATTATTGTCTCAGATCGCAGAATTTCTCATCTCTAAATTGGGTGTAATCATATGTATTTTAGGATATTGTCGTGAGGATTGAACAAGATAAAATATGAAAAAGTTTCATTTCTTGGACAGGCTGGACATCAAGAGGGTGCCCTGTAAGTGCAGGGTCCTTTCTCTGCTCTCTCCTGTGTTCCCATAGTTTGGATTTTCCTACAACTCTGATTTCATGGACGGAAGCAGAGAGGGACAACAGAATTCATGGAACGTAGTTGTATTCTTTATAGAATGTGAAACCTTATGATATTGATGGCTTCCTGATTATTCAGTTAAAAAGGGAGTGATATTTACAAGCCCAACCTGAGATCACAGAATTTTAGGGCTAGAATGGAATTCAGGGAAGCAGTCTAAACCCTTTGTCATGATCTCATTCAGTTTTCTGTGGCAGGGGCAAAAAGAGCAAATAGGGTCTCTTGATTCTCAGCCCAGAGCTTAGGCTGCAGCCCCAGTTTACCTTAACCTTCTTTTAAATTCGCTCCTCTGTTACAATGCAGTTGGGTATTTCTCTGCAACCATCAAACCTAAAGAACTAGATATATAAAAATGTACTGGAGCAAACAATGTCAGGCCCAGTGGAGATAAACTTAAGATACAAACACACCAACTTAAATAGAACTTAACCTACTTAAAATAGCATCCTGAAGTGATTTCACAACCAGGAAAACTTGAATGAACGGTTGCCTCCATTGTCAGAAGTCATGTCGACATGGGAGAAAACAGAACTATGATCATGGTTTTGAACTGTGCTTGTTTGGTTGGCAGAGTTTTAAAAAGTGAAATGTTATATACAACCCAAGTGTCATAAAGCAGATAAAAGGAAACTAATAGAAGCAGAGGTCAAGGGAATAGACTCCTAATTTCTTTAGCATTGTTCTCCCCTCATTTCCCAACTCAAAGTGATTATGTGCTTCCAAAAAACACTGGAAAACACTTGGGAAGACACTACAGTGACATGAAACTATGAGCCAGAGAATGGACAGGAGGTCTGCTCCCCTCCCTGCTCACGAGGTGGTTTGTGAGCATCTTGAAACAAGGCTGTCATCAATACAGCCTGATCAAGAATGAATCATTCCCACACTGAGCCACTGAGGTAATTAATGATATTTAATGTTGGTAGATTCAGGGGGGGAGTAGAGTGAAGAGTAAATTCAATAAAGCATCAGCAACATGTTATTTGATATACTTATTAGATTGAAATGGCAGCATGAAAGTATAGAGAGGCAGCCTCCCAAACCAGGGGAAGAGAGTTTAAGTAATCAAATAAATTCAAGTTCATTAGAAAGTGACTCCCAATATAACATGGTTTCCTTAAGAGTTGGCTTCAAACTATAATTATCCAAGTATGCTTAGAGTTTAGCTCAATTCAGGCTTGAACATTTATCATCGAGGTCCTTCTCAGCTGTTCTGTGTGTGATCCTGCTGATTGCGGGGGGCGGGGCACGCTTCCCTCTTCAGGGAGAAGAGTATGAGCTTGGTGGTGGCTGGATGACTCTTTTCTATGCTTTGAATCCTCCAATTTTTGACTTCTTCACGTTTTAAATGTAATTAATTTAATAATTAGAAACGAATCTATTTATTTTCTTTTGTTCTTTATTTAAAAATGAATCTAATATTTATTTTCCTTCATCCTACAAGTTTTAGTTCAATTGTTTCCTCCAGGATATTTCCCTGAATTACCAGCTTGCTTAAGTCCCTCTTCTCCCTTAACACTATATGCACACTTCATCTAACTGTGTTATATTAAATTCTCATGTGTTTTGGTCCTTGCATGTAAGGTGCTTACAGTCTAGTTTGAGAGCTACTAACCATGGACCGTGCTATGCGTGGAATGTAGTAAATGCTCAGAAATGTCGTTTTGGGATTGTTCAGTTGAACAAGAAGGGCACAATTCATGCAATAAGTACATTTTCTGATATTTTATTTTTGGATATTCTTTTGTCTCCCAGTCCATGAGCACAGGATGATTTGGTTAGCAGGCTAAATGCAAAACAATGATTTCTTATAAACCATAAAACAAACTCATTCAGAGTGCCAGACCTACCCTCCAAGGAAAATTAGTTGCTCATTCACTATCTCCCCATTTTTCTTTGACTATACCTTGATGTATGACAGGATGCCCATATAATTCACCACCTGAATGGGGATAGTTCTAAGTGGATGTTGGCACTATTAGTAATTATAACATAACAGCATATAAGACCTGGTACTCTCCCTGGTGATCCTGAATGTATGGTCACCTTACTGAGTACACTGAGCTTGTAGTACACTATTGGCTCCCCAAGCGGTGTGCTCCTTGGAAGTCAGAGTGATACTTTATTACCACTTAGTAACATACCTTTCACATGCTACAATTTCATCTCACATATGTTGAATGAATAAACTTTCTATGCCTCAGGCTTGTCATCTGTAAAATGGGGATGCTCCTTTCACCTCCTGCTTACCTTCTTCTTCCTCCTCCTCATAATTATGATCATAGGATATTTAGATTGTTGTCAGTGTCCTGAAACTTGTTCACCTTTGTATCATAAGCATTTGGAATAGTGAGTAGACATACTAGGCACTTACTAAATATTTGATGAATAAATGAATAAATGAATGAATGAATGCTACCCTCAGTACATGAAGTACCAATCTTGTTGTGTTCTGCTCTGATTAGATAGGTTGTATGTAAGGTCTTGGTTACTCTGTCTGGTCAGGTGTAATGTGTACACGCTTACAGGAGCAGCCAGGAAGGTGTATTTCCAAAGGATGAAGATCAATAGAGAGGGTTTTCAGGCCAAGAGGTTGACGTTGATCTTACTTTCCTAATCCACTTCGATGGTCCCAGAATCAAATAAAGTCCTTCAAAAATGTCAGAGAACAAAACAGAGTTTCTAACACTCCACGAAATCAATCAGTGCAGTTTTAAGGGTCTTTTAAAAGTAAAACTTCTTGCAGTGTTTGGTTTAGAGTGATTTGGACATTTTTTTTAATATAATTTATTTTATTATCATTAATCTACAATTACACGTACAATATTATGGTTATTGAACTACCCCTTCATCAGGTCCCCCCCACCAACCCCATTACAGTCACTGTCCATCAGCATAGTGAGATGCTATAGAATCACTACTTGTCTTCTCTGAGTTGTACAGCCCTCCCCGTGCCCCCCCAACATTACATCTGCTAATCATAATGCCCCTTTTTCCCTCTTATCCCTCCCTTCCCACCCATTTTCCCCAGTCCCTTTCCCTTTGGTAACTATTAGTCCGTTCTTGGGTTCTGTGAGTCTGCTGCTGTTTTGTTCCTTCAGTATTTTTTCTTTGTTCTTATACTCCACATATGAGTGAAATCATTTGATACTGGTCTTTTTCGGCTTGGCTTATTTCACTGAACATACTACCCTCTAGCTCCATCCATGTTGTTGCAAATGGTAGGATTTGTTTTCTTCTTATGGCTGAATAACATTCCATTGTGTATATGTACCACATCTTCTTTATCCATTCATCTACTGATGGACACTTAGGTTGCTTCCATTTCTTGGCTATTGTAAATAGTGCTGTGGTAAACATAGGGGTGCATATGTCTTTTTCAAATTGGGCTGCTGCATTCTTAGGGTAAATTCCTAGGAGTGGAATTCCTGGGTCAAATGGTATTTCTATTTTGGGTTTTTTGAGGAACCTCCATACTGCTTTCCACAATGGTTGAACTAATTTGCAGTCAAACCAGCAGTGTAGGAGGGTTCCCTTTTCTCCACATCCTCGCCAACATTTGTTGTTGTTTGTGTTTTGGATGTTGGCCATCCTCAACTGGTGTGAGGTGATATCGCATTGTGGTTTTAATCTGCATTTCTTTGATGATTAGCGATGTGGAGCATCTTTTCATGTGCCTGTTGGCCATCTGAATTTCTTCTTTAGAGAAGTGTCTATTCATGTCCTCTGCCCATTTCTTAATTGGATTATTTGCTTTCTGTTTGTTAAGGTGCATGAATTCTTTATATATTTTGGATGTCAACCCTTTATCAGATACGTTTTTTATGAATATATTCTCCCATACTGTAGGATGTCTTTTTGTTCTACTGGTGGTGTCCTTTGCTGTACAGAAGCTTTTCAGCTTGATATAGTCCCACTTGTTCATTTTTGCTTTTGTTTCCCTTGCCCGGGAGATATGTTCATGAAGAAGTTGCTCATGTTTATGTCCAAGAGATTTTTGCCTATGTTTTTTTCTAAGAGTTTTATGGTTTCATGACTTACATTCAGGTCTTTGATCCACCTTGAGTTTACCTTTGTGTATGGGGCTAGACAGTAGTCCAGTTTCATTCTCTTACATGAAGCTGTCCAGTTTTTCCAACACCAGTTGCTGAAGAGGCTGTCATCTCCCCATTGTATATCCAAGGCTCCTCTATCAAATATTAATTGACTGTATATGTTTGGGCTAATGTTTGGATTTTCTATTCTGTTCCACTGGTCTGTGGGTCTGTTTTTGTGCCAATACCAAACTGTCTTGATTACTGTGGCTTTGTAGTAGAGCTTGAAGTCAGGGAGTGTAATTCCCCCTGTTTTATTCCTCCTTCTCAGGATTGCTTTGGCTATTCGGGGTCTTTTGTGGTTCCATATGAATTTTAGAATTATTTGTTCCAGTTCATTGAAGAAAGCTGTTGGTAGTTTGATAGGGATTGCATTGAATCTGTAGATTGCTTTAGGTAGTATAGCCATTTTGACAACATTTATTCTTCCTAGCCAAGAGCATGGGATGCATTTCCATTTGTTAGTGTCCTCTTTAATTTCTCTTAGGAGTGTCTTGTAGTTTTCAGAGTACAGGTCTTTCACTTCCTTCGTTAGGTTTATTCCTAGGTATTTTATTCTTTTTGATGCAATTGTGAATGGAATTGTTTTTCTGATTTCTCTTTCTGTTAGTTCATCATTAGTGTATAGGAAAGCAGCAGATTTCTGTGTGTTAATTTTGTATCCTGCAACTTTGCTGAATTCAGATATTAGTTCTAGTAGTTTTGGAATGGAATCTTTAGGGTTTTTTATGTACAGTATCATGTCATCTGCAAATAGTGACAATTTGACTTCTTCTTTACCAATCTGGATGCCTTGTATGTCTTTGTTTTGTCTGATTACTGTGGCTAGGACCTCCAGTACTATGTTGAATAACAGTGGAGAGAGTGGGCATCCCTGTCTTGTTCCCGATCTTAGATGAAAAGCTTTCAGCGTCTCGCCGTTAAGTATGATGTTAGCTGTGGGTTTGTCATATATAGCCTTTATGATGTTGAGGTACTTGCCGTCTATACCCATTTTGTTGAGAGTTTTAATCAGGAATGGATGCTGAATTTTGTCAAATGCTTTTTCAGCATCTATGGAGATGATCATGTGGTTTTTGTTCTTCTTTTTGTTGATGTGGTGGATGATGTTGATGGATTTTCGAATGTTGTACCATCCTTGCATCCCTGGGATGAATCCCACTTGATCATGGTGTATGATCCTCTTGATGTATTTTTGAATTCGGTTTGCTAATATTTTGTTGAGTATTTTTGCATCTACGTTCATCAGGGATATTGGTCTGTAATTTTCTTTTTTGGTGAGGTCTTTGCCCGGTTTTGGTATTAGAGTGATGCTGGCTTCATAGAATGAGTTTGGAAGTATTCCCTCCTCTTCTATTTTTTGGAAAACTTTAAGGAGAATGGGTGTTATTTCTTCTCTATATGTCTAGTAGAATTCAGAGGTGAATCCATCAGGCCCAGGGGTTTTGTTCTTGGGTAGTTTTTTGATTACCAATTCAATTTCGTTGCTGGTGTTTGGTCTGTTTAGTTTTTCTGTTTCTTGCTTCGTCAGTCTTGGAAGGTTGTATTTTTCTAAGAAGTTGTCCATTTCTTCTATGTTTTTCAGCTTGTTAGCATATAGATTCTCATAATATTCTCTTATGATTCTTTGTATTTCTGTGGGGTCCGTCGTGATTTTTCCTTTCTCATTTCTGATTGTGTTTATGTGTGTAGATTCTCTTTTTCTCTTAATGAGTCTGGCTAGGGGTTTATCTATTTTGTTTATTTTTTCAAAGAACCAGCTCTTGGTTTTATTGATTTTTTCTATTTTTTATTCTTCTCAATTTTATTTATTTCTTCTCTAATCTTTATTATGTCCCTCCTTCTGGTGACTTTGGGCCTCATTTGTTCTTCTTTTTCCAATTTCAGTAATTGTGTCTTTAGACTATTCATTTGGGAATGTTCTTCCTTCTTTAAAAGGCCTGGATTGCAATATACTTTCCTCTTAGAACTGCCTTTGCTGCGTCCCACAGAAGTTGTGGCTTTGTGTTGTTGTTGTCATTAGTCTCCATATATTCTTTGATTTCTGTTTTGATTTGGTCGTTAACCCATTGATTAATTAGGAGAGTGTTGTTAAGTCTCCTTGTATTTGTGAGCCTTTTTGATTTCTTTCTAAAATTTATTTCTAGTTTTATACCTTGGTGATCTGAGAAGTTGGTTGGTAGGATTTCAATATTTTTGAAATTACTGAGGTTCTTTTTGTGGCCTAGTATGTGGTCTATTCTGGAAAATGTTCCATGTGCACTTGAGAAGAATGTGTATCCTGTTGCTTTTGGGTGTAGAGTTCTGTAGATGTCTGTTAGGTCCATCTGTTCTAGTGTGTTGTTCAGTGCCTCTGTGTCTTTACTTATTTTCTGTCTGGTTGATCTGTCCTTTGGAGTGAGTGGTGTGTTGAAGTCTCCTGAAATGAATGCATTGCTGTCTATTTCCTCCTTTAATTCTGTTAGTATTTGTTTCACATATGCTGGCGCTCCTGTGTTGGGTGCATATACATTTATAATGGTTATGTCTTCTTGTTGGACTGACCCCTTTATCATTATGTAATGTCCTTTTTTTATCTCTTGCTACTTTGTTCATTTTGAAGTCTATTTTGTCTGATACAAGCACTGCAACACCTGCTTTTTTCTCTTTGTTGTTTGCATGAAATATCTTTTTCCATCCCTTCACTTTTAGTCTGTGTATATCTTTGGATTTGAGGTGAGTTTCTTGTAGGCAGCATTTAGATGGGTCTTGCTTTTTTATCCATTCTGTTACTCTGTGTCTTTTGATTGGTGCATTCAGTCCATTTACATTGAGGGTGATTATTGATAGATATGTACTTATTGCCATTGCTGGCTTTAGATTCGTGGTTACCAAGGGTTCAAGGGTTGCTTCTTTACTATCTAACAATCTAACTTAACTTTCTTGTTAAATTATTGTAAACACAGTCTGATGTTTCTTTCTTTCTCTCCCTTCTTATTCCTCCTCGTCCATTCTTTCTATACTAGGTGTTTTATTCTTTGCCTTTAGTTAGTATTTGGATGGTCTGCTTTCTTTGCTATGATTTTATTTTCTCTGGTGACATCTTTTTAGCCTTAGGTGTGCTTCCATCTAGAGCAGTCCATTTAAGATATCCTGTAGTGGTGGTTTATGAGAGGCAAACTCTCTCAACTTTCGTTTGTCTGGAAATTGTTTAATCCCTCCATCATATTTAAATGATAATCGTGCTGGATACAATATTCTTGGTTCGAGGCCCTTCTGTTTCATAACATTAAATATATCATGCCATTCTCTTCTGGCCTGTAAGGTTTCTGTTGAGAAGTCTGATGATAGTCTGATGGGTTTTCCTTTGTAGGTGATCTTTTTTCTCTCTCTAGCTGCCTTTAATACCCTGTCTTTATCTTTGATCTTTGCCATCTTAATTATTATGTGTCTTGGTGTTGTCTTCCTTGGGTCCCTTGTGTTGGGAGATCTATGAGCTTCGGTGGACTGCGAGACTACTTCCTTCCCCAGCGAGGGAAAGTTTTCAGCAATTATTTCTTCAAAGACACTTTCTATCCCTTTTTCTCTCTCTTCTTCCTCTGGTACTCCTATAATGCGAATATTGTTCCGTTTGGATTGGTCACACAGTTCTCTTAATATTCTTTCATTCCTAGAAATCCTTTTATCTCTCTCTGCCTCAGCTGCTCTGTACTCCTGTTCTCTGTTTTCTATTCCATTAACAGTCTCTCGCATCTCATCCATTCTGCTGTTAAGGCCGTCGATCGCTTGTCTGATTTCTGTATTGTCTTTCCTCAGTTCCCTCACTTCCTCCCTCAGCTCTTGCACATTTCTCTGTAGGTCCATCAGCATGGTTATGACTTTTATTCTGAATTCTTTTTCAGGAAGACTGTGCATTTCCATCCCTTCAGACTCCCTCTCTGGGGTTGTCTGGTTGATTTGGTCTGAACCATATTCCTCTGTCTTTTCATGGCTGTATAATTTGGTCACTGATAGTTGCCACGTATGTCAGCTGGGCTCTTTAAGACTTTAAAAAGAGAAGAAAAAAAGATAAAAAAGAAAAAAAGAAAGAAAGAAAGAAAAGAAAAAAGAAAAACAAAACAAAAAACAAAACAAAAAAAATGCCCACCGGACGTAGATTCTGTGGGAATGCTGTAGGTGGCGCTGTTGCCCCACTATTCCGCAGCCGTGGCTGCGCCGCTCCGCAGGGCCCTTTATCGCTCTGGCAGGGGTGGGAACGAATAGGAGGCTGTTGATCTCAGTGAGAAGTATAAGTATGGCTACGCTTCCTCAGTCGCCAGCTAAGGCGTCTGAAACTCCCCAGGACTCCCAGCCTGCTGGGCTGAGTGTGCTGGGGCGATCCGGCTCCTCCGCTGGGCTCCTGTCTCTTTAAGACCACTGAAGAAAGCGTGCACTTTTTTTTTTCTTTCCTGGCAGCTGGCTGCAAGCACCCTGGCGCATTCCCGCTCAGATCCTGCCCCTCTGTCTCTCCAATCTCTGCTGCACTGCGCAGTGTGGGTCAGCGCTCCCCACGCAGATCAGCGGGGCTGGCTACTTTGCGGCGTGTACTTCCACTCCCTCCCGGCTCTGAATCCTCTCCTCCCGCCGGTGCGCTTGGGTGGGGGAGTTCTCGGGTCCCGCCGGGTCGCGGCTCCGTATCTTACCATCCTCTTGGGGTGCCGAGTCCTCTTGGGTGTAGCTGCCCGCTGTGCGTTTTCCTGTGTATTCTGGTCTCTCTTTTAGGAATAGATGTATCTGCTGTATTTTCGTAGATAAATATAGTGTTGGGAGGAGATTCCTGCCACCCTGGCTCACACCGCCATCTTCCTGGAAGTCTGATTTGGACATTTTTAACCAAGGAAATAAAATAGAGAAATCCACTATGGGAGAGGGCTTACTGGTCTATGTCTCAAGTAAGAAATGGGGAGAGTCCCTGGAACTGTAAAATTCAAATTACAGCCACAGTGACTCGCCCTTCCAATGTTTTTGAGAGAAATTATTTGCATTTGGTTTATGCTAGGAAATTATATGCCTTTGGTTAAAGGGTTCCAAACATCCAACATTTGTTTCCTTTGTTTAGGACATTATAGAACTCCTGAGGCAATTTTTTAAAATTAGAAAATGACTTGCTGTAATTTGTTTGGCCCCAAATTCTGGTACTTAGCTGAAATGTTGGGAAAACAGAGAACTGGCTTTCTCCTGTGGTCTATTAGACACTTAATAAAATACATATGATTAAGAGACCTCATTCTGCTTCTCAGAGGAGTACTTGAGACTGGGTAAGAAATAGATGTACAGGAATGGGGTGACGAATTTCAAGATAATGCTTTAAAAATATGGCTTAATAGTATGGTTAGCAAAGACTTTTAAACTGATATTGGGAAGCATAAGAACACTTATTTCCAGTATATCATCAGATTAAAAAAGTCATAGCACCAGCACATCTGCATCTAGGCTAAGTAACTAAATAATGGGTATAGAGGTGACTATTCGATTATTGGATAGTTATAAGAAATAATTCCTGCTTTAAAAATGGAGGTCCAAATCTATAAATAATGAGACTATAAAATTTCCAGGTGAGATCAATTTGAAAAAGACACTAAAAAGAGAAAGGCTCACACATAATGTACACTGACAAAACATTTGCCGTTCAAGGATTAAAAAAAAATTCTCTACGTATTCAAGCAAAACATTTAGATGATGTACAAAGGAACAAAAGTAAGCCATTTCTCTTTAGTAATACTTAACATTAATTGATACTTTTGGAATTTCTGCAGGGTTTGGAGTGGTAAAGGGCAAGATTCAAATAGTCCATAGTGTGCCATGTAGTCACTCATGAGTAAATGCAACAAGATTTTCTCAGAAGTGAACATATAAAGAATATGAACTATCTGTGTACACTTTTGATAAAACTACTTAGATTTATGATAGAAATATTAGAGGTAAATTACCTGGATGGAAAAAACATAGTATAAAGGCTGGAAATGGGAATTGAAACCAGGCATTTCTTAATATAGATGAGAGAAGCAACTCAATTTCTTATTAAATGAAACTGTGTGTGTTTAAAATGATACAAAAGCCAAAAACAGTGCTTATAAAATTGTCAAGTAAATAAACTGGGAGTGTCACATGTATATGAGCATGCCTTTGGAATCCACCATAGCATTCACGTGAAGCCATGCTCTCCCTGGGCTGCGTCCAGCTAGTGACTGGCAGGGGGCCTATAAATGGGCCATTTCTTCCCAAATTATCTTTGTTTTATGGCTCTCCATAAGCTGACTAAGATATCTCAGAGCTGCATTGCAGTCTGAAGTTCTTGCTTCTCCCTTTCCATTTCTAGGCGTCAGACCTGTATTAGAATGCTTTCCCCTGCTTCATTTCCCCTTGTCTTTCATCTAATAAGTCTTTCATACTTTTAGTTCTTTCTTGGTGTCTTTTTTCCTGGAGGACTGGAATTGACCTGGAATGTTTGTGTATGTGCTTGCTTGTGGTGAATTGGTAGGTGGAAAAAGTAAAGGTATACTCTAAATTCTCATTTTTAGAGGTTAGAGAAACTAATAAATGTTTTTTAAGTTGGGGGGGCTAAAACAGGAAGTTGTGAAGCTAAATGACAGAGGTTTGATCTAACGTATTGTAAATGTAAGGTGCTGACTCACCCATTCACTATGTTATCTTCAATTTGCTTCTTTATATCAGGGAGATCTTCAATTAAGATGGAAATCAAAGGATTCCTATTTCTAGATCTAGAGCTGTTGGAATGTTTTAATAAATCCTTCCACAAAGGCTTCAGAATGTTTTTCTTTCCCTCTGGGCACATAGTTTCATTCTAGCTTGGAGGAGAAGGCCTAAAAAAAAAAGTCCTATCAGGCCCTGAATAGCAGCTTCCAATTTGGCCAATTTCTGACAGTAGAGCTACTAAAACCAACCAAACAAAA
This sequence comes from Smutsia gigantea, assembly GCA_032199065.1. NCBI lineage: Eukaryota > Metazoa > Chordata > Mammalia > Pholidota > Manidae > Smutsia > Smutsia gigantea. Next base: position 396,372 of record JAVSCE010022426.1, read on the forward strand.
ACCTTTCGAATATCTTGTCAGGTTTCAGCCGGTGGGGGTGGGTGGGGGGGGAGGGACTATTACTGGTACTAGTGAACGACCCAATGGACACAAGAGGCAGTCCCAAAGAGGATGTAAAAGATACTGCTTGTCCAAGACCCAGAGCCACTCCCAAAGATAACCAAAAGAATGAAAGACAATTTCCCTGAGAGTTGGCTGTAGTTGGTAGGATCCTAGCTGCAAAGAAGTCCAGCCGACATTTCTTTCCAGTCATATTTTTGGGAAAGCCCCCAAACTGACAGCTGTCAAGCCAAGTTCTCAGGACATAAAATGAGACAAAAAAGAAGGCAATAGCTATCCTTGGAAGAGAAGGGATTGACTACCAATGGGAATCGGAAAGCAAATTCACAAGTCAGTTCAAAGATCTAATTCTTAGAAGTGCTTTTTCCTGATGATCTGAATTTGGAAAAGTGGAGGCAACATGAAATTTTACCTTCCCCTCCTGACCAGGTACCACAGATAAGAGATTTGAGTGTCCTAAGAATTCTCACCCTATGCTGGTTTTTGTCAGATTTCCCAGGATCCTGTCTGCTGGCTCTGGAGCAAGTGGGATGTCTTAGCAGGTTTCATTCTGGTCACTAGAAAATGTACAGGAGAAAACAATAATTTTCCCTTTTATAGTGAGTACTTGGCTGGGACCCCTTTTTCTCTAGAGCACCTCACATATTGCTAAGCTTGTCTAAGATGGTTCAAAGTTCTCCACTGTAACTCAAGATTATCCTTGGTAAGGTAACCTACTTGTTCAGCCTTAAAACAAAATTTTATTCATCTGAGGCCTCACAGTGAATCCGGTCAAGCTTAAGACGCACCCAGTCCCCCCTGGATCCATTCTGGTTTCTTAATTGGACCTAGTCAGGCCCCAGATCCAGTTTGGTTTTTGAGTTGGACCCAGTCCAGCCTCTGATCCAGTCCGATTTCTGAGTCAGACCTGTCTGTCCCAGACCCAGTCCAACCCCACAAGAGCCAGGTTTCCAAGTCAGACCCAGTCTGATGTCAGATCCAGTTGTGTAGGACCAGGCATCTGGTTGTTAAGGTCATTCCCAGTCTGGAGAAAGAAACGCCAAAATGAAATCTGGACCCTCATAGTGCAAAAACTGCAGAGGGTGGACCCTAGATGGATTACCCCAGCAGGACAGCAAGGACCTCCTGGGCTCAGCAGGTATACGCCTTGTTGCTCTTTGCTCCTGGGGGCCGTCGGGAGATTCCTTGGTCCCCCTCTTCTGACACTAGAACTATTAAAAGATAAACTGAGGCATATTAAACATCTTAGATGTTTATCTGAGCAAAAATTGATTCTAATCGGGCAGCATTCAACCCAGCAGATAGAAAGGAGCTCGGAGGAGCTGTACTTTTATAGGCAGAAGGAAGCACAAATAAGAAAGTTGTACAAGGCAGAAAGGCAGCTGGTTCTTGAAAAGTTACCTTCCTGTAGGAGATGGCAGGGGTCTACCAGACAGATTACCTAACTAGTGTTGATCCGGCAAGTCCTGACTGGACTCGTCTAAGATTCCATTTCTGGAAGAACCAGAGCTGTAATTACGGTAAATCTCACTATGGTGACATGCAGTTTAACATAGCGATTCCACTAGGGGGGGCGGGGGGGGGGGGGAATCTGTTGTCTTGTTTTTAATAAACTCCTTCACTTTATTATTTTAAAGGGATCATTTAAAAGCTTTGCTATTTCATGCATATTCATTTATCTTAGGTGGTGGCAGAGTGGGGGGGAGACATTTACAGAGAGGTTGTTTAATCATTTGTTAGCAATGTGATTGTTGGTTTTTCTACAAGTGATTTATACTCACTCTTTATCAGTAAATCAGGCTTCAGAAGTTGTATTATGGCCTGTCCACTTGTCTAATTCTTTACCCTTTGAAAGGGGCGTGGATGATTTATAAAGATCCAGCAGTTGTGTAACAGGTTGTTTTGTGGATAAAATACTAAAGCCAGCTAGGCTCAGAGGTCATGACCCCTAGACAGGTGTCATTTAAAGCAATTCAGCTTCGTCACCTTATTCATGGCTTTTCTACATGCTTTCAAGTGCTGGATCACCATCTGCGCAGCTGGAAGCAAATGGAGGCAAGAGGCTCCAGGATGGCAGGGTCACAGGGAAGAAGGCTTCCAGATCCCTGAGCCGTTTGTTTGGGGGAGAGGCACCCAGAGTCACCCACAGTAGCTTTTGCTTGTATGAGAAATAAATCTGTGTGGGCTAAGCCACTAATATTCAGAGGTTGTTTATTTGAGAAGCTTTTGTTAATTATTCTAACACAGGTCTCCAACTGTTAGTTTTTCTGTTGAGGCCAATAAAGAAATACAAATTTTGAATATTACTCATTTTCACTTTCTTTAGGAATGTGATTAGACACCCCCAACCTCTCCCCTGCGAACCATAAGAGATATTTGGTTCTTGGATAGATCAAATCCAGTTTCATACCGGTTTTGTTCGATGCAGTTTTCACTGCATAATACCATTAATGAAGCAGAGATTTGGGAATTGGAAATTTCAGTTTGTTTACGACAAAAAGTTAGAAATGAAGATCAGATAAATGTTCATGAGTACACATTCCTTTTCCCTGGTGTATATTTTTATATGAATATATCTTAATGAGCAGTTTTAGACTATCCACCACTAAATAGCCAAAGAAAATAGAAAATTTTAGTTAGTGGCCTGGTGAGTTTTTTCCAAGTTGTTTAATGCTGCAGAAAGAAAAATATTTGGAATATTTACTAAGTTTTTCAGTTTTCTGTCAAAATTTGGAATAATGTAGATAATGCTTTCACTGGGCTCTCAGGTAAGGGCTGAAGAAATACTAGGCCACAGAAGTAATTCAGTTTTTTTCCCCTTCCCTAGGAAAAACACTAGCATTTAAAATATACAAAGTCAACATTTGTTATTGTTGTTTGTCAGAAATTATCATTCTTCCCTCTAGGAAAGTTGGCTCCAAACTTGATAACCCCACAGAATGATCAAAAATAAGAATTGAAATGCTGAAGAATTAGATACTTTATAAATCATGGGATTCCAAACTCCTCTTGTTGATGTGAACCCACTGAGTTACAAGCTGAGGTCTTTTGGTCGAGCGGAATTGCCCCTCACATGGCCACTTCTCTAGGTCATCTCTTTATCCTGCAGGTCTTACATAGAAACACTACCAGCTGTCACATTCTCTCTCAATCCTGGTGCACAAAGTTGGACCGACTCCTGCACGGGGTGTAATGATTTAACTCCCTTATCTCTACATATTAGTGCACACCAGACTGGGCCTGGAATGATGCTGTGGTAGAACTTGGTAGGAAGTATATGGTCTTCTAATGAATTAAGGAATAAATTACTATCTCAAGTAGCTCAGGGTTGGTAACTGCTGTTTAACTGGGTAGTGGTGGTGGTGGGGGGGAGGGGCGGGTTGGCAAAAAATGGTAGAATACCCAAATTATAGGTGACAAACATGAAATGCTACCATGTGGAGTTTGCTGATTGTATAACAGCTACTGACTAAATGTAAAGGTCATCTGCCCTTTTGCCATAACATTATGATCAAAAACATGAACCCATGCTTTTAAAAATAACTCCTTTGGCACTGAGAGGGATAGAAGAGAGAAAAAAGAATAAGAAAGTAGACTCATAAGTTTCACTGCTCTTCCTGCCAACATATACAAACCCACATCCAAAACACATCTCATTTACATGCCTGTTTATTTTGTTTTCATGGCTGTCTGGAAGCTGGGCTCTTTCTCTTTCTCTCAACTGAGACAAAGAGATATAAAGATAAACTCTGACCTTGCTTAGCTCCCTGTAATGTCTTGGCTTTCCTATCTCCACCCACGCAAATGTCCGTGTCACAGAGGCACTTGGTGTACACGTAGGTTTATCACTGAAGATTTGGAAAGAATATTGTGAATTCTTTTGTGTATACATTTTGAATTGGTAGTTTTGCTGTAACAGTTACACATTCTACTTGCTTTTAGGAAGATTTGAAGTAGGTAGAAGAATCATAGCAGGAGACAGAGAAATGGAGATTTTGAATTTTTAGAGATTTTAGAGTTGATTACATCATCCCCGAGCAGCAATTATTGATAGATTTTTGTTACTGTTATTGTTAAGAAGCACTTACTCAGTGTCAGAGATTGATCTAAGTACTTTATAAATATTAATATATTTAATTCTAATACAACCTTATGAGGTAGGTACTATTGTTCCCATTTTACAGATGAGGAACGTGAGGCTCAGACAACTTGAGACACTTGTTGAGGCCACGTGGCATGCAAATGGAAAAGCCTGATTTGAGTCTAGCATTTGCTCACTCCTCACATACCTCTCCTCCTGAAACCCCTCTTTGAATCAGGGCACCGTTTTCCTTCTTGGATGGCAACACATTCTTGATCAAAATCTTTCAAGGCTGGTTTCTTTCACAACATTGAGTTACTGGCATCACTGTAGGCAACCACCCATTTCAGATCATGCCGAGTCTTAGGAATAGGGGATTTTGAGAAATGGAATCTTCCTAAATTAATTCTCTATTGTGTAACATGCAGGTCTGTCTCTTTGCAGTACGGGTGTCTCTCTCACATTCTACTAGATTTCAAAGGGTTACTACACTCAGTTTCCATCCCATCTTTTAGAACATGTCAGGGGCTAATTTCTCTGTTCTCAACTACTCCCTTGTTATTGTAAATAAGAATGATACAGATTGAGTGAAAGTAGAAAAGGTCTTACAGGGAAAAACAACAAGAAGGCCCAGCATTGCCTCACCAAGTGAGAAAAATATGCTGGTGAAAGATTTTATATTTTTCAAGGAGAGTAAAAAAATCTCACATAAATCTCTGCAAACCCAGCCTTGAATGTGATGTAGCAAAGAAGTTTGGAAATGGACTCTGTGCATGCAGCGCTCCACTCTGGGCTTGTTCTGCTGAGATGTAACCTTAGGGGCAAGGTGGGTGGGTGCTGCATGCTTCAGAATTCGTAGCCAGATCAAACCTGAGGTCTGGAAGGAGAGCACGGTGAACAAAGTGATAGTTTGTTGTAAATACAGTTCCCCAAGGACTACCAAATAAAACAGACCCTTTATTCTCTCTGTCCACAGCTCTCCACATTCATGGCATGTTCTCCTATCATGTACCTTCCAGTAAATAGCACACCATCCTTGGCTTTTATTGCCCTTATAATACAGTGGTCCAAAGTGTTTGAGCCCTGGTGACCTTGCCACTAGTGATCTATGCGGTGACAACCCTTTGCAGTTTTCTCCTTTGAACTGCATGATCCTACTATATTTTAGTATCTCTCTGATTCTTCATAGCCTCCTATATGTTCATCTTTGAGGTCACTGTTCTGGCCTTTTGGAATTGGCGTTCCTAACAATGCTTCTGCCATAGTTTTCACACAGCTACTTCTGTTCCTTGGCCTAGATCTTACCCAACCCTGGGAAGCTCTTCCACTCTGCCTCCTCTCCCAATTAGATGCCCTTGAGTACGTTTCCCTCTCTATAGGTTTATTCCACCACATGTGGCCATGAAGGGTGTGAGCATTTAATTGATCAAGTCAGCACCTGCTTCATAAAGAGGGAGCTGTTAAAAGTATGGTGGGACAATACATACAAATCAGGACTCTCTAGGGAAAACTGGCCTGTCTTATCAACTATTTTCAAAATGTTTTTATGGGATCACGTATGTCCCCGACTGTTTACAACCTGCAGGAAAGAAAGGACCTTTTTTGTATGTTATTTTCTGCTTATTTCATAATTTGCTCTCGCTTAACACACAACTGGAGCTCAAAAATAATAACTATTGTATATAATAGAAAATGTACATATAAATATATAAATGGAAAAAATGGAAAAGTAATGTATTTATAAATAAGTATATAGCAACATGATACAAAACGATGTGTGTATCTGCCAGTTGTGTCAGGGAGTGAGCTAGATACCTTAGTAGTTTTCATCTTATGCTGAGGCATAAGGAGGTGAAGTGAAGGGCTGAGATTCAGCCACCAGTCAGATTTTCAGCCGTGCTGTCCTCTCTTGCCAGTCTCCTTGGCAGGGTCCAAGAGTCATCCCAACATGCTGTTCCCTTTGATTTGTCCCTTCAGCTTTTTACTGGAGAGTAGCCAGTCCAGTTCACTATTGATGTACCCTGTTAATTGTGCAAATAGGAAGGAACTTAAGGAGAGTTCAAACACAAGAACAAGACAAAACATTTCTTTCTGGTAAGGCTGGGGGAGATGTTGAAGAAACCCAAATTAGACTAGAAATGTTGGAATGAAAGCATCTTTCTGGCCAGGTATTGGCTTTCAGGATCAAGCTGTTTGAAAACCTTCACTGAGTTTGAACAAATGCACAGTAACCATCGCCGTTATGATTTTTATTTCTGTTTCTGGCCTAGACAGTGATCTATGGAATGTTTCTGCACATGAGTGGCCACTTCTCCTGCTTCTGCTTGGTCTTGAAGGTAAGATAAGTTCATGCAGAACTTAAGAAATCTGAACAGCCGCATTCATGTCAAATAACTTTCACCTCTGTAGCTCCTACCCCGAGCTCCTTTCAACATGTTAGGATTCTGTTCTGCTTTATCTCTTTCTGGTTTGTGTTGAACGGTATTCATGCTCTGCTCTTAAGACAAATACACACCTGAGGCTTCTCTTACTGCATCATTCTATAGAGTTTATGTGTATTATGTGCATTAGAACTTTAAAAATTTTCAGCTTTCTTAATATATCATGTATTGCTGTTACAGCACATCATAACCTGATTGGTGGAAACTATTATTATCTGGTACCAAGAATAACCAAAGATGGTTCAGAATGCCAATTAGATCTAATACCGGGACAGGCGAACTTGGAAACAGAATACAGCTGAAGTCATGGCCCTTTTAGTCCAAGGGGACATGGAGGATCAGGGGGTCGCTGTGGACTGACTCCCCACAACGTCCCATATCTAAGAATTTGCCTATAGAGGTAGGTAGTGTTTTAGAAGGTAGTTTTGTCATTCATCATTAGTATTTCACAGCTTCTCTGCCACTTGCCAAGTTTGTGAATACCCATCTACTGCTGCTGAAGAACTGAATCAAATAGAAAATATTAAAGACTATAAGAGAGCTGAGAAATTCCATGGTATCTCCTAAGAATGGGAACAGAGTTTAGAGTTCAAATTGCTTTTTAAAGAATTCCACTATAAGAGCTGTTATTGAAATATTTTAATTATAGCTGGAGAACTAATCACCATTTTGGGATAAAAGACTTTTAAATCATTGGAGGTTTGTGTACTAGACTTATTTTTCTGCTTTCCAAAACAATAAGGTTTTATCTTGTTACAATTTGATATTAAAATTTTGGCATATGGGTCATCAGAAGTAGGGATTTTTTGGTATTGTTTTTTAGTCAAAGGTGGAAAATTCTGGAATTTTTAAGATTAAAAAAATTCAGCTACCTTAAAGAATAATTTGGTGCTCTGATTTCGTGAACTTTCTCGCAGTTTCTTTGCACGAAGTTATCCAACCCTTCAGGCAAAGTTTTCCAATTGTTATTATTATTTTTTAGTGCTTCTAGTTCTTAGAAATTCCAGGTATCCACAGAAGTTAAGACATATTTAGATGTTGATCAGAATCAATTAGTTATACTCCATGTAAGTGCATTATTATTCACCTCATACAACTAACATGAAAGTTATCATCTTTAAACAAAACAAAGAACAAGTTATTAAGGCTTACTATGTGTCATATTCTTTGGAGACCTGTGGACACAGGTATAAAGTATAATTCCTAATCTTGAACAATTCACAACCTAGTGGGGAGATAAATAGCTATAAATCAATGCAACATGTTCTATAAATATGACATATACAAAATTCTGTTGGAACCCAGGTAAAGGAGAGATTGATTTTCCTGAGGATGTTGAGGAGTGTTACAGAAGAAAACCTGACCTTTGAGTTGGACATTAGAGGATATAAGTGGATTTCTTAGGTGGGAAGTGGGGGTCATCGTACGGAGTAGAGAAAAGATGCTAGGACATTTTCCCCTAGGGAGGAATGGGAAGTAGTCCATGAACATGACACTGAGCAGGGTGCAGGGAAAATAGATCTTAGCAGGATCCCATAAGCCAAGGGGTTTACGTATGATTCAGAGTTTTAACTTCGGGTGACCCTTCCAGGTCAGGTATCACAGGGTTGTCAAGAGACACCTGACTTAAGAACCAGCCACTTGTGTGGAAGTCCTGATCCTGCCATTAGCAAGGAAGGATCAGTTGAATCAAGTTCTTTACTTTTCCTGCCTCCAAAGTGAGGTAGTTCCTGCAGCATTAGAATTCTAATTTATAGATTGAGGATAATGTTTTATCCAAAGAGACACTGAGTTAGAAAACGAGTTTTGTTTGCCTTCAAAACTAGTAATGTATTCAATTCCTATTCTAGTAGTAGCTGCTTCAGCTTATAAGTAGAAACTGAATTTATATGGTGTAATCAAGCCGGAGACTTGACATATAGGCTGACAATCTACAAATACCCTCAGCGAAATATTATAAATGAAGACTGGGAAATTGCATTCTCTAAAATTGGTAAAAGAAGAAATAATGACCTGAGACAAAGGACAGGACTATTTTTTTTAGACTAGACTTAAAAGTCTTTCTAATCTTTGCGAGCATCTGGGCTGTATTGCAGACTCCCCAGAGGGTGTGGGAAGGGCTTCTCTGAGATGCTCAAGGTCAGGCAAGTAAGCTATTGAATTCTGGAAGAGGAAGGAGGAGTTGAAGTACTAAGCAGGCGTGGCAGTAATTTGCAAGCTGAAATGGAGGAACAATGGGCTGAGAAGTTGCTCTCTTACTGGTTCTCAGCTACCCTCTGGCACTCAGCAGGAGAATATCACTCCCAGGGAACATAGGGCCCAGGATTTCTCACTGCCTTTTATGGAAGTATCATTTACTGAGTGTCTACTGTATATCTGTCACCATTGTACTTACTCTATACATACTCAGGAAAGCTCTGAGAAGGAGGAGGGAAATGAACACATATTGACATATGTTGAATACTTACCAAGTACTACAGCTTGTGCTGTGTGCTTTAGCGAGCAGGATCTCATTAAAATCTTAGAGTCACCCTCCCAGATATTATACAATGATTAGTCTCCCCCTTTATGTAAAATAAGGAATGTGGAGCTCAGAAAGGATAAATAAAGCTGCCCAAAGTAGTAAGGGGCAGAGTCGAGCTTCGAACCTAGAATGCCTTGACTCCAAAGGCCACTCCTTGCTGCAACACCTTAGGAAGGTGCTGTCAACCAATTCCCAGTGGGATTGGTTTCTCACTGGGTCATAGTTTATAATCTGCTGGCAGATTTTTTTCCTTGATAAAAATACTCCATTTGAATCTGTTCCTACAGGTGGTAGAGACATAGCTATAATGGCTGACACATGACCAGTGGAAGGGTGTCCATTTTTCTTTCTTTCTTCAGTTAAGGCTTGAATTGGATCCAGCTGTTCTTTGATGCAGAGGCCAAAAGACCCCAATATCCTGCTCTTTGTTTTCCTGGAAGTCATTGGCTATTGCTAGCCAAAGGCCAGGATAGAATTCCTTGAAGAGCCAAAAAGTTGGTCAGTGGATACTGGGGAGCAAGGTCAGGGAACAGCAGAGATGATGGTATTTCAAGATCATGCCTCACGTTTAGGTCTGGCTAAAGCTAATGCGTTGACACCCATGGGGAATAGTCTGTAAATAAACCTTAACAAAGAAGCCAACTGGATTCTTCCCACCTTTTACTTAGAACAAATAATAATGTAATAATTAAAAAAATTCTCATCACTTATCAAGTTATTACATGCCAAGTACTGTGCTAAGCTGTTTATAAACACCATCGTCATCATCACTGTTAAGTGAGCACTTACTATGTGCCATGCCCTTGGACTAAGCACATTGGTCTTCATCATCCTGTAAGGCACGTGATAATATATTCCTCATTTTTGAGGTGAAGAAATTGAACCTTAGCTTAACTTTTTCAATGTACCATAATTAGTTATTGACAGAAGTGGGGAATGAGCATAGAGATGTTTACTGAAATTTTCAAAGGGCTGAATATCTGTTGCAATAGGATTAAAAGACAGGGAAAGGAAAAGAGCAAAACTATCAAGAGGACTGAGAGATTTGTCAACGTCTTGTCCCATGCCAGCATTACCCCCTTGCCTCTGGAACAACCCTTCTCCCTTTTCATCTTCTGGTTTTAGTAGCCAGAGAGTAGTCTGACCATTTGGATTGGCACAATCCTAGGCATTTTCTAGAAATGGGCTCCCCAAATTTCCTGCTTAATAGCAGCTCCAGGGAGAGGACCAAGCATGAGATTGGTCAGGCAATACCTTTATGGATCAACTTGGTGAGAATTTGTAGCTCACAAACTTGGAACTCAGAAGGGATTTTGATCCTCCAAATGTCTGATGTGATAGAGGGCTGTTGGTGAGTCACTCCCTTTTTCAAGGAATGGAGGCATCATTCCCAGTGGAATAATGAACTTCAGTTCACTGGCGCCCAAGGAGCTAAGCACAGTGGGCAGATGTCCGGACTTTACTGGCCAGGTCCCAGATGCAAACAATAGAACCCTGGCCAGCTTCTACTAAAGAGAATTTCTGAAGCCATGGTATTACCTTGGCTGGCCAAAAATGCGTTACGAGACCGCAGTTACCCACAATAGCTGCACTTCATAAAGAAGGAAAGGATTGGGGAGGGGAAGTAACGTGAGCTTATATTCTCTGATGGAGTTTGAGGAAAAGTGCTCAGAAATTTTGCTTCTTTGCCCTCTTGGATGATGGATTGCTTCAGTTTTATGAAATGCTGGAGCTAAATCCCTTCAACGTTGGGACTACATGAATATTAATTGGTCCCGAATAAGAAGGGTGAGGCCTTGCTTATTGCCAGTCTGGGACAGTCATCATCATTGGTCTTTTCCAGACTCTGTTTTAAAGGACATATTTTTAGTGGGGGAAACTCAGAGAGTTAGGTTTGGGAAGGAGATTTTTTTTTAAAAGCTTTCCACAGTCATCAGCTTTTTTTGTTCCTTAAAAGTTGCATCATGTTAAAGCCCTATAATGACATCAGATTGTCTGAACAGATCCTATTTCATACCCTCTAAAATGGATATAGATTACAAAATTTAGGATAAGCACTTTTTACAGTTCCTAGAACTTTGTCTATTTGTGTGTTTGTAGTGCTTTCATATATATCATCTTCCCTCAAGGTAAATAAAGCAGGTATTGTTTTTCCTTTTTTATAGGCACCATCAGTCGTTAAATAACTTGCAAATGATAAATTACTGTGAGTGAGTGGCAGAATTGGAACTTTAATATGGGTCTCCTGATTCCAGGCCCCCTCTATTTTCTATAGAGGTCCCATGCCATCCATATGGGCCACTCCTTGCTTTCTACCACTCATTCCATTAATGCGTTCAGTCCTGACTGTGACATCTTCTCCATAAACAGGAGGAGAGTGGGGCCTAGACAAAATTGTATTTGTATTATTCACCTAACGCCAAGAAACAACTTTTGCTTCTTGGATGTATTAACTTTGGGCACAAACCATTTGTCCTAGAGGAGTGATTTACCTGTGACTTGAGCAGGGAAGAAGAAAGTATTTCCTAAGGCATGTTAAGAGATGAATTTTTGCCAATTAACAGAATTTCGTCAGTCACACTAAGATAATGAAAAGAAGGGAATACAGATGAGTTTGGCTGTGTAGGGTCAAAACATAAAAACATTAAAAATCACATCGTCCCTGAAAGGGGGTTTCTCAGGGCCACTGAATAGCTCTACACAGTTCCCATGGGACATAATTCTGAAAGGTAAGAAGACTTGCTAAATTAGAGGAAAATAAAATAGAACAACTCCCCCTCAACTTCCAGAAGATTCCAGCCAAGCCTGAGTTCTAACCCTCTTAGATTTGGAATGGGTTCTAAACTTGGCAAAGAAACACTAGCCCATCCCTACTGGAAATCTCTCAAGAGAGTCCGTTCCAGCTTTCCAAAAACTTTCAGTCCAAATATCTTTGGCTCCACATCTGAACCTTTGTAGTATTTGACATCTATTAGAAATTACCAAGTCAACTTCAGAAACCTAAAATCAAGCTGAACTCCAATGGGTGTATGAAGTCAAACTGATAAGATTGCCATATAACCTAAGCAAACATGGATCCTGACTTGAAAACCCTTGCGAAGGTTCACTCACATTTTTGGCAAGGGCTCAGAGATCTTTGGAGATACTAACTAGGAGGAAGAGGAGGGAGATCTCACTTTTCTCTTCTAATGCATTGTTTCCACCACAAGCTACTGTACTCCATGACCTCAGAGGACAGGGCTCCTGAAGGTAGCATAACAATGGCCCCTGTGAAATCAGAGCTCTTTCAAAACAAGGTGATAATTTTTCCTAACCTGAGTTAACCCAGTGGAGCTAGTAACAGAGTAAGAAAATTACTACTTTGACTTTACCGAGAGATTGGCAGCCTTTTAAGTTGGGAAAACCCTGATAAGCGTGCTCACAAAGACGGAAAGGCACTGACAGATCAGATAAGACATTAATTCAATTTGGAACTCTCTAGAGAACAGAGAGGAAGGGCCAATGAGAGGAGTGTGATCCAGCCTAAAAGCTGAGAAGACCTTCCAAGTGGCTGATGGACTTTTTGGTTTGGTTGGTTGGCTGCTTGTTTCCTTAAAGGATGCTATCATGTTGAAAAGATGACGATTTATTCTATCTCCTGTAAGCTTTGGGGGCATGGCAACCTTGCAATTTGTTTGTGAATGTCTAAGGCTCATGGTCATGCTGTCTAAGAAGTAATATATGCTAAATCCATTTGAGGCAGCAGGAAATAACAGGAAAAATCATAGGCTGGCCCAAACATTCTGCCACTTAAACAGCAGTGTGACCTTGAGGTAAATCACTTAATTATTCTGCACTTCAGTTTCTTCAGCAGTAAATGGCCATTACAATATCTTTTTCAGGGTGTCATCATGCAAGTTGAATGAAGGAATGTATATTCAATCAGCATTATATCTACCGTAGAATATATTCTAGGAAAGATATTTAAATCTATAAGGAAATGCAAAAATTCATCTGTCCTTCTACTCATTCATCCCTTCCACATGCTTATATTATTTTTAGGATAAGAAAACGTAAGCTTCTCTCTGGAATATTGTTTCATGATATGATAAGTACTGGATTCCTAGCATATAGTGCCTTCCACCTCCAAATCAAAGCAAAGGAGATAAGACAGAATATATATTTATTATCATTCTTCCCTCTTCCTTTCCCTTCTACCTATTTCATTAGTCACCCTGCCTGCTTTCCTTCAATTCGTTGTGACTATTTTTTCTTCACTGTAGGACAAAGTAGCCAGCAAGTTTTACCATGTTTAGAATAAATGATTTGAGTGTTTGATACAACAAATGGATAAGGTCTAAATGGTAGTTTTGGGCTGATTTTGTATGATCCACTGAAACTCTGATATTCACTATGCAGCATGCAAGACTTTCATAAAAATTACAGAGAATTCCCTCCCTTTCAACCCCTATGTTCCCCACACTATGAAAAGTCTCTGGCATCTCCTTTCAGTCTCGCTGTCCATGGAATAACATGTTTGCTTTTGTTTTATTATATTTGTGTTTTATAGGTACCATGGCAGCCAACTGAGGGATCAGGATTATAACAATTTGAAACTACTCAGTCTGTGTTTTAAAACAGTAGCAAGAAGAAGTATTCCTCATCATCCCACTATGTATATTGTTGTTGTTCTTAACATACATTGCAAAATGCAGTTAATGACAGTGTTCATGTCAGAACATCCATGGCAGTCTCAGGAAAAGTGGAGTTTTTGTTTCATTATCGTGGGGTTCAGTCTTTGGAAGACAGCTTCAGGTGTGGTACCCGGGAGGGTGGAAGGCAGGACAGAGGATTGATTTTGGGGGTTTTTGGCTTTTGGAGTCTGATGGCCGCTTTCCCAGCCTGGCTCTGCTATGTGCTAGTTGTGTGACACTGGGCAAGCCACCTAACTTGAGTGAATTCTGTCACCTGTAAAAATGGGATAGTAACAGCTACTTCTCAGGGCTGTCCTGAAGATTAAATGAGATTCTGGTATGAGAAGTGTTTGGTAAAGAGCGTAACATGCTGTTAAACAACTGGTAGCTGTTAGTTGAGGTTGAGAAAGACGAGTACGGATGACAAGTACTGGGCCTGGCTTTCAGGCTGGACCGTCTCTGTGGCTTGCGCTGTGACATCAGTGATCTGCCCCTGATTTCTCTGCTTTTACCGTGTTACCCTGTGGAGACTGATACATTTGAGCCATTGGCTTCCTGCTACTGTAGCTGTCAGAGGTTTTGTTTTTTTTTTTCAATCCCTTCAGACAATATTTATTATCTGCTGTGTACCTGACATGCTTCTATGCACTGGGGATGCACTGAATAACGTCCTGAAGGTTGCTATTCTCGTGGAACTTACATTCTAATAGAAGGAAACACAATGTACAATAAATAAATAATATGCTAGGTAATGATAGATGGTATAAGGGAAAATAAAGCAGAGTTTAGAGGGTTGCAATTTTATACATATAAAGGTCAGGGAGTCAGAGTTTTTAAAGTGAAGGGCCGAGTAGCTCATTCATCTGTGCATAAGAGGAAGTCTGAGCCTGCCTCTAGGTGACATCCTTTTCAATAAGCTGATCTTCAAGTAATGAATCACCCTCCCTCCCTTCCTTATCTTACATTTTCCCTTCCACCCTGAATACCTTCGTCCTTCCTTGTCTCCCTTATTCCCATTCAGTCATATTCTACAGTAAGTACTGATTTGAGTGCTAATTATGATCCAGAGATTTGTTGAGACTTTATATTAACAGCAGTAAACTATATGCTGTCCCTGCTGTCACAGAGCTGATATTCTGAGGGTGGGGTGGTGGTCAGGGAGGGACAGGAAGTAATGACAAGTAGAACCACATAAACATTATGCACATTTCATGGCAATAAGTACTAGGGTGAAATATGACACTGGATAATAGGATAGAGGCTGGTGGGGGGTTAGGCTAGGGAAGATGCTTCTGATAAAAGAGCATTTGTGCAGAGATCCAAGAGGGAGGTGAAGGAGAAAGGCACCTGATCTGGGGGAAGAGCATTCAGCAGAGGGAACAGCCAGTGTAAAAGCATACTGAGGGCACAGTGAGGAAGCCAAGGACTTTGGGGCTTACTCTGTGTAAAGCCATCGGAGGATTTTGAGTGGATGAGGGTCATTATAAAACGACACTTTTTAGAATGATCTTCTGGAATCCAATTGGCACCTGGCAGTAAATACCAAGTTAGACAAGAACTATCATGGAAAGGGAGGATTAGGGCTCAGAAAACAGTGTTTTCTCATAATGGAAACGTCTGCGTTTTTATTGAATGGTAATGTTTAGTTAAAAAAAAGTGAAGTGCTAAAGATTCTATCTAAAGATGCAACCTCTAGCTTTTCCCTCATTTTTCCTCTTCCCTTTTCTGTTCTCATTGGCTTATGAATAATTATTCTTTCTGCCATGTAATTCAGTTGAATTATGAAGCTTTATTTATTCAATGATCCATATAAGAAAAACAAGCCAAGTACATTGCATGCAATACACAGACTCCTTTAAGACTCACTTATCATCCCATTTTGTAGATAGTAAGACTGAGTCTTGAAGTAATTTCTCAGTGTCATATACTTAGCAATTTCTGAAGACAAGATTTTACCTAGGTCCATCTGATTCAGTCCATGCTTTTCACTGCCACACAATATTGCTTCCCAGCCACTCACTCACTTAATCCACACAAATAGTTATTAAATGGGAAATTATTAACTGCACCAGGTATTGTGTTAGGGCATGATGTGGAATGCACGTTTAGTTGTATACGTCAAATCAATTGTATTCCTTCAAAATGAGCTTAATTGTATGTCCACCAAAATTTTAAACTAGTAAAATGAAGTCTTTTCTTATAATGGGAAACTGTGCCTCTTTTTGTAATCATTAAGACTTGGGGTACAACATTAAAAAGATGGTCTGAAGTCCTCCAAAAATATTTTAGGTCCCATTTTTCTCTAAATGGAGACTGGTCTACCTTCAATTATTTCATGCTAAGCACCCGTGTTTTACTTACTTTGAAACCACACACTGATTCTCTTACCGCATGGGTGCATCTATAGTGTATCCATCTAGGATCTCCCTGCAATTTATACTTTTTTCATTTCATTAACATTGGGAGGTTTTTGATCATTCTTTTTCCCCATGTTACAGAAGGAGAAAAGGAGTCTGAGCGAGTTTAGTGACTCATCCAAGATCCTAAAGGTATTTGACTAGAACTTGAGTGTATTAACCAGGGTTCTCCAGGGAAACATGAACCAGTTTCTATATATGTGATTGTAACTGGCTCCTGCAATTATGGAGGCTGACAAGTCCCAAGGCCTGCAGTCAGCAGGCTGGAGACCCAGGAGAGCCAATGGTGTAGTTCCAGGCTGAATGCTTTCAGGCTAGAGATCGACGAAGAGCCAGTATTTCAGTTGAGTCAAAGGCAAGAATGAAATGATAGCTCAGCTCACTAGTTGGGGAGAAGTTCCCTCTTACTCATGAAGGGTTCGCTTTTTTGCGGTGTGGAGGCCCTCAACTGACTCGATGAGGCCCACCCACATGAGTAGGGTAATCTGATTTATGCAGTCTACCAATTTAAATGTTGATCTCTTCCAAAAACACCCCCAAAGACACATCCAGAATAATATTTGACCAGTTATCTGGGTACCCGTGGCCCAGTCAGGTTGGTACATAAAAACTAGCCATTGCAATGAGTCTCTAGCTCCTTCCTTGTACCATGTGTATCTGACTATGCTCCCTCCTAACACTCCCCCCAGCACACACACACAAGAGGCAGCAATTTAAATTTCCTAGTCACAGGAAAACAAGAGCAAGCCTAAGAGAGATCAAAATAAATAAGCAAACATTTTTTCTGCAAGAATATTCTCCTGAATGAGAAAGGAGTTTACAAGCTGCATGGAATCTAAACATAAGATTTTTATCAAAATTATTTGAGGTTGATATTCACCTGAATATGCTGTCATAAGACACAGACACATAACCACACATAAGATCTAGACACGGGCATTTAAAAAAACTGGAAATGAAAAGCACAACGGAGATTGCTTGTGCATTTTAATAAGTCCCTAATGTGAATCAGTACCTAGTAAGTTCCTGATTCATTGCATACCGTGAAGCGACCCAGAGGCCTTTCAGCACTCCGAGGCATCCAGCTTGCCTGCCTTGGTCTGACTCAGAAAACCGCAGCTCACCGCCTTGCCCAACCCACTCACCAAGAAGGCTGCGTGTGAGCGCACATTCTGCCAGCTTGGACCTCATTGGGAAGGCCTTGGGACAATGAAGGGCTAATGCATCTGGACTTCTGACGCTGTCAGATATTCTGCTACTAGTTTTCTTTCCATTTCTCTACTTCCTGAAGGAGGAGAGAAGTGCAGGAGAAGGAATGTTTGGTAGGAACTTCTCCATGTACAAAGACAGTCTTCTTTGAATAAAGGTCCCACATGGAGGATCCACATTGCTTTGGTAACTGGTTAACGCTTTATTAACTTGCCCACAGAAACTTGCAGAGGTGGAATGGGAGGAGGGAGTAGCAATGCTTAGGGTGCAAGATGAATGTAAGAGGGGAAACGAAAATGAAGCAAAAATCGGTGCATATATGTGAAACAGGGACAGGAAGAGAGTTGAATGCTCAGGACTGATAGGCGTCAGTGTTCTGAGCAGCTGCTTGTAACAGCATACTGAGCCCAAAGTCCCATCGAGGCATCTGTGCCTTTCTTTCTTGAGGTCTGTTCAATCCTAAAATGCTCCGGGGTTTGGGAATCCTTTATCTCCTCTTGTTGTCCTCTTGGTTAAGAACGTGGTGACACCGAGATATTGGAACCCGAGTAAAAAATAAAAGCCTTCCTTTGTGGCTGTAGAAAGTTTTTTTTTTTTTTGGTTAAAGATACTTTTCTTTGACTATAAGGCGGAAGAATGGAAATGGCATTAGAAAATGGGAGGTAAACCTGAGCTGGACTCCTGATTAGAAGTTGGATGTCTAGAGATAACTCTGCCTGGGACTGAGAGTGTGCATGTATGTAGATTGGGCTAACAATATGCAAATAAGCACCAGCTAAAATGAATTGAATTTTTATCAGTCTATTCATCCAGTGAGACTGGGAAACCTGCTATAAACGGGCTGGGCAGTTCTGGGACAGCAGAAAACTCTGAAGGGCCATAAGTCCCCACTATAATACTTTGTCCAATTGGAAAACCTCTCTTCTAATACTATTCCCCATATAGATTTTTCTTGGTAGGAAGCACATTTTATGGCACAAGATTTACTTATATATTATGTCATTGCTGCAAAATAAACTTTGCCCTTGGGAAGAGTTTTATTCTCTTCCTTTTTGGGCAAACTGAGCATTTTTTAAGTACTGGGATGATACTTCTGCTGTATAAAGGTCAAATTTCTGATCCTCTGAAAGAATAGTTTACCAGAATAAACTTGGGTGTGTGTGCGTATGGTGTGTGTGTGTGTTACATAGAAAGATCCACTTGGAATAAAATTTACTAAGGAAGCACAGAGAAGCAGTTCTAGTTAGAGTTGCCAGAAGAAGGGATGAACTAACTGTAGTGTGAGCTATTTAAAAAGAACTCGATTCAGAAAACCATCTGTACAAACTTACTTGAGTGATGAAAGGAAGACAGGCAGCAAACACATGATATGTGTGTGTGAAGGGAGGGTTACTTTTATCCCACCTTTCAGGGAAGAAGGCTGGGCATCTGATCGTACTCTGCGTGTGTATCTATTGGTAGTATTGAAAAAAACAAGACTTAAGCCGCATTGAAAGAAAACTTTTTTCCAAGACTTGGAGTTCCCCATTTTAGAAGATCTGGGTCTAGAGTAAAGCTCTGTGTCTTCCCTGGTTTTTATCCCAGGACTTGTATCATTCATTCCTTTAACTATTGCAAACTAGAAGTCTTGCTGGCAGATCATTTTATGGTTTATCTCTGGTGATGGGTCTATTCATCTCCAACCCTACCAGTGGTATTATTTTAAATTTGTGTTTTGTCCCCTTCCAGAGGAGTTGCTTCTAAATGGCATAATAATAATAATAACAACAACGACATCACCAGCCGTACCATCTGCTGCCATTTATTGAGGCTTTAATTGTGTGCCAGGCATAGCAAAAGTGGATTTAGGATATGGTGATTAGAAACTCAGACTCTGTTTTCAAACTGCTGGATTCAAATCCTGACTCCATAATTTACTCTTTATGGACCCATGGGCACTTTATCTCACCCTAGTCTCTTCATCTATGTAAAGGATATAATAATATTATTTCCTAGTCTTTTGAGGATGGAATGAAATGATGCAGAGAAACAGCTTTGCACTGTGCCCGACAAATGGTGAGCACTTAATACATATTAGCTGTTATTACTAGTTTCCATTATTCCAGTGTTTTATTTAACCCTCACAACAACACTGAAGGATAGATGTCATTATGTCCATTTCACAGATTAGAACCCGAGACTTAGAGATGTTGAGTAATTTATCTGAGTTAGTGTGTCTTGTAAATACTGGAATTAGGGTTTGAATTTGCATCCACCATTAAGGTGGCTTTTTGCCACTAAGGTAGACTACCCTGTAGCCTGTTCTTCTGTGATCTGACTTTAGAAGGCAGCACACATCTCCTGGCAAGTATGACAAGAAGAGTATTATTTACTTCCTCATATTAGTTACTAAAATGCCAAGCAATTTCATACATTATTTCTAATTATTTCACAACAGTTATATGAAGTTGACATTCTTTTTCCATTTGTAAATACACGGATAAATAAAACTTGGAAAATTATAAAGTGCTCTGTAAATTGTAGGTTCCTCAAGAATATTATCAAGCTCCTGCCTCAGGGCCTTTGCACTTCCTGCCTGGAATGGTTTTCCTCCAGATATTCACATGGCTCAGACCCTAAACTCTTCCAATTAGTGAGGTCTTCCTTGACTGCCCTATTTAAATTATGAACATCATCCCATCCCTACCTTTGTTCTTTTTTTAAAAATAATTTATTTTGGTATCATTAATCTACATTTACATGTGCAATATTATGGTTATTAAACTACCCCTTCATCAGGTACCCCCCACCAACCCCATTACAGTCATTGTCCATCAGCGTAGTGAGATGCTATAGAATCATTATTTGTCTTCTCTGAGTTGTACAGCCCTCCCCGTGCCCCCAAACATTACATCTGCTAATCGTAATGCCCCCTTTTCCCCCTTGTCCCTCCCTTCCCACCCATCTTCCCCAGTCCCTTTCCCTTTGGTAACTATTACCTACCTTTGTTATTAAACCCTTTTGTTTTGCTCCTTTTTTTTTTTTGGTATCACTTAGCCTCAAATGACATTCTATACATTATACTTAAGTGTTTGTTTATGAATGGCGTATCTCTCCCCACTAGAAGGTTAGTTCCACAAAGGATGTTTGTCTCTTGTGTTCACTGCTGCCATTATATAGGAGAGGGCTGGACAAATAGAAGGCACATGAAATCCATTTCTTTAGTTAATGAATAAATGGATGTTACCTCACATTTTCTAGTGGTTGCAAATTCTAGGACCTGCATTTTCTAATTGCTGTAACCAGCACTTTTTCCTGACACGTGACTCTTTGGATATTAAGTTATTTGATCCTAGACTCTTCATGCAGTCTGCTTATAATCAGCCTCACCATAATTGTTTTTTTTTTAACTTGCAAAAGAGTGTCATCGAGGGCCTAAGGAGCACGTATCAGCTAAGCATTGTAAGCAGACCATTAAATATCTCTAATCCGCACAAATCTGGGTGCCTTCTGTTCTGTTTCCACACAGTCCCCCATTCAAATAAACACCAGTCCCAAACTGACATTCATTGGAAAGATGTTTTTATCTTTTTACTGATACCTATCAAAAATTGGTATATTTTTATTCCACTTACTACACATGCCAGGATTTTCTAAAACACTCCATTCCTGCCTAATGCAGATACTCTCTTGCCCACCAACCAGAATCCCTCCCACATTTTCCAAGGAAGAAAAAGATTCTCCCTAAAGCTCTCCTTTTTCTTTCCCTCTGCCTCCCTCTGGCATTCCAGATGGAGTCTGTCCTTTTTTACGAGTGACTTTTCTCTTCCCACTGGGAAATAGCCAGCAAGTCTGGGCTCCTCTTAATTATCCCCTCATCCATTACCCCTGATTCCCCACAACGAAGGGTCAGACATATGGGACACCCAGACTTCTTCTGCAAAGGGAGGAACTGTGATAGTTCCTTGAAGTCGCTTATTTCTTCTGACATACACATGGCCAATTAGATCTCCCTGAGCACGTCCTCCCCCTTCATTTGGGAGAATTTTGTTGCACGTCACCACAACTTGTGTCCAGCAGCTTGGCGATAACCTTGGCAATGACCCGAATGCTTTGCGGACATACTCCCGAAAAGACAGGGAGGACAGGGAGGAAGAAGGGTCGATAGTAGGAAGATGGAGAGAACATCATATGTTTGTTTTATAACAGTCCCTATCCTAGAAACTTAAAATGGTTTATGTGAGCTCAGACTAACCTAAACATTTTAACCTGTCAATCATAGCATGTTTGTTGACATAAGATGGACAGATAGTAAGATAATTATTAGAGGGAAAAGTTCTGCTCCCATCTCTGTTATCTTGGCATTAATTTCAGGGTTTTGTTTTCCAATCTGGCTAAAGAACACTGAGAAAATAAATGTGCTCTGATCATTTTAGCTCTTTAAAGGGTGTAGATGTGCTTATTAATATTCTCTAATTTGTTTATGGCAGGGAATTATGACTCCTCTTGCTTATTTCCTTAAACAGCTTTTTTCCCTATCCCATCTCATTGTTTGGTTCTTACGTCTATATTTTTTACTTAGCTGTCCCTATCTCTGAAGTTGTCTTTGTGTAGCTTGCTTTTTTGAAAAAAAAAAAAAAGGAGGGGACTGCAATTAGTAAGGAAAGTCAGAGGCACAAACTCTGAATGTGTTTTGATTCCAGGGATCTGGGATGGAGTGGGGTCCCCTTCTCATGAAGTTCCCTGGTTACATATGTCAGGCCAGGGGTATGGTGTTGGTGTTCCAGTGGAAGATTCCAGAAATCCCTTCTCTGGCTTGCCCAAAGGAGGACCATGCCTGCCCATTTCTATCCTCACTGGTAGAGATCTGGGGGCCTTCTTGCATACTTTTCCTGATGGTTCCCTCTCTGATCACTTTTGTTCAGGCTGTAGTTGGGGCACTTAGGTCTTTAGCCTCTAAGGTTCTATGTTCTACAGAGCCAAAAGAAAATGTCACTTTAAGGAGGAAGGGAAAGAGGGATGATGCTAGCCCCTTTTGAGATAATCCATCATTAAGCCAAACTGTGACCAAGTCATCACATGGGAGTTGGCAACCCTCAGTAAAGGATGCAAGTGAGGGGTGATGAAAACTCAACTGTGAATGAGAACTGATGGGTCCTAATTCCAGATCTTCCTTCCTCTGACCATGTGACCTTGAAAAATCCTTTCATTTTACTGTACACTGACACAGGTAGACGACAGGAGCTGATGATTTGATTTATAACTCACTCCATGAAATGTGAATTTTTGATCTTTTCCTTTGTTTTATTCTGGAGGGCATAGTTTCCTGGGCGAATGCTGCCCATGCAATGGGGAGATAGTTGAATATAATGATGGCTTCAGGTTTTATTCTAGTAGATTTACTTTTACTGAAGTCTTAAGAATGTGACCTAATGTAATACCATCCTGTATAGAACTCTTCAAGGAGGCGCTCTAGCCTGCGAGTTAAGAGAAAGCATCTGGGACCCAGTCTGGAATCTGTCACTATTAGACACGTGACTGAAGAGCCAGCACTTTAATCTCTGTGTTCATCTGTTTTCTCATGCATATATCTCATAAAAATATTTTGGAGAATAAGTTAGGAATATAAGGCACTTACATCAGAGCCTTGTTTGTAAGAGGCATTCATTAGTATTAGTTATATTCTGACTTCTGAAAGTCTTAATGAAGACTAATAAAAGGCCAAAAGAAGGATGCAGAGGGGAATGTACATACATTTTCGATTTACTCAGTGTATAATGAGTACTTTGCATGCGTCATACGACTCCTGCGTGCCGTCAGAGTTGCAGAAAAGAGCACTACATGGCTTTCAGTTTCAAGGAACCATGCAGGGAGAGAATAGCAGGCAAAGAGCTACAGCAACTTAGTGATAAAGGTGATGTCCTAGATATACCCAAACCCAGCATGCTAGAGCATAAGTGGTATATGATGAGCTACGTCGGCCACAAAAACCAAATTTAACACCAGCCACAGGCAGGGCATTTTAAGGTCTGATCTGTTAGATGTAAGGTTGGTGTTATCAGGAATTTTCTGCGGGGCTTGGGGAAAATAGGTAATGTAGTGACCTAGCATGAACCACTGAGATTCTACCACTTATTCACTCTTAACTATTCCCCTAGGGCAGGGGTTCTTAAATACCTGTGCATGCTGAGACACCGTATTGTAGTTTTAGAAAAAAAACAGCACAGGCTTTATTTTCAAGCTTGAAGATTCTCACCCAGTAGGTCTTCGGGTCAGACCCAGACATCTGTACTTTGAAAATGCTCTGTGGGTAATTGTGTATCTTTGGAGAAGGACAGGTCTTCCAAGGGAAAAGCTTTCTGAAATATGGGAACATTTACTAGGCATGTGATTCACATTTACCATGACTGTGTATATCCACATCTCTACTAATAACTCCTTCTAAAGGAGCAGCCCCTAGACAGACCATATTTATTATATCCTATCTAGTATCCCTGGCAGAGTTACATGATGAACAGTTGAGAGCAGCCATGGCCAGTAAAATCTCAGTTTACCAATTTCCTAATTCACGATGTAATGGGTTTGTAATGTATCAGCATGGCTAGGTTGGACTTCATTTCCCAGAATTCCCTTCCTTGTAGGGTAGCCAGATTAAGCAAATAAATGCAAGGCACTCAGTTAAATTCGAATTTTATGTAAACATCGGATACTCTTTTAGCCAAAGTATGTCACACACAATATTTGAGGCATACTAAAAAATTGTTGTTTATCTGAAATTTGAATTTAATTGGGTGTTCTGTGTTTTATCTGGAAACCCTACTTTCTTGTATATCTCTGGTTAGCGTGGACCTCAAAGGGAGATTCTTAGAGGATTTGGAGACAGGAAGGAAGCTGCAGCCGTTTCATAGTTCAGTATTTTGTCGCTAATCTGCGAACTTGTCTCATTGGTGTGAAGCAGCAGAGGGACCCAAAATTGCTCTATCTTCCCCTGAATCCTCCTTCAGCCTCCCTGACTCCTAGACCAGGCTTGGGTGTTTAGCTTTGGAGTGAAGGGCCCTGACTCCTACAGGGTAACCTCAGCACCAATGTCAGAGGCAACAAGTACTGATACGGGTGGCCAACCATCCTGGTGAGGTTCCAGTTCATGCCTGTGAGTTCTCACCTGACCTTGATCTGTCCCATTTTAGGCCATTGTTCTGCCCCAGTTGCCCACCCATCTTGAAACTCCAGCATCAGATCCACAGGCAACAGTCTTACAGACTCACTTACTTAACCAGCAGTGACAGTTGTGTAAAGCCAGTCCCCTGTGGCAAATCAACCATTCTTATCAGGACTCAGAGAGAAGTCCAGGTCAAGGATTTTGTTAAGGGTCTCTGGCCACTGCCTACTTCTGTCCTACATAACCAGCCTCACTGTCCAAAAATGAATCTTTTTCTTTATCAATCACCATCCTAAAATGCCTACTGTTACCCTGAGGTATCATGTGTCTCTGAAATTTGTGTTAGAGAAAAGGGAGCAACCATAGACTCAGCCCATTGGGGTTCTACCTTCTGTTGTGGAATCGTGTACATTTGCAAGCCCACTTGGCCAGAGTCTGTCTTCTCTTGTAATTTCCTCTGGATAAATGAGTAGGTGATTTTCTTTTTTACCTATTTTATTCCCAAAGGAATACAAATCATAAAGGAATAAAAAATAAGTATCTGATTTACTTATTTATTCATAAAGGAACCATAAAGATAGAAAATTAGAAACTGAGAAACAAATATGCAGGTTTCCATTTTTCTTGTGTACTCATAGAGGTTGACGGCTAGTCTTCAAGGTAATTTCTTTATTTAACACAGCAACGTGTGGTCCCTGTACCCTTTCAGGTCATCTCACCCAGGTGGGGTGCTGAATCCTGAAACCTGCACGTTTTGAGTATATGCCTAATGACATTTTTGGGTTTGGGTACAAAGTATATGAGTGGTATTGAGAGAAATCAGTACTTTAACACTAGAGGCATAGATCCAACATATTAAAAGAAGGCTCAGATTTTAAACACGTGTACTCTGTGGCTATTAAGCTCTCTGCAAGATAGTCACTGATACGCTACTTCAGATGCATACATTGCCCATCCTTTCCTTCAGTCTAAAGTGGTGATACCAGTTAACCTTTAACCCTTTACTCTCCTCAAGTTGCTGACTTACATTTGCGATAGTCTTATTTCACATAGTATTTTAAGTGTCTCCTAAAGTCTGGGCCAAGTCCACATAATAACTCCAGGAAAAGAAGATATACAGAGGGAGGAGAGTGAAACCCACAAAACCACCTTAAATTCCAAAGAAATCAGAAAGTATCCCTTTTCCATACGAATAGCTGTAAACCTGAGGAGCTGCAATTACCCTGCAGATCTGTACGTCATTTGCTGGACCACAATATTTTTCTTCCTTACTGAACCTTCTTTTTTAAAGACAGATTTTTCTGTTGATGAAGACATGAGTTATTCATCCAAAATCTTTCCAAAAAAACACTTGATTTTCAGGAATTAGGGAAAATCCTAGGTGATTCTACCATATCATGCAATTTTTTTTTTTGGTCTTTATCTCTCTCCTCATAAAGATGGTGTCAGCTTAAATTTAACTTGACCAAAATCGGGAAACCCATGCAAGCCTTAGTGGGAGCAGGTAATAGCTCTTATGTTGCAAGAAAGCCAACCTGAGAAACAAGTTTGCACCTTTTCAGCTTTTCTTGTTCAGATATCTGGTTGTTAGTTTGACCTCACTTGAGCATTCTTTTTAGTTCTGTTTTCAGAACCTCAGCCTTGGATTTGGAGAGAATCCTTAGTTTAAATTCCGAGTCAGGGAGCACTAATACATCTTCTTGGCAAAAGTGGATCTCTCAATCTTACATGTTACCATTTACATATTTTAATTACTGAGGGTTTTTTAAAAAAAGCCAGTGTGGGCAATTAAAAGCATTATACTCCCTTTAATTTGTTTATGCAGGGAGGAAACATGAAAGTACTTCTGAAAGATGAATCCTATTGTTTTAATTAGACAACATTGTGCAGCTTGTCAGAGTTGCATTTTTCTCCGTGTGACTGGCTGTCAAGAGAACAGACAGAAGAAGCGAAACAAAATCACACTCTGAGGCTGATAGCAGTAAATTATGAGTAAAGAAAAAGTAATAAACTAATAGAAACTACCTTTGAAGTCTAGCAAGGAGATGATTGCAAGTCTCACCTGAATTGGTTTGTTTGGGTTTAGCATTCACACATTTTTGTAGTTTCACTTTGACACTCGGCAGCATCTGTAGTCAAAGCCTTTATGCAATAAGGCATTGAGACAATGAAAGTGAGAAGAGGTCTGATAAACCAGAACTTGATCTCAGTCTTTGTGGAAAGGAAGCAAGGGAAACCAATAGGAGTGGGGGTGAAGCCGGAGAGAGAGCAGGGGAGAAAGACCAGACTCCCTGTCAGCCCTCCACTTTGTGTCTGTCGGCTGCCAGCAGACAGGCGGAGGGCATCCTTCACTACCCACAGGCATGCTTACCCCCTTCTCTTCTTACCAATGTGAGTAATGATGAATGTCGGTGTGGAAGTGCCTGGTCCCATCACTGCCCAAGTTATCATTGAATAAAGTTGTCTGCAAGTTTAGTCTTGAATCTGGCTTGCTTTGTCTATGTCATCAAAGCCAGTCTGGGTCAACTTTGACTCCAGGGGGAGCTCTTTGGGCCCAAGAGCTCATCAAAGAGGAATGCCTGACGTGATGCCAAATGAGCTTCTTGGCCTCATTCTTCCAGTGAAAATTGACTATGTGATTTCTCATAGAAAGAATCTAGTGTACTAAAGGTTTTCATACACGGCACCAAATTCAACAGATGACATATTTGTTTTTTAATAAATGTATCAATATGATCTCAACCCATTGTCCATGAAACGGTGACTCACCTTTCCAGGTGTTAGGAGTTAAATGGAAGCTTGGGCTTCTCAGAGCAGTATTAACAGGACGTTTGGGCAAGGGTCATAAGTGTACCAGAGCTGCATCCTAAACCATAGCCACCAACTCTGTCTCATAGAATGTGATCTCAGGACTAGTTTCCATCTTAAGTAAGCTCAAATGTGAATCCCTTTGCAGCAGAAAGCATCATGGGAAGGAAAAGAGAACATAGATGGGCCAGTCTCAGGGGGCAGGTAGCACTTCTGATCATCTGTGAGAAAGAGGAACGCCCTCAGAGAATTACATAAATTGTGGGGCCACTTCCCTAAAGGTGGCGAGATGGCTAGACATTCAGGCTCTGTCCCTAGGAATCTGAGTCACAGTAAATTCCCTTCCTGGAGGGAGAATAGGGAGAGAGTAAGATCTTGACAGTATCATTCCCTGGAAGTCTACCCAACATGGTTCCTCAGAGAGTTTTCTGGATGTTCTATCTGACCAACTGTCTTGTCTATTTAGGCAGTATACGTCCATCACATATGAATATGACGAGTCCTGTGGAAAATATTTAAAAATGTAAATGATGCTGCAGGGTGTTGATAATTTATCACAAGGCACAAGACATGAAGATGAGAAATGAATAGTCACATTTGTTACATTTCTTATAAGCTGTATTTTGATTCTGGAAGATCTGTCTTAATTTTTCTTATTCTCTCCAATTCCGTAACAACCACCCTGTGTTCGCTAAGGTTTTCCACATTACAGCTGAGCCTCATGCTTCTCAATAGTGGGCAATTTTGCTCCCCATGGGACATTTGAAGACTTTTGAAGATGCCTGTGACATTTTTTAGCCATCCCAACTGTGCATATATGTGTGTGTGGGGGTGTCGCCACTGGCATCTAGGGAGTCAAGGACAGGAATGCTGCTCAGACCAGCGTCCACAACAAATAATTATTTGGCCCCAAATGTCAGCAGTACTGAGGTTAAATAGACTCTGATTTTTAGCCTGTTAAATAATCTCTATCCTGTAGCACCTCTTTGAACCAATATCCTTCATAGGTATATCTCTGGATATTCTTTTTATTCACAGCTCCATGTATTTGCTTGGGCATAATGTACATAAACAGACATGGATGTGTAAATATACATAGATACATAAAAATATGCATGTATATATATGTACATATATTTGACCTTGATTTACTTAAGTCAGTTCTGTGAGATGGATTTATTTTTCTTTCCAGAAACATATGCCAAACTTTTTTTTAAAATAATTTATTTTGGTATCATTAATCTACAATTACATGTGCAACATTATGGTTATTAAACTACCCCCTTTATCAGGTCCCCCCCACCAACCCCATTACAGTCACTGTCCATCAGTGTAGTGAGATGCTATAGAGTCACTACTTGTCTTCTCTGAGTTGTACAGCCCTCCCCATGCCCCCCAACATTACATCTGCTAATCGTAATGTCCCTTTTTCCCCCTTATCCCTCCCTTCCCACCCATCTTCCCCAGTCCCTTTCCCTTTGGTAACTATTAGTCCGTTCTTGGGTTCTGTGAGTCTGCTGCTGTTTTGTTCCTTCAGTTTTTTTCTTTGTTCTTATACTCCACATATGAATGAAATCATTTGATACTTGTCTTTTTCGGCTTGGCTTATTTCAGTGAGCATAATACCCTCTAGCTCCATCCATGTTGTTGCAAATGGTAGGATTTGTTTTCTTCTTATGGCTGAATAGTATTCCATTGTGTAAAACATATGCCAAATTTAAACTAGACGAAAGAGGAGCAGGGACAAACCAGTTATTTCAAGGACAAACTTGAGCATTAATGGGATGATGACCCCCTTCATTCTTTTTCTAGTCACAAGGCACATCTTCTTTAGATTGTCATCTAGAATTTATGAAACCCTATTTTTGTTGTTTTAATTTAACATATTCCGTCCATAATCTGAAAAATAACATTATTCATTGTCTGACAGATTAAACTTAATGTTTGTCCTGTCCCCCTCACCCTCCAGTGAACGGTTAACACAGACAGACTTGCCCACGGCCATAAAATAAGTCCTCACAGGCCAAGATTTCCATTTCTGCTTTCAGGAATTACATCAGCAGTCCTATGCACTACAAATAGGCATGGAATCTCCAGTTGTTTTTTTTTTGACACTTTTATTTGTCTAACTTCTTTTTCTTTTCTTATGCTTTATCTAAATTATTTATTCCTGAATAATTATTTTATTATTTTTATAAATGGAACTCATATTCATTATACAAATTCCAAACCAAAAGAGAAGTCAATACATGTAAAGACTGACTCCCTCAAATCCAGCATTACTATTTACAAACGTTCTTGACAGCTTTTTCTACTTACATAGAAGGAGATGAGTGGGTGGATAATATGTACATATAAAGAAAGAAGGAATATTACTGTGTAGGAGGCATCTGGATGAATTAATTGCCTTAAATTTTCCTCCAATTTAATGGAAAACTGAAATAAAGATGAGCAAATTCTAAGGAATAGGTAAATGTTTCAAAAACACCAAGGAGATGAGCTCTTAGCATACTCCTCTAAGGCAGAAGTTTTCGACCTTGACTATGCACTGGGATCAGCTGAGAAGCCTTTAAGAATCTGAAGACTGTACCCAAGAGCAGTGAAATCAGAATCCCAGGGGATGGGACTCAGCTTTCCTGTTGCTTAAAGCTCCAGGGGATTCCCCTGGGCAGCCAAGATTGTGAACCATTGCTCTAAGATGAAGAAAAAATGATTAGGAAACTATCCCAGAGCTAAAATCTGCTCATTTAAAAACATTTTGAACTGAATCAATTGCTGTAGGGCTATGTAATATGAAGAGATGAACATTCTTACCCTTTCTCCCACTGTTCTTGCCGCCTTCCCCAATTTTGTGGTCTATAGTATTTCTACTTGGTCAGGATTTATAACATTTCTTCTGTGTGCTGCCAAAATTCCCTCAGTCAGGGGAGTAACTGGAGAGGTGACCAGGGTGGAGGAGGATATTCCAGGACAAGCAAACAGGTACCTCTAGGCATGGGAGAGGGTATTTGGGGAAAGTAAGGTATAGCAGCACGCAAGGAGAGATCTCAGCCCAAAGAGACTCTGTGTAGCTTCTTACTCCATTATCAATAAATTAATTATGTTTACTTTGGAAACAGGATAACTGATCATTAGCCACATCTTAGATATCTTTATTTAGTTATTGCTTCTTACTCCATTATCAATAAATTAATTATGTTTACTTTGGAAACAGGATAACTGATCATTAGCCACATCTTAGATATCTTTATTTAGTTATTATCACCCATGCTCTTCTTTTAGATAGGTTATTTTGAACTATTTTTAGGTAACAGACCCACTTAACTCTGAGATGAGAACTATAGGAATTCTCTTGACTGGGAGGTGGGGTAGGGAGAGTGTCAGTTCAGTGTCCTTTTTCCTCACAGTCCATTTTACATGGTTCCCAGACCTCAGGTTAAGAATCAGTGTTTTAAACATTTAGTCTTGCTTATTCTCACTTTTGTTTATTCACTCACCAAACTTTATTAGGGTGAATGGGACCTTCCCAATATAGAAATAGGTTTGTGATTGAGGGGAAAATGTAGGATATATTACTATGGGCTATTTGACAGTGTGTATCTTTTTTTTGTTGTTTGTTTGAATGCTGCTAATTTGTTCTCTTCACAGAATATTAAAACATTCATAAAACATGGTAGGTAGTTCAGGCAGTTAGGGCTGCAACAAGTCAAATAGAATGGCTTCTTTAGAAATACAAACCAGAACAATTTAGCATCCCAAGTAGTTTTATCTAGAAAAGCAAAGATGGGCCACTTGAGGGCAGCCCGTTAGTCTAGGGAATGTTGAGAGCTGTGCAGGTCTTGCCTGGGCATTAGAAGTAAGTCACGTAACTCCCTGTTACCCATGACCCACTATTTCGTGTCTGTAGACAGAGAGGACACAGATCTTTAATTTGTGCCCGAGTCCTGTAAAGCTTCCAAAATTAAGACTAGTAATGCCTCTCTTTCTTTCCTCCATCACTGTCCCTTCTACTCCCACTTTGAATGAACTGGGCAAGACTAGGAATTGGTATATTCAGGCTCCATGGAACTTCTAGACAATTGTCCTGCCTCTCTTTGAGGATTCTCGCACTGTGATATTGCATACTTCCAACCTCGAGGACGATATCTCATCCTCCTCTGTAACTTCAGGACAGGTCAGTCTTTTTGTGAACCGTAACCATGAAAATCATTGTTGGTACCCTTATAGCATTTTGGGCTCCCTGTTCCTTTGTTTCCTTGTCCGGTGATCTTTGTTTTTCCTCTCCATGAACCATTCCCAAGTGTGACCATGTCTTAGATCTCATTATTGTTAAAACTGTCCCCCCTTTAAAGGTCTCAGAATATGAAAAATCCCCTCTCAGAGTCTGACCTCCTTTCCATTCATATTTTCCATCCCATCACTCATGCTAGGCATTCTATTTATCCTTAGAGTAATTAAATCTCAGTTTAATTAACACAACAGAAGCTCATTTCTCATTCACACAAATCCAGTGTGGGTCAGCAGGGCCTCTAAGTGGGATCCAGGCTCTTTCTACCCTGTGACATGGTCATCTCAATACATGGCCTCCAAGGTAAAATCAGGAGTGGTAGAATGAGATGCAGGGGACACAGTGAGTTTTTCATTGTAAATGATGCACTTGATTTCGCTCAGAGTCCATTGAATTAAACTTAGAGCCTGGCCCAGAAGAGCCGTAGTGGAGGTTGAGAAGTGCAGAGCACTGAGGGTATTTGGTGAGCACTGAGTTTCTCTGCTACTCTCATCATCTTTCCAGTCTCTTGAGGTCTTCTCTGAATGTGTCACCTTCATTCTAGGGCCACGTGAGTCCTTTATCAGTTAGAGAATCATTAGGCTAATCATTATTCTCTCTTTCACACACTTCTCTGTTCTTAGCTTATCAACACCACGTCCCACATCTCCAGGCTAACTCCACCACGCACTGTGTCCTCTTCCTTTGTGGTTTGCTAAGTGGGGATAATGTAGAGAAATCATGCTAATCTGATCCAAGGAAGATTCATTCTGTGAAATTTCAAGTAGGTCATAATTGCTTACTTTTCATCTCTTTTTCTATTTACACCTTTTTCATATCTTTAGGTTATATTTCCTCAATTTCAGCATATGGATTAATATGGGGTATTAATAAAAGGCAAACAGTGTGCTCGCTTCAGCAGCACATATACTAAAATTGGAACGATAC
This sequence comes from Smutsia gigantea, assembly GCA_032199065.1. Classification (NCBI taxonomy): domain Eukaryota; kingdom Metazoa; phylum Chordata; class Mammalia; order Pholidota; family Manidae; genus Smutsia; species Smutsia gigantea. Next base: position 428,938 of record JAVSCE010022426.1, read on the forward strand.
AGAGAAGATTAGCATGGCCCCTGTGCAAGGATGACATGCAAATTCGTGAAGCATTCCATATTAAAAATAAATAAATAAATAAATAAATAAATAAAAAATAAAAGGCAAACGGTCTGTGGCTAGTTTGATGGGATCTTTCCCAGCTTTTCTATTCTGAACACTTTCTGTATCTTTGTCCATTTTCTCTTCCTTTGTCCCTACAGGAAATATTTTTCTTTCCTAGCTGAGGCTTATCCTTTGTTCCTTTGATCAAGTTCCATATCTCTACTAAACAGATGGTGCCTTGTTTCATTCACATTCAGACTCTTGCCATTATTTGAACTTTCTCTTGCCATAGACTTCTCTAGCTGTACATGTGCTGAATGTTTTCTTAGTTCTGATTTTTCTTTACTTTTTATTCCAGTATCCTGTTAAGCTATTGTCCCATCTCTCATCTATTTATTAGTGTCAAATTTCATAATAGAGAAGTCTGTGCCTCATATTTTTGCAACATAGTTTTACGTCCAGTTACCAACACCTCCCCTGGTATACTTCCAGGATGCTTTTAGTGGTCTCCTAATCCCCACACCCAACAGTCTTTCACCATTCTCGATGTAATTCGAACTTCAGAATTTAATATTTTTGATTATTCTATAATTCCCTCTTTCCCTAGCTTCTGTCACACTATGGATGAATATCTCTTCTATTTTAGTGATGAATTCTGTTTACAGTTTTTAGATGATATAATTGCATCCATCCTTTCTTCTGTTAAAACAATGCAAATGAGTCTGAACTCTGTTTCTCTCAGATAGAATGGAACGTTACAGCCATTATCCATACTGGACTGTATTTCAAACTCTCTCTTTTACAAAGGATAATATATAAAGTGTCCACTACCTCACTGCCTGAAGCTAAATAGAAATTCCTGCCCTTTCTGGTTTTTATTTCCCTGAAACATGTGGTTTGTAGCTAATTCATAACAGTCTGAGGAAAATCCCACCATTGCATCCTGGATCTTGTGACCTCTGACACACAAGGGAAACTTTGGTTCCATGATGTTTTGATGTATGAAAACCAGATCCAAATAAAATAAAACTGAAGTGAAGAGGTATTATCTCTAGGTTAGCCATCAGGTAATCTAACTGTTTATCAGCTCAAAATTGTTGAAGAGAGGTTTGTCATGGACCCAAGGCCAAGTCTATAGAGTAGAAAGAAAATAGAGAATTGGCTGTTGTACTGAAATGTGATAAACTAATCTGTATAATCCAAGAGGAACAAGTGGAAAAATTGGTCCTTTGTGACACTTGACAGCTCCTAATAAGAATGGTTTGGCAACACATATTTTGAGGATTTTTATTTCTAGACACCTTATCTGAGGTTTTCATTGCTATCAGCAGGATCTTTTGTGAACTTAGGTTTTTCTTCATAATTCAAAATTTTGTTGGAATTTATCCATCTGTGGATTTGTTTCCATTAATATTATTCAAAACAGGTTGAATCTGTTTAGTCTCCATTTTAAGGTGTTTGGCTTTGCATTCCAGAAAATTTTCCTTAATTATGGATTTGATTACTGCTTCTCTTGCTAGTGTTGAAATTGTGCATTTTTTCTATCCTTGGAAATAACTGCGATTCTTATCTTCTACATTTATCATCTGTCCTCTCAGCAGTGTGGTTCTTTGTCCTTTACCTTTTTATTGTGGTTGAGCTTACCTCGTTTGTTTGAAATCACTGACTGAAAATTTTTGCATGACGGACGTTACTGCTTTTAAAACTCTACCATGAAAATTTTAGTGGCCATGAAATCCTTCCCTGTCTCTCCTGTTTTTTGTGCATGTGTGTGTTTGTTTTTGTTTTATTTTGGCTTTCTGCCTTTGTAGTTCATTCTTTTTTTGTCTTTCTATTTCATCCCATCCTTTAATATTAGCCTATTTTAACCTTTGCTTTATAGAAAACAATTCCTGAATACTATTGAGAATTATCTTCTGGTTCCTGGGCTGTCTCTTTTTCGGAAGTATATTCTCCTGAGTTTTCACGAGCTTTTCTTTTCTCTTACTCTAAAGTCCCCTGTCCATAGATCTCATTTGGTGGTTTTCTTTTTCATTCTTTCCTATCATTAAATGAGGAGAATCCACTCCCATTTAGTGTTTGCAAACACACAAAGTGTGGGTAATGCTCGTTGTCTATTCCCCCCGATGGTAAAGAGAGTACTTTCAGCCCAGGACCAGGGCTTAACAAACTTTCACCTGGTACAGCTCTGCTATGCCGAGATAAGAGATTGTCCTCTGCCCGTGTCTCTAGAATGCATGAAAATCTAACATCTTTGAAGTAGGCACCTTTCTATGAATACCAACCTACAGGGCTTTAATTGTGAACATATTTTGTAGGATGCAGTGAATAAGTCAGTCACTGCCCTATGCACCCCAACCCCATTCCAAACTCATTTCCTTGCAAATACAGTCCCAAGTGGATGCAACAGTGTTAAGAGTTTGTGGGGGAGGGGAAAGGTGGACACAGGGATCTTAGTGTTTCAAAAAGCAATATCCCTTGGTGAAATTATGACCGCCTAATTTGAAATTGGTAGCCCTTTTGCCTCTCTTAGTGAGTAGCCAATGTGGCAGAAATACAAAGTATATCTAACCCTTCTTTTTTTTCAGGCAATAATTCTTTTATCGTAGCCACTTTTCCCCACCGGGTTGGCTCCATTCACTTTGTGTTTGATAAAATTTCCTTTTCAATTCAGAAATTTTTGTCTAGCAATTTTGAATTTCTATATTCTTGTGAGTTCACTCCGTTTTTGTGGGTTGGGGTGGAACGTTTTTTTAGATATTTTTACTGGAAAGTTGCTAGTGGTAGTATCAAGCCGGATACATGTCACTTAGAAACTACCAACCTATGTTTTCAACCTAATCATACAGTTCTCTGAAATAACTTATGGTTTCTGCTCTGAGGGCTATTCACTGGAATCATCAGAATTTCTGTTAGATGGACGCTGCAGAGATCATCAAGTCCATTTCCCTAGTTCCTGGGACAAGGTTATCAAAACTTATGTGTATCTCTGTGGAAATCAGGACTCCAAAGCACCTGACTCCCTTCCAGAGGGCTGTTCTGTCTCCCACCTCCCAGTCCTTTCCAGGGCTTGGGTGTAGGCTGGCACCCCATGGTCAGGTGGCGATGAGGTCTTTGCTATCTGGGGCGCCCCCTGCAGATCCTAATGCAGGGAAGGCACCTTCCCACTCCACCCGCAGCAGACCACCACCTCTGTCAATCCCTTGGTCTTCCCAGAGGCCGGGGCTGAGCAGCTTGTAATGAGGGCTGGGCTTCTGTGCGGGATACTCCTGGGAAAGGCCTCAATCCCTTTAGGAGTCAAAGGGGGTTTACCCTCAGGTTACAGGCCTCGTGATCCTAGCCTAACCAGGAGCTGTGAACCAGGCCCTGGAATAACACTCCGATACAAAGATTTCATTTACACTAACAAAGCTTCTATTAGTGCTTTAATAAATACGACTTTTCATTTTCTTCATACCTTAAAGCAGAATTGCAATGATCTATGAAAAGCTAGGTTATGTTAGCAACTGGAGCAGATAATTTTATATCTTTATCTATATCTGTGGTGTGCATGTGTGTGTGTTTGCTTTTTTTTAAACGGCAGGTCCCTTACAGTCCCCTTTAAACCAATCCTGCTTGAAGTGGTGATATTCGTAATGATTGACAAAAGCCTTCCTGCAGACTAGTCAAACAGGGACATTAATTTCCAGGACCAGATATACAACATGATGTATCAACTTTCTGGGGGGAGGATTTTGAGAAATCCCCCACATTCTTCAGGTGAGGTGAGGAATGGCTTGCAGAGATCCATCACCGGGGTGGGAAACATCAGCTCCTTGTAAATCACCGATGAGGCAGCTCATTTGTAGACAAGAGCAACTCATGTGTAACCCATGGAATTGGCCCGATTATGCTCAGGGATCTGCTTCTTGGAAAAAGGAGGATGCCTCTCAGAATGCTTGCCAGACTGGCAGGGGCTTCTGTCATCTTACCGATGAGCCTGCTGGTGAAAGTGGACTCAAGCTCATTCTTCTGTGACATGAGCAAGTAGGGCTGGGTGCTGAATGAACTTGGCTCTGAGTCAGTTCGGCTATATAATAGCTATAATTCTTCCCTTTTTGTTTTTAGAAGCCAGCTCCTTACATTCTCTCTTTTTGCCATCCTTCAATGCCTGTGCTTTGGAGGGCAGCTCCCAATGTCCTCTTGTGTTCTGAATTGATATGATGAGAATTGGTAAAGAAAGCATAATGAAGAAATGTAATAGTACACCTAAATATTAAAATACTGCTTTCTGTATTCCCGGGTCTTTGAAAGGGCTAGGTAGTAAAGGTCTCAAGAAGTTTTATAGAAACAAACCAAATGGAAATGAAAACAATAACAAAAAACATCCACAGCAAATGAACCAACAACATTAAAACAGATAAATACAAAAAATAAAAAACAACTTTCCACCATTTGTATCCACTGGAAAATACTTCTTTTAAAAAACTTCAAGTCATTCCAATAGTTACACTAGTTAAATATATGCAGCATGTTTTATCTTTGCTTTTAAAATAATATTTTTAATTGTGTAATAGACAAATGTACTTATGCGGATGTCTGTGTGTGCGTGTGTGTGTGTGCGTGTGTGTGTGTGTGTGTGTGTGTAGGGATTAACTGTACTCTTAATATCTCTCTGTCCTTTCACCACTTAAATTTTAAGTTCAAGGCCTGAATATTAATTAACCGCATCTTTTTAACTCTTTCATAGTGGTTCATGTAAACGATAAACCAACTGTAAGAGAAACTTAGGGAATGGAGCACATATTGTTGGTTAAATGCCACAACCATCCCCACCTCTCTTTGATTCTTTTCAAGCAAAATTAATTTTATTTTTGTTTTCTGTGAACTGGTTAGGAAAATGACATGTAGTACAATGAATGGCCAATAAGAAGTGACATGAAGTATTGTAAAGAGCTTAAAAGAAGGGTTTTTGTGGCTAATTTAGGAAAGACATAAAGCAAGAGAACATCACCTTCCTCTGCTGGTCATCGCTGTGTCTGCTTGCAGCTGGAACCTCCCCAGCCAGACACTGAAGGGTCCAAGCTGAGAACAAAGCCAGTGTGCTGAGGTTGTCAGGGCAGCAAGGTGGAAGGTGGTTAGTGTTTGACGGCACCTGTGGTCCACTGAATTGTCCAGTTCTTGATCTGCCCTAGCTTAGGCATAAAATAATAAAGTTTATTGGCTTATTGGATAACTAGTTTAATTTAGAGTTTTATGAAATTGAAAGCATTCTAACTGATTGGAAGAATAAAATTTCCTTGTTAAGCCATGGGCGTGTGTTTCTTAGATAATAAAAGAAGAATCTTATGGTTATTTTGTTGAAAAAAAGTAGGTCATTCAGAAATTAAAATATGATGTCCTGTGTAATGATCACAGCCCTTTCTTCCCAAGTAGTTGATGTTGCTTGTGGCAAACAGGCTGAGGAAATTAAGGATGCTTTTTATGTAACTATGCCTGGGATTTTTTTAAGACCAGAAAGAGAAGCAGCTCTTCTTTTTAACTCTCATACAGAAAACTAAGTTTCTTCTATATCCAAGAAAAATAGAAAACTCAAGCTAAAGCATACACATCCATTTGCATGTACTCATTGAAAAGTAGGATTACGTTTAGCTCTGGTTGTCTTTGTTATCTATGCAGCTTCCTTGGAATTTTGGCAAAGTAATGATCTCGTATTTTAAGGGACAATACCATGGGAATGAATTTGTGACACATCGTCACTTTGAATGCACTGTGCTTACTCACAAAGCTCATAATGAGACTCAAGAGTTTGTATCTATTTTTACCTTTAGTGTTGAAACAGTGAGACGTTACCCATCAGTTAATGACTTGCTTTCCCGAGTTCTCAGATTCCAGCTCATCTGTGGGCAAGGGAAATGGTTGCTACTCTGATGCTGAAGTAACTGAGAATGATTCTGGTATTTTGGGGGAGATCTAAGCCCAATTTAGATTTACTTTCTATTGCTTTTACTCTGTTCTTGAAAGGTACTCATACCTGTACAGTTTACCTAGGAGGTCTAGGCACCAGTTAAAGGTAAAAGACATTTGCAAGCCTATGAATCATTAAATTATTTCTCAGTTAAGGGTCGCAAACTCCACTCTCTTACCATAGTAATGTTCAAAGGGCAGTAATCAAGTTGTGTAATAGTTCCCATGAAAACTGCCATGGGATATTCCGGCTTCCTGGTGATTAGATGGAACTAGGGTTCTGGGGGAGGTGATCTTTGTCAAAGACATCTGACCCCACTAGATCTACACATACAGAAACCATGACTCACACTGTCTAATGTTTATGAATCTACATTCTTTCTTGTCTTTGTATATTTTAGCTAAATGACTTTTTATATACAGCAAGGTTATTACCCATACTAATAGCAAGCAAAAACAGGGTATCAATAATTTAATAAAGGAAATGATGGTCACATTTGAATGTAATAATGATTAATCATAACTCAAAGCCTATAATTATAATTATAGATGTTTTTTTACAACATAGTCTGTATAATAATAGACTTATAATTATGGATGTTTCTAAGCTCTGTTCAACTATGACATCTTTCCATAAGATACAAAATGGTGAAAACATTGCAGTATTATTAAAGACAGGGGCACATTAAAGATACCAAAGTCTAAAGCAGATTATATGCAGGTTCTTTTTGCTATGCTCAGTTTGTTATACTTATGACATTTAATATTGTTGAGTTGTATCACCATTTGTCTCCCCTGAACGACCATGAGCATTTGCTGGAGAAACCATCGCTTCTTCAAATCTGTATTCTCAGAACTCAGCATGGCATTTCATAAATGGATACAAAATAAAATTATGAGTGGGTTAATCAATGAAGAGCTTTATATCACTATAGGAACTGTAAATACTAGCTTGGAAAAATTTCTACTTTTCTTTAGGGCTATTTTGATAATTAAATTGCATTAAAGACAGATTCTAGGACAGCATTACCTAAGTGATATTGAACGTCATCAGAAGTATATGTAAATTATATTGTATATATGAGTTATTTCAATTTTTGTTTAATTTGTACAGTTCATTTTCTGGGTTGTTAAATGTCTTATATATTGGTGTTTCTATTTTTTTTTTAATTTGCTTGCTTCTAATGGAAAAGGACCACATTAGATAACACTAAGCACACACAATCACTTAAAAAGACTTTTGATTATAATAGTGACATGTATGATGTATAGTTTCGACCACCAAGCAATTCTCCAATTCTCAGAGGACACTGATTGAGTGTCCTACGATTTAACTCACTTCTGGCATGACTTGAAGTTAGTATCAGATGCGACAGGCAAAGGCTCAGTCCCACAACACTGCATCCACTTCAGTTGCCAATTTTAAGGCCCAAGTTTTTAATTTGCTTCTAGCCAGTCCTGGTTGTAAATAGGACACAGAACTCAAAGAAACATTACTTACATTTATCAGTTCATTATAAAGAATACAGATAAATAGTCAGATGAAGAGGTACTGGAAGTGTCCTGAGCAAAGGAACTTCTGTCCACAGGAAACGGGTACATCACCCTCCTGGCATGTAGATGTGTTCACCAACCTGGAAGCTCTTAATCCTGTACTTATGGGTTTTTACGGAGGCCTCATTACATAGGTATGATTGATTAAGCTATTGAGCATTGGTGATTGACTCAGCCTCCAGCCCATCTCCCCTAGCTGGAGTTCAGAGTGGGACTGAAAGTTCCGACTCTCTAATCATGGTCTGTCCCCCTGGCAACCAGCCCCATCCTTAGAAGCTTTCCAAAAGTTACCTCATTAGCATGAACTCAGGTGTGGTTGAAAGGGGCTCATTATGAATAACATGACACCTTTATTGCACTGATCACCTAGGAAATTCCAAGGGTTTAGGAGCTCTGTGCAAGAAAGAGAAACAAAGACTAAATATATATTTCTTATAAAACACAATATCACAATATGGTAGTGATAAGAAATGAGAACTTTATTGCCAAGAAAGTGAATGTCAGTAAAAATGAGTGTAGTTAAGTTTTTAGCTGAACTCTTTCTATGTGGCTGAAGATTTTATGTTGAACTGTATTTCGCTTTAAGGCAACTTCATTTAAAATATGTATTTCCAAGAGACAATAGAGGTTGAAATCTTAAATTATTATGATAACTAACATTTGTAATAAGCTTTAGAGTTCCAAAAGTCTTTTCTGATCCATTGTTTTATATCAACCTTACAATAACCATGTGGCATAGATGTGATTATGACATTCCCCCCCCACAAAAAGTAAATGTAGAGAGTCAGAACTCAGACTTCAGCATTTTGCTTAAATATGCAAATTGCAAAACATGTTCTCTTCCCCCTCAAAAATGGTTATGTTCCTTATTTACAAAAGCTTTTTGTAATGTTTTAAAAAGACAAATTTATGTACTGTGGATTTTCTTGAAATATCAAGATGTCTTAAATGGCTTTGGAATCGGAGCTGATTCTGTTATTATCGAGGACCGTGATTACTACATTAAAAAAAAAAGTTGTATTACCCCTTAAAGGGCCTCAGATACCAAGAAAAAAGTGTTTGGGCCTTTTGTTTGATCTCTACCAGCTGAAATATGAAATAATAGAATCTGACATGTTTTGGAAGTCATTAACATTTAATAAACTATACCAGTAAATCCAAATCTCCAAATATCAGAAAGTAGAAGTGTTGTTATTATCCCTTGTTCTGTCAGTGAGTCATGCCTTCTTGAAGATAATAGTCATTACTAAAAAGGATGCCATGTAAACATCTATACTTCCGTGTTTTCTGTTCATTTTGGGTAAGTGTGTTCCACATTCATGAAATATAAAGGGCTGGGTGGAGATCAATTGCTATTCTTTAAAATTCTTTACTAGAAAGTACATTTTTTCATAAAGGCCAGTTCAGTAGTGGAAAGAATCTGTGAATCAAGAGTCCCCAGAGCCCACAGCGTAGTTCAAGTTTTCATCAGGTATGAGAAAATGGGAGTTGTTTATACTAAACTATAGCTGGGAAGTACAAGAAATGTAAAGCTAGAGAAGAGTAAGTTGATAAGGTCACAAATTTTCCATCATTTTGGGATTATTATGGCACACATAGAAATATGCGCATGGGAGTGAGATGCGAATTAGTTCAGCATAACACAGAGTTTAAAAGTGATAGCTCGGGGCCAGGATGCCTTAGTTTGAATTTTGGCCCCACAACGTAGTTTGAACCGCAGCAAGTTACTTAAACTTCTCAGCCTTCGTTTCCTCATTTGATAAATGGGGATAATAATAGTACCTGAGGGATAAATGAGATTGGCATGATAAATAATAGCTATTACTATTACTATTGTTACTATTCATATTATCCAGGTATTTGGGGTTCATATATGACACAGTTCATTTCCCTAATGGGACATCAATGTAGATATAGGAAGTAGTTACCTTCCTAGCATTTCTCCTGTACTTTGTACTTCCATTTCACTCTAAACAAGAGGCCGCCTTCTACCCCTTTAGTTCAATGTAAATGTAATGACTTACTAGGGATCCTATGATAAGTTAAGTTTTAGAGCAATCAGTAAAATTTTACCAGGTAGTGAAACCACAGCCGAGTTTCAATGAGCATCATTTGTTTAATAATAGGCCTTCAAAACCACTTGTAACTTAATCTTGAATTCTACCAGATGTTCTATGTGATAATACAAATTTTTTTCCCTTCAAAATCAGGTATATGTACTTGGGCCACACCAGTTTCCTTCGCCTTCCCTAATCATAACAAGCTGATGGGATCTGCAATCATAGCACCATCAGGGTTGCCCAGATGTTCCGAAATCTGTTACTCAGCATTTACTGTGGAAAAAAAAATAAGGCTATCGACTTTCAAAAAATGCAAACTCCTTTCCAAAAGCTAAGCAAAATGGAAAGAGGAGGAAACCATTTACTAGTTAAAGGAGAGAAAAGCAGAATCCAGCTCACTGAATGTAGGCAATGGAACAGTAAGAGGAAATGCTGATGTGCAACGATACAGCTCATCTTCATGCTTGGAGAGGTAGGCTTTGAGCAGGTGTCTGCACAGGTTGCCTTACAGGTAATACTTTGAGTCAAAGTGGGTTTTATATTTGCTCCAACGCTTTTCTCTTTTGCATTGTTTTTAGTGCATTTGCCTTATATACCTGTCATGAATTTTAGGAGAATTTTGCTGATATGAATTTATCCTCAGTCTATCCTCAACACTGTAGGCAGCACGATCCTGCTAAGGCTTCAGTGATGCTATGTCACTGGGGTACTCAGGGCTTTGGGAGACTCCCCATCTCCTTCAGCATAAAAGCCCAAGGTCTGCTAACATCCTTATAATCTTGCCACCCAGCTTCTCTCCAACTTGACTCCAGCTGCACATTCTCTGCTCTTCCTTGAGCCCAACAGGCATGCTTTTGGCTTTTGCCTTTGCTCTTCACCTCCTTGGATGACTCTTCCCCAAGATACTTGCTTTGCTGAATCATTTACTCTGGTATCTTCTCAGTGAGCACTACTCTGAATACCCCATATAAAAATCCCTTCCCTCCATACTCCATAGTCCTGCGGTGTGCTTTGTCTTCCCATGTGTCACTTGTCATCATTTCACATACTGCATGTTTTATGTTTCCTTTATTTTGTGCCTGCGTCATCCTCTGAAATAGAAGGGCCACGAGGGCTGGAATTTTTGTCTGTTTTGTTCCCCACTGTATCCTAATGACCTAGAATAGCTCATAGTCGGCACTCAGTAAGTATTTGCAGATTTACTTGTTCAGCCAAGAACTTTCAGGGAGAAGTGTTTTTCTTCCAAATTATCGAACAGAGAGTGGACTCTGGAAGTGACCCCTGAGGCTTGTGATAGATAGAAGCAGCTGTCAGTTCAGTGTTAATGTGTCAATATTCCCCTCCAATCTGAAATGCTTTGATCTGAATGGTTGGGATTAAAAATCTTTCAACTGGAGAAAGGTTATTGGGCTGCAGAGAAAGTGAATACATTCACTTTGTGATATTGCATTTCCCATTAAAGTTTATTTATTTTTCTCTCTTATGTTATCCTCCCTTTATTTTGCACAGCAAATTTATATCCACCATTCTTGCCATGGCAGCGCCTAGCTAGAGATGCTCTTAGGTTGCACTGCAAGTGGAATTCTTCTCCTTTCCCACCCTAAGATTTACACCTTTGTTTTGAGGAGATGGTCTGGAAGTTGATGAGATCTTCAAGGAATCATTTGGAAGGTAGACAAGAATAATACTCCAAATCTCAAAACCTCTTCACTGTCAGGCCCATACTGAGAGGAGGGAGAGTGGGAGGTGTCATTTGAGGTACCTTGTCCATGGTTGGAAGATTGTTGGGAAGCTCCTGATGAATGAGATGCTAGACTTCATCTGCTGCATTTCATCCCTGGGCCACGCTGCAGATCCCAGCTGCATCTGTGACTGATGGGAAGCAGATGTTTAACTTTGCAGGGAGAAAATGTTCAGCAATGTGGAATTGAGGACTTACACGCCCTTTCTCTTTTGTTTCCCCTTGCAAACAAATCGAGGAGAGAAAATTACACCCAAGTAATGACCCTGCAAGAGGACTTAACTACAACAGGTTGAAAACAACCCCATGTCTTAAGGATTTGTGTAATTTGAAAGGAAAAAAATACTTTAAAGTTAAGTTTGCCGGTTGGATAGTTTCAGGAATTTTTTTCACATGAAGTTCTCTTACCGATGTTTCCATAATATTTCTTTGTCTCTGTCTCCTCATGTTAATTTGTGTTGTAACTCAGATTCCCTTGACCTTTTCTCTGTAATTTTTCTAGAACTCTCTAATTTGCTTCCCCACTTTCTCTTCCCTACTGCAAACCATCCCTAGCTCTGCTGCTAAATTAATTACTTATATCTCAGGTCTGATCATGTTATTCCATTCTTTAAAACTTTCAGTGGCTCCCTGATGTCTATTGGGTAAAGTCTCTATCCCTCTGTCTTGAATTTACATGCTTTGTCCTTTAGACCCAAGCTGTATCAGGTTAGTCTATCTCCTCCTACATTCTTCACTCCAGCTAAATAAGAATATATGTATGCCACTGTGGTTTTGGGTTTTGCTGTTGTGCCTTCCCTTGAGTTTCTTCCCTAGGGGTTTTTGGTTACGATAGTCACTTCATCACCTTAACCCTGTGTATTAGTTTGCTAACCCTGGGATAACAAAATACCACAGACTGGGTTGTTTAAACAACAGACATTTATGTACTCACAGTTCTGGAATCTGAAGGTTCAGCATCACGATGCCATCAGGCTTGGTTCCTAGTGAGACCTCTGTCCTTGGCTCAATGTCCTCACACGGCCTGTCCTCTGTGCATGCTCAGCTCTGGTGTCTGCCTCTTCTTAGAAGAACATCAGTCATATTGGAACAGGGCTGCACTCTGCCTCATTTTAACTTAATCATGTCCTTCAATACCTTATCTACAAATAGGGTTACATTCTGAAGTACTGGAGATTAGGACATCAACATATGAATTTTGGGGGGCACAATTCAGCCCAAAATGACCCTCTCAGTACAGGCATACTTTATAGGTAATATGTGTTCAGCTCTAGATGATAACAATAAAGCAAGTCAAATAATTTTTTTGGTTTCCCAGTGCCTATAAAAGTTACTTGATGTGGGGTCTATTAAGTGTGCAGTAGCATTATGTCTAAAAAAAAGGCACATACCTTAATTAAAATACTTTATTGCTAAAATCATACTTTATTGCTAACCATCAGTTGAGCTTTAGTGAGTTATAATCTCTTTGATAGTTGATGGCTGCTGATGGATCAGAATGGTGGTTGCAGAAGGTTGGCGTGGCTGTGTCAGTTTCTTAAAGTAAGACATCAGTGCAGTTTGGCACACTGGTTGACTCTGTCTTTCACAAATGAATTTCTCTGTAGCTTGCAATGCTGTTTGATAGTATTTTTACCCACAGTAGAATTTATCTCAAAATTGGACTCAGTCCTCCCAAACTCTGCTGCTGGCTTGCTCAGCTAAGTTTCTGTAACATCTTAAATCTTCTGTCACTTCAACAATCTTCACAGTGTCTTCACCAGGAATAGATTTCTTCTCAAGAAACCACTTTCTTTGCTCATCCATAAAAAGAAGCTCCGCACCCATTCAGGTTTTACCATGGGGTTGCAGCAATTCATCCCCATCTTCAGGCTCCACTTCGAGTTCTAGTTCTCTTGCTGTTTCCACCACATCTGCAGTGACTTCCTCCACCGAAGTCTTGAACCCCTCGAAGTCATCCATGAGGGCTGGGATCAACTTCTTCTGAACTCCTGTTAATTTTGATATTCTGACCTCTTCTCATGAATCATGAATGTGTTTAATGGAATCTAGAATGGTGAATCCTTTCCAGAAGGTTTTCAATTTGCCCTGATCTATGAAAGGAATCACTATGTATGGCAGCTGTAGCCTTATGAAATGTGTTTCTTAAATGATAAGACTCGAAAGTTAAACTTACTCCTTGATCCATGGGCTGCAGATTGGATGTTGTGTTAGTGGGCATGAAAATATTAATCTCGTTGTCCATCTCCTCTGATGCTCTTGGGGGACCAGGTGCCTTGTGATTGAATAGTAATGTTTTGAAAGGAATCTTTTTCTGAGCAGTCGGTCTCAACAGTAAACTTAAAATATTTAGCAATCCATGTTAGAAACAGATGTGCTGTCATCCAGGCTTTGTTGTACCATTTATAGAGCACAGGCAGAGTATATACAGCATAATTCTTAAGGGCCCTAGGATATCTAGAATGGCAAATGAACGTTGGCTTCAACTTAAAGACACCAGCTTCATTAGCCTCTAATGAGAAAGCCTGTCCTTTGAAGCTTTGAAGCCATTGTCTTCTCTTCTCTTTAGTTGTGAAAATCCTAGATTGCATCTTCTTCCAATAGAAGATTGTTGTATCTGCATTGCAACCCTGTTAGTTAGCATAGCCACCACTGTTAATTATCTCGGCTGGATCTTCTGGATAACTTGCTGTGGCTTCTCCATCAGCACCTGCTGCTTCACTTTGCACTCCAGTGTTATGGAGATGGCTTCTGTCCTTAAATCTCATGAACAACCTCTAGTAGGTTCCAACTTTTCTTCTCCAGCTTTCTTACTTCTCTTGGCTTCATAGAATTGAAGAGAATTGGGGCCTTGCTCTAAATTAGGCTTTGGCTTATGGGAATGTTGGGCGGGTTGGATCTTTCATCCAGACCACTAAAACTTTCTCCGTATCAGCAGTAAGGCTGGTTCACTTTCTTATCATTCATGTGCTCACTGGAGGAGCTCTTTTAATTTCCTTCAAGAACATTTCCTTTCCATTTAAAACTTGACTGTTTGATGCAAAAATCCTCCTTTTCAGCCTTTTTTTGGCTTTTTTATATGCCTTCCCCTCTAAGCTTACTCATTTCTAGCTTTTGATTTAATGTGAGAGACATGTGATTCTTCCTTTCATTTGGGCACTTAGAGACCATTATAGGGTTATTAATTTCCCTAATATTCAATATTCAATATTTCTATACAAGGAATAGGGAAGCCTGAGATACACACACACACACACATGCACACACACACACACACACACACACACACACAATTTCCTGTAAGAGATATCAGACAAGATTAGGTTAAATATAACAAGAAAGACCTGGAAAGGACCTCTCATCTCCTTGGCAGTTAAATATTCAACAGTTTAACAACCCCTGACAGAGGTGGTCTTTCAAACCACCTAGGGAAACTAGTGGTGTGTTTCTCCATAAGACAAGTCTCAGAGGATAATAAAGTCTTGAACCAGCATCTCCAAACGAATGAGTTTTTCAGGGCGTACTAAGATTGGCGAAGAGTGTGGGCTGCCATGGTACTGGTGTTTATATTGCATGGAAAATAGCTGTCTCAGTTCTACATGACTTAGAATTCTAAACTGTTATGGGGGGAAAGATATTTTCAACATTCTTTTTCCAAATCCCACACATTAAAAAAAAAGCACAAATCCAAGACACATACACCCTGCTGGGAATCCATCCCCTATGTGTGGGCGCTGAGTACTCTGTCTGGAATTTGCTTGTGTGTAGGAAGCATGAAGTATATTCATTTTTGGAAATTTGATACTAGACAGGGACAGGTAAGAAATACCAGTCAAGTTAACTTCATAAAGGAGTGACTTTGTGGATGTTTGGAAAAGTTAACGGGTTTTTGAAACTGAATTTCAGGTACTTAGAACTAGAGTTAAGGCTATTTGGTTTCTGTTATCTTCATGCCTCAAGAAACCCATAAGTAGGCCCATAAATTTTGGTATGAAATAAGCATAGAATTCTAACCTCCTCTGTGCATGTCAGAAAAGGAGAATTTTTGGTGTATGTGTGTTTGTATATGTTGTGTTTAAACTTTGTTAGAATAGCCTAATGTTACAACAATATCTGCATTCTAATTCTTGGTGTGTTGTGCAGTCTTGGAGAAGTTAATTATACCGTATAGACCCATATTTCTCTATTTGTAAAACAGGAGCAAAAATTTCCATCATGGCCTGTGTTAGAATAGGATGTGGAAGTCAAAATGACAGACTTGGGCCAATGGTATAGAAATTTAAATAGGAATTTTCTGAACTAATTAAAAATATATTCATGGTCAAGATGTAGAAAGAACCACAGAAGGGGAAATGTGAATATTGAGAGTGGTTAAGATTTGGATAATTTTTATTTCATTTTATAAATTCCATTATAGATTTTTATTCTGTTTGAGAGACATAAATAGTATTGGGGAATTCTACTTCCAGTAAGTCTGAGTGGCTTCTGCCAAATTAACCTTCTCTTAGGTAAAAACAATGAATTTCTGGACAAAATACAAAATGTAAATATATGAAAGCAGAAGAGTGACAAAGGCAGGTGGACTGTGAGAGGACATTAATGTTGGGAAGACGGCAATAGCATGGCTCAGTCTCCTGTCTTTCAGAGCTGTTAGCTTGAAGATAGGCCCCAGTCAGTCTGCGTTATGTGGAGCAGCTGAAGCTCTGATCCTAAACCATAGTCATAGCTTGAAAAGCAAGAGGGAAGTATCTTGGGTGATCATGGTATCTGGAAAGTAGGAGGGGAGAACTCCAAGAAGGGGAAGCTTTAAATTCCATTCTTGAGTTCCTCCCAGATCTCTGGTTGACTCCTGAAGTACACATGCTCAGGAAAGACCCCATGTAACCTAACTAACAACAAAAAGGAAACGGGATTTGTATCTCACAGTTTGAAGTTTCAAGTCCATAAAGTAATGCCTGCTTTAATTAATTAATTAATTAGTTTTGCTTGGCCTGTTTTTGGTCCCAAAAGAAGTTGAGTATGTGTCATGGTGAGGAAGGAGATAAAGGGAGAGGGAAAAAAATCCATTCTGTCCCACAATATTTTGCTATAATAAATAAACTTGCATATTTTTTTTTGGAATAACATGCTTCAGAAAAACATAACTGAACCCAGAGTTTCTCTAATGTATTTTCAGTATCTCAGGCACAAATCAAATTTCCTTTTCATATGAAGAAACAGGAAAACATAAGCCCTTCTTAAGGGGGATAAAAAGAAATAAATGGAGACTGATCCCAACATGATTCAGAAGTTGGAATAATCAGACAGGAATTTAAAAGCAGCTCTTATACTTATGATTAAGGACTTAAAGGAAAACATGCTCATAATGAATAATGAGAGAACAAATTCTAGAAGAGAAACCACACTGAATCAAAAGCCAAGATAGAAGGAGAAAAGCTGGGAGTAAATCACAAATTTCTTCATCAAGAAGCTATTCATGAAATTACAATATTTTAATGTATATTTTTACATAGGTTTGCACAGGTGGGTACTCAGTAATATGTCATATCTATTGTCAGAAAATATGTAGCAGTAGAGAAAGAGAGGAGAATAACAAGATAGAAAAAGGAAGCAATGCTCCTAATAACAATGCAAACATTTATTTAATGTTTGCTAAATTCCATGCCCTATGCTAAGTCCTTTACTTATCAAATTATCTATTATATAATTTAACATCCTTGGATATTATTCTTGTTCTCTGAGCAGAGATGAAAAACCTGAGGCTTAGAAAATTAAATATCTTGCCCATGGTCCCATAGCCAGGAGGAAGTTAATTCTTTTAAGCATCACACTCTGATTCACCATCTTGGTCAGGACACTAGAAATGTAGAGCAGTGGTGGATTTCTCTCATTTATAGGAACGTGCTGACTCTGTCTGCAAAAGGAAAAAAGGCAGCTGCTGGGGAGAGAATGATAGCAAAGTATTGAATGGACACAGTTTCCAAAAAAAAAAAAAGCCTCTTCCACCTTAGGTTTTTGTCCTTATTTCTCTCATAGAGGCAACGTCCATCATTTCATTGTCTGAGGCAAGAGTGAAAACTAAATAATCATGGGAGAGAAAACCATCTGACTTTAAACAATGAAGATACAACATAAAATCATTTTTCCTGGGTGGAGTTACATTAATAACAATTATTTCTGTGAGAGCTTATACTATACCAGATATACTGCTAGGTGACTTATATATGATGTATTTTACTTATTGTATCCCTGTGGAATATGCACTATCATCCTAATTTACACAAATACAGGCTTAATGAGGTTAAATAAGTCGCCCGATATCATGGATTGTAAATTGCAAAAGGGAACTAAAAGTTGAGCTGACGGACTTGAAATCATGATTTCTCAGTCTTATCACCTACAGAGAGCACTGGTGTCTGAATTTAAAGGAGGCAGAGAGGATGCAGAAGGAGGGCAGCTAGGATATAATAAAGAGAAATTGGTGACACAGAAGACAGACTTTTCTGTTTGATAATGTTTCCTCAGTCTGTGCTGTGAATGCCACGGGTTCACACATGAAGGGCCCTGAAGAGAAAAAGGTGTAGAAAGACTTTAAAGTAGTATGATTAATGTCTCACTAGTGGGAACTTTCTCCCAACTTCCACATCCAATCAATCACTGAATCCTTCCAAGTCTTTCTCCTTGAAGTTCTCAAGTATGTCTCTTCATATTCACTTCTACACCATAGTTCATGCTACCAATATCACTCACTTTTCTAATTCTTGTCTCTCTCCAACTTTTTCTCTTAGTTAATGAAAGGGAATCTTTCTTAAAGACAAAAAACCAATCAAAGTACCCTCTGCCTAAAAATTTCAGTGGCTTCCCAAGTTCCTCGTGTTAAACTCCAAACTCCTTCACACAATTTATTGAATCAACCCCTTTCTTAATGTTGGACATCGTTTCTAAATTTCTACTATTACAAATAACCCTTTGATGAACACTTTTGTATATATCTTTTTGCACAATGCTATCTAATTGCAGGGTTAAAAGTCATGCTCCTTATTGAGGCTACTTCTGATTTTGATAATTTCATCAGTAAATTTCTTTAGCTTGGCTGAGGATCCAGGGTTGGGGTAATATGGTGACTGTTACAGCCATCATTTTCTTCCCAAGACATACATCATGACAGTCAACAGGAATGAAATAGTGAGGAGGCAAGAACACTAATTCAGTACTTTTTGGTGTAGAGGCCTGTTTATTCTTCTCTCTACTAACACATTAAAATGGAAAGGATATGGAAAATGAAGGAGCAAACAACCAGAAAAATGATCCTTGTTTTTCTCTCAAAAAAAGCGTTTACGAAGACCTCAAGGAATACCGTGAGAAAGGTATTTTGGCATAGATAGAAGGGGCAGTGGAAACTAAGAGGAGCTATAGACGTTGGAACACAAATGAAACTAAAATTGAAAAGACAAAAAGAAACTTGAACCCATAGAATTTTATAACATAATGATGGTAAAAGCCTCAGTCATTCATCTTTTATAGCTTCCTATTAAAGATGGTAATCCTGAGGTCAGAAAGCCTTAAGGACTGGCTTACAGAGGCACAGTGGGGTGTAAAAGAAAGAGCATTTCCATAATGCTAAATTTTTACTTATGCTAGAAATAGTGTATTAGAAGCAGCCCGTAGGAAGACTGATTGTTACAGAAGGCAGAGAGAGAGATAGCCCTTCTATTTTCTGAAAAGATCCTTCAGGTAACCATCCCTACCATTTCAACCTCTCTTTGTCAACCCTAGTCCTCCTCAAAAGGAAAGAAAAATAGAAGCAAATATATTAGGAAGATATGCATGGAATTTAAGATAAACAATGCAAATAATTTGAAATAATCAGTAGAACTAGGTATTTAGTATAATTAAGATAAATCGTTTTGAGAGCCCAGTCAGAAGTTAGATATGTTAGGTGTTGATATTAAGAACAAGAAAGAAACCTAGGGATAGAGCTTATAGGAAAGTGGAAGTGGAAAGAAAGCAGGAAATCTGCTGAGACTTAAAAAAGGGTCATGCCTATACAGCAGTCCCTCCTTACCTGTGGTTTCACTTTCCACAATTTCAGTTATCTGTGGTCAGCTGCGATCCCAAAATGTTAAATGGAAAATTCCAGAAACAATTCATAGTTTTTAAATAGCACACCATTCCGAGTAGCATGAGAAATCTCACGCCGCTCCGCTCTGTTCCACTCAGGATGTTGTCCAGCCTATCTGTACTGTAGGCTCTACTCATCACCAGTCAACAGTCTTCTTGGTTGTCAGATCTGCTGTCATGGTATCTCAGTGCTTGTGTTCAAGTAACCCCCCTTTTTTTTACTTAATAATGAACCCAAATTGCAAGAGTAGTGATGCTGGCAATTTGTATTATGTCAAAAAGAAGCTGTAAAGTGCTTCCTTTAAGTGAAAAGGTGAAGGTTCTGAAGTTGTATGTTAGAAGAGATTGAAGTTGGACTCTTAAAAGTTTAGTCAAATGAAATGTCACCCTCTTCCCCTTTTTTTTACATTTCATTTCCTTTGGGCACCTTGTCCTTTCCGTTCCCATCCCTAAACATAGTTTTAACTCAACTATTTTGAAATTTAGACAGATGACATATTCTACTCAATAATAAACAGAGAGGAGAGAATAAGACAAGTTTACCTAAGCTGATGTAACTGGGGAAGATTTGAAGATTTAGGAAACCAACTGACTTCAGAGGGAGGATGCAGCATTAAAGCCTTGAGAAAGAGAAGTGCTCTTGAGTAGATGAGCTCACTGCTGAACTTAATAAGGAATTGCAGATCTTTAAACAACCTATTGGCTGAGAAATGCATGAAAAGGGCACATTGGTTTGCAGAAGGGGAAGGATAAACACCCTAAGCCATCTTGAACACCGAGTTTGAAATATTTGTGGGAATGTTATGATAAAGTCTAGCAGCAGTAGGTGGCAGAATGATGCATGAGACCCAAGCAGCAATGAAAGGAAGATGGCATTCTACGTACTTTAAAAGAAATGGTGAAATAGCTGCAAGGAGGAAAATGGCCAGATCACCCAGGGAGCATGGACCAAGACCAGCCCAAGTGTCCTCTGGAAGACAAGGAAGCTTGTGTGCAGGAGTCAGGGAGCTGTGTGGGCAGGACTTTTTCCATGTTTCCAAGAGTATAAAGAGAATATTAGGAGAATGAGCTCCAATGGCCTGAAATCATAGACTGTCTGTTTTCCCTTGTAGAATGGGTCCAGACCCATCCTGAGACCCAGGAAAGTCTTTCTGGACAGTCGCTTCTCTCTCATTCCTTGTCTGGCAGTCTGTAAGTCTTATCCACCTATCTTCTTTAAAATGTTTTAAATCCACATAGCAGTGTTACTGATCTAGTTCCAGTTCTTATTATTTCTCACTCCTACTGATGCAATCAGTGCTCACGTGTAATGCTGCAGCCAGGCTCATCTTTTAGGCAAAGCAGAGCCAAATTGTATCTTATTGGCCTCCTGCTAAAATTTCCCTAACAATTCCCCATTGCTTTCAGGATCATATTCTACGTCATGACATCAAGGTCTTTTATGATCTGACCCATACCTAGCTCTCCTTCCTCCAAGTTACACCAAACCTTGCCAAATACACATGCATATACATGTGTACTTACACACACAAACCCCTACTCTACTGAATTACTGAGCTCCTTGCTGTTCTTTAAAAATTCTATGATTTGACTTGTTTTAGCATATGCTGCTTTGGCTAGGAAAACTGTTGCTACTCTTATCCACTCATTAAAATCCAAGCTTCAGTGTGACCTCTTCCTAGAAGCATCCTCACAGCAGAGTATCCAGTGATTCTATCTGAGTGCCAATCAGAATCTATTAAAATCAGATGTCACCTTATCCATATTAAAATCAGATGTCACTTTATCCATCCTCTACCATGTAGTGAGCAGGGATGATCTCCTCACCCTCCTTAGAGCTCTTCAGGAACTGTTACAAAAATGGGCAAGTCAAGATAGCTGGAAGCAAAGCATTTTTCTTACATCTTACAATTTTATGTATGAACCTGAGTTGGATCCTGTACTGGAGAAAGAGGGAAGGCAAACTGTAAAGAACATTTCTGAGACCGTTGATAACATTTTAGTGTGGACTGTGGGCTAGATATTAGTATTGTATCAATGCTAAAATGGATTTTGGTAGTTTTGTAGCTTTGTAGGCGAATGTCTTTGTTCCTAATAAATATGCTGAGACATAATATGTAATAAAGTCATGATGTCTTCAACTCACTATCAAAAGTTCATAAAATTGTATGAATGTACGGATAAAGAAATGCTATCTCTGCTATTGGAATTTAATCATATCTGGATTCATATAGTTGCCTGTGATGTTTTCATCTGTGTTTTGTCTCTCCACCTACAGTTTAATGTCCCTGAGGACATAAACCCTTTTTGGATGTTTCCGATAGGTCTGTTTCCTCTGAGGAAAAGGATGTAAGGTGTTCTAGACTTTGTTGAGAAACCACTGGTACAACAAGTGAACAACAAATATTGTTGATTGAATGGATGAGCAGCAGTTTGTTGTAGTGGAAAGAACAAAGGGCAGGGAACCAGGAGACCCAGGTCCTCAACTCTGCTCTTCATTACGCATTTGTATGCACATAGGCAAGTCATCCACCTTCTTTTGGTGGTGTTATAGGTTATAAAAAAAAGGTTGGACTGTATGATTTCTAAAATTCTAGCTAGGTGTAGGGCTTTATGTGTAAACATGCAATACAGAAATATAACAGCAGAACACTCATTACTTACACGGTATGCAAATAAACCAAAAGGAAACAAAAACATGGATAATTAGCCAAAGCGGACAGGTGCAAATGATAGTCTCTTACTGCCTGAGATGAAAGGGACATCCTTTCAAGGACAAAGCGCTGCAGCCAGTCTGTAAAAGTCCTAAGTAATCATAGATGAAAAGAAAGAAACAGTGGTAGAAAAGGAATGCAAATGTCCATCAGAAGGAAGTTAGGCAAACTGTCATGTATTCGTAAATGGAGTATAAGAGTTGTCATAATAAATAACTTAGAGCTATGTGTAACTTGCTGACGAGGCACAAAAGAATATTTTGTATAAATGACCAAATAATGGAACAAGTTGCATAAGGACATGTACCGTATTGTACTATTTAAAAATACTATGTAATATATATATATATGTCCAAAATATTGGTCACTTTTCTCCAAAATTTAGTATTTATTATTTTTCTCATATATAAAAAAATATATATATACACACACACACACATACATACATATATATATCCTAAACATATACATATAACCTAAACATACATAAATATATATGAGGGAGGATAATAATAAATACCAAATTTTGGGTAGTAGTGACCTTAGGAAAAAGAGGTGACAATTAAAAGGAGAAGTATAATAATGTTGGGGACTGGTGAACAAGAAGCATCAACTTTAGAATAATTTCTTAAAGAAATTTGGAGCAACTCATAAGATTTGATACTGATAAGACAAAATGTCTTTTAGGTTATTCATTATAACTTTCTGAGTGTCTTGGATATTTCATAATGAAAGACAAAGGAGAGGGTAAAAGTAGAGAATGAAGTTGTCCAGAAGTATTAGGGGCAAAAACTTTGGAGAAGGGAACTTTAGAAAAAGAATGATAATAAAATAAAACTAGAAATAATACAAGAAGTGTTTTTGCAAATTTTGCTCAAACAGCCAGGACGTGGAATAGAGGACTAGCCTGTTTGAATGCTGAAGGAAGAGAATGGATAGCTTTCTGTGTTTTAAAAGGGAATTGAGCTGCACACTGTCTGAATTCAAGCATCCGGAATTTGTAGTATAAATCAAGCTTTCTTTTTGCCATGCTTCTTTGCTTAAGTTTTATAAAAAGATGTAGCTTTATTTGGGATATGAATTTTTCCTCTTTGGGGAACAGGAGCAAATGTGTTATGTGGCCATTGTTTCTGACAGTTCATTTACGCAGATGAAACAATCCATTCATTTGGTGCATCTATGGAATCAATGGCTCCCACTTTGTACGTCTTGAAAAATATACAGCATTTCAGCCTGCTGGATTTACATTCCACAGACTTTTCTGGTATAATGGAATAGTTTTGTGTCCCTTGAGGGCAGGCATATGGCTCTGCAAGAGGGTTGATGGCTTTCCGATAATGTGGGCATGTGCATTTCTAAATGTTGTCCCTTGGAGCAGTTCTTTAAAAAGCTCTTTGAAATATAATATGGGAAGAAATGCTTCTCAATGGCCATTTATGAGAGAAGTTGCCTGGTCTAGTGCTTAAAATGTGGCTAGATCATCTCCTTCAGGCAGGGATGCTTCTGCAATGAAAGTATGTTTTTTAATAGCAATTTGATATAAACCTTTCTTTGGAAGAGATATCTCTAAAACTGTATTTTTCCCTTTTGTGTCCAGTTAGGTGTTTTTGGAAATCAGTATTTAGCACCCTGACAATTAACAGAAAATAAACATATACGTGGTAGGTCAGTGTTTATCAATTAACCATTGCCTCACATTGCCCTATGAAATATGATAGCTCCTATTATACGTAATAGTGATATTATGGTAGGGGTCATTCTTACATAACTGTATCAGGGAGGTATTTGCATTGCTGCCACCAGGTTTCTACTGTGTGGTAGCTGCGAGCCGTCTGCCTAGTTTGGGAGCAGATGCACTGTGAATATACTATTAGTGACAAATCTATGGCATTTTTAGATAAAAATTCAATAGAAAGTTCATGATCTTGAAAGATATTTGCATGTGTATAAAGGAGACGTTGAGTCCAAGGGTTTTGGTCAAATGGTTGATTAATAAATGAGGGTAAATAGACTGCTTTCAACTCCAATCTGCTTGCGGTTTCATGCCCAGACATACCAGAAAAACCCATTAGTTGACTGAAGGAGATGCACTCCATTCCTTCTCCAGGAGCCTTGATAAGATGCCATGTTTCTTCCTCCTTGGAGATAACTGGTTTGAGCAAGGGTTATGAAGAAGAAATAAAAGATCAGAAGATGTAACTGCACTTGGATCTAAGTGGTGCAGAGAGAGGTTCTTGACTAGCCTGACCATGAAATGGGAAAATCAATGAAG